>CM044558.2:5624295-6149295 GCA_024416835.2 Perccottus glenii
CAAAGTCTAGGCAGGAGGGCGAAACTGACAGAGCCTGCAAATCTCCAACCCTCTTGAGAGTGGTAATGGCCGCCAGAAGAACCATTTTAGAGTCAGAAATTTAACAGACGCTGACTCCAGTGGTTCAAAAGGAGTGCTTACTAAGCCCTCCAGCACTATAGCTAGGTCCCAGGAAGGAACTCTAGCTCTAGTTTGGGGTCTCAACCGCTTGGCACCTCGAATGAAGCGGGCAACTAGAGGATGTCTCCTATCGAGACCCGTCAATCAGGGCGCAAGCGAAATGGCGGCCACGAAACCCTGAGTGTGCTAGGATTAGTGCCCGAGGACAGTTTGTCCTGCAGAAACTCCAGCACTGAAACAATCTGGCAGTGGACTGGGTCTGCATGATGTAGCACACCAGGCATCAAAGACACGCCATCTGCAGGCATAGGCTCTCCTAGTAGAGGGAGACCTAGCGCTCAGAATAGTCTCTACAACAGGGGCTGGGAGCCCGACATCTCTTAAGTGGTCCCCTCAGGGGCCAGACGTAAAGGTTCCAGAGCTCGGGCCGGGATGAAACACTGTCCCCTGTGCCTGAGAAAGGAGATCCCTCCTGGTCGGAATCGCCCATGGCGAGCCGAGGAGAGATATTAGGTCTGAGAACCACACTCTGGTTGGCCAACGGGGCGCTACTAGTAAGAGGCGCAACCCGCATTGACGGACCTTCGCCAGGACTCCCGGGAGCAGAGCCACCGGGAAATGCATAAAGGCGCAGTCTGGGCCACACATGGGCCATTGCGCCCAGACCCAGGGAGCTGGAGGAGTCAGAGAGAAGTAGAGGGACATTGTGCTGTCTGCTGTGAAGCAAAGAGGTCCACCTCTGCTTCGTAAAATCTTTCCCAGATTTGGCTCACTACCTCGGGTGGAGTTTCCGCCCCCATGTGTCACAGCCTGTCTGGACAATAAATCTGCTCCCACATTCATGCGCCCGGGATATAAATCGCCCTGAGGGACAGGAACTTGTCCTGAGCCCAAAGCAGCACCTGCTGCGCTAGCTTGTTCAAGCGGCACGAACGCAGTCCGCCCTGACGATTTATGTAAGAGACCACCGCTGTGCTGTCTACTTGTACTAGGACATGGTAGCCCCTTAGCTGCTGGAGGAAGTATTTCAGGGCCAGAAATACAGCCTTCATCTCGAGGCAATTGATGTGCCATGCGAGAAGATGGCCTCTCCATATCCCTTGGGCTGGACGGCCATCTAAGACCGCGCCCAGCCCGTGAGGGATGCATCTGTCGTTAGCATCATGCGACGACAACATGGACCTAGGGTGGGACCCAAAGTGAGAAACTGGGGTCTGAACCACATAGATAGGGTACGAAGCCCTCGGCGCAGTAACCCTTATTTGCTTCAGGGGTTGGCCCTTGGATGAAACCCCTGGCTCTGAGCCACAGCTGAAACGGTCTCATGTGCAGAAGGCCCAAAGGAATTACCGTGGATGCAGATGCCATGAGACCCAATATTCTTTGAATGAAGTGCACAGCCACTTCCTGGCCTAGCCTGATAGCTTTCAGGGTAGTTAGAATGGACCCGACACGTGCAGGAGACAGATGTGCCTGCATCTCGGTTGAGTCCCAAACAACCCCTAGATATGTTGTCCTCTGAGCGGCCGAGAGAACGCTCTTCTCGGCGCTGAGTCTCAAGCCTAGAGAGTCGAGATGAGCTAGGACGACGTCCGATGTCGAAGCACTAGCTCCTGAGACTGAGCTAATATCAGCCAGTCGTCTATGTAATTCAAAATGCGGATGCCCTGGAGTCGCAAAGGAGCCAAGGCTGCATCCATGCATTTTGTATATGTCCGGGTGACAAGGCCAGGCGAACGGAAGAACCCGATACTGGTACGCCGCCTCCCGAAAGCGAACCTCAGGAACTTTCTGTGCTGTGGCAGGATTTGTATGTGAAAATACGCCCTTTAGATCGATGGTGACAAACCAGTCGCCTAATCGGATCTGGGACACAATCATTTTTATTGTGAGCATTTTGAATTTTAATGCTTTGAGGTAGCGGTTTAACCCGCGAAGAAGGTCTAAAATCGGGCGCAGCCCCCATCTTTTCGAACTAGAAAATATCGGCTGTAAAACCCGGATTGTCTGTCTGGTGGGGAACACGTTCTATGGCCCCTTTGTCCAGCAGAACCTGCAGTTCCTGTGTCAATACATGGGCTCGCTCCGGTTTCACGGAAGTGGAGACCACGCCGTTGAAACGCGGAGGACGATTGGCAACTGGAGTCTGTAGCCTTTGGCCACAGTCCTTATTACCCACGGGAGATATTTGGCAGGAGCATCCATGCTGCCAATTTCTGAAAGGGGCAGTAGTTTTGTCACCTCGGTTCTTGGGGATGTAAGACATCCGCCGCCCTGAGCCAAGGCAGGAGACGGCCGGACACTTACAATTGCGCTGGAGACTGCTGCTCCCGAACGCCAGTGGCGGCGGAGAAAAACAGCGGACTCCTGAGGGTGTCGACATGGAGTCTTTAGACTCTCTTGGATTTTGTTGCGCCCCACCCGGTGGGAGAACACCTCGCGCCATGGGCGCGCCAATTTCAGGGCCTCTGCTTCCTGGCGGAGATAACATTCCGCAGGTCTGTTCTCTTTGAGCAGCGAGAGAATCCGCCTCCAGTCCTTACGAGGGGGCACGATTCGCCACACTCTCCTTCTGGGCAGCCCGCTTTCTCTGGAAGGGGCTGGACCTGGCCGGGACAGGGTGGCCGACGGTCCCGGCTGCTGAGCACGGCGAGGAAGGAACCTCACAAACGCCTCGTAGCGTTTAGCCTCGCGGAACTTAGTGGCGACGGAGTCCACCGCATTGCCAAAAGACCGGAAGGCGAGATGGGTGCATCCAGGAGGAAGGCGCGGTCCTTCTCTTTGATGCCCGTGAGGTTAAGCCACAGATGTCTTTCCGTCAACCAAAGCAGACATGGAGCGCCAATAGCGCCGGGCCGCCTGCTTAGTTGCACGGAGAGAGAGGTCTGTGGCACGGCGTAGCTCAGAAAACGCGTCCTCGTCCACAGAACCCCCTGTGCTCAAATCTTTGAGCAGCTCAGCCTGGTATGCCTGCAAAACCGCCATGGTGTGCAGTGCTGCACCAGCCTGACCCGCCGCCTGGAAAGCCTTCCCCACCAGTGATGACGTGAACCGGCATGGCTTGTTGGGGAGTGTAGGTTTTCTTAGGGAGGACGATGTCCCGGGGGAGAGATAGCCCGCAAGCGTCTCTTCCACCTGGGGCATCGACCCATAGCCCCGCACCTGTGCGCCCACGATAGTCGAATAAATCGACGTCGAAGGCACAAAAACACGGGACGAATAGGGCTTATTCCATGAGCGTGCCAGCTCCTCATGGAGGTCCTCAAAGAAGGAGAGACCGCCGCTGTGATCCTCCCCTGGCCACCTGACAGAAACCTGTCATCCAGTTTAGAGTATTTAGGGGGGCCCTGCTCCTGAGGCCACTCAATATTCAGCCTCGCCACTGCTCTTGTAACCACCTCGAGCAGCTCCTCAAACGCCGTGTCAGAGCGGGAAGAGCGCTCCGAGGCTGCGGCGCCCCCAGAAGCCAGGGATGAGGCTTCATCGACGTGCTCACGGGAAGCGCCCGAGCGCCCGGTGTCTGCCTCATCTGGTGAGAGCGCGAGGGGCATAAGACTATCTGATCCCTGCGCTCAGCCAGATCAACACGCGAACCCCACGACCATCGAGTGGGAGGCGGCTCGCTTCCTCTGCAAAGAAAGCGAGCCGGGCACGTAGGATCTTGGCAGGCAAAAGATCACAGTGCTCACACTCCCAGAAAGTCCGAGGGCTGCGTGTTCTTCCCCCAAACACTCAAAACAAAATTCATGCTGATCATCGTCAGCAATGTGCCTCTGGCAAGGAGGAACACATTTCTTTCTGAACCCAGCCATGATACTTTTGTATTTATTATTTTATATATATTCGTACTGGCACAGAGAAAGGTTTGCTCACACTTCACACAATGCGATCTGAAGACAAAGAAACCTGAGGACGCTCCCGCGTCACGTGTTATTATACCCTCTGTTCAGGTGCGCGCAATCACACAGCTGCCACTGATGAGCTGCGTCACCAACAGAGGTATTATAAGCCAATTCTTGGCGTGTTTGACACACGTGCTTCACAACCGGTCACACAAAGAATGTTCCCCATAGCGTAATGCTACGCAGCATCGAGTGTAGCTTTTGACAGGGAACAGCAGTTTTCAGTTCTTTCCACAGATTCTCGATTGGATTCAGGTCTGGACTTTGACTTGGCCATTCTAACACCTGGATATGTTTATTTGTGAACCATTCCATTGTAGATTTTGCTTTATGTTTTGGATCATTGTCTTGTTGGAAGACAAATCTCCGTCCCAATCTCAGGTCTTTTGCAGACTCCATCAGGTTTTCTTCCAGAATGGTCCTGTATTTGGCTCCATCCATCTTCCCATCAATTTTAACCATCTTCCCTGTCCCTGCTGAAGAAAAGCAGGCCAAAACCATGATGCTACCACCACCATGTTTGACAGTGGGGATGGTGTGTTCAGGTTGATGAGCTGTGTTGCTTTACGCCAAACATAACGCTTTTGCATTGTTGCCAAAAGTTCGATTTTGGTTTCATCTGACCAGAGCACCTTCTTCCACATGTTTGGTGTGTCTCCCAGGTGGCTCGTGGCAAACTTTAAACAACACTTTTTATGGATATCTTTAAGAAATGGCTTTCTTCTTGCCACTCTTCCATAAAGGCCAGATTTGTGCAGTATACGACTGATTGTTGTCCTATGGACAGAGTCTCCCACCTCAGCTGTAGATCTCTGCAGTTCATCCAGAGTGATCATGGGCCTCTTGGCTGCATCTCTGATCAGTCTTCTCCTTGTATGAGCTGAAAGTTTAGAGGAACAGCCAGGTCTTGGTAGATTTGCAGTGGTCTGATACTTCTTCCATTTCAATATTATCGCTTGCACAGTGCTCCTTGGGATGTTTAAAGCTTGGGAAATCTTTTTGTATCCAAATCCGGCTTTAAACTTCTCCACAACAGTATCCCGGACCTGCCTGGTGTGTTCCTTGTTCTTCATGATGCTCTCTGTGGACCTCTGAGACTATCACAGTGCAGGTGCATTTATACTGAGACCTGATTACACACAGGTGGATTCCATTTATCATCATTAGTCATTTAGGTCAACATTGGATCATTCAGAGATCCTCACTGAACTTCTGGAGAGAGTTTGCTGCACTGAAAGTAAAGGGGCTGAAGAATTTTGCACGCCCAATTTTTCAGTTTTTTATTTGTTAAAAAAGTTTGAAATATCCAATAAATTTCGTTCCACTTCATGATTGTGTCCCACTTATTGTTGATTCTTCACAAAAAATTACAGTTTAATATCTTTATGTTTGAAGCCTAAAATGTGGCAAAAGGTCACAAAGTTCAAGGGGGCCGAATACTTTCACAACTATATTTTCCACAATGTGCTGATCAAATACTCTTGAGGTCCGGATTTGGCCCGGAGTCCGGCTGTTGGGGACCCCTGTGATTCAGGTTATAATAATGACCTTGGCCACACCCCCATACACTATATAGTATGTTTATAAATAAAGCCTGCTGCCTCATGTTTCACATTATTACTCTTTTCTGCTTACTGGACAAAATATCTACCTAATATGAAGACCTGATGATAGAATTTTGATTTGCTTTTCTCAAACTCTAAACTCCCCTCGTATCTGTGTGCACTGATATCTCTTTTCCTCTGCTAGTTTCTGTTGTCATTATGATTTAAAAAGTGCAAATGGCTTTACCCAACCACTAACTATAAAAGCCAGAAAGGTTTTTGTGTTATCATTTATATTCTCTGAAAAATGGCCAAAAAAATCACATATTTTGCAAACTTATGAGCACAACTGTAGCCTGAAGTATAAGGGTTTTAAAAATTTTACTCAATAAGGGATTGGATTTAATTGATGTAATTGCATTCCATAAGTTCTTTGTTTGTTTGTTTGTTTTCTTTTTGAGTAGATTTAAATGGCATGTATATATTCTACAATATAACTTGTAAATTTAACTTTGTTTTGTCTTGGTCATACTGACTTTATCATTTCATTTAATGCTCTGATTGGCCAATTATTTTGACACACAATGTATACAGTATATATATTAATTATTTGCAGATGACAAGCAGCATTCCCTATAAGATATGGATATCATTTTATAAACCAATTAAATTAACATTTTGAAAAAAATGCATCTGCACCTGTTTATAGAAACGGTGAAATAAAAAAGTGAAAGTCAGTCTCATATTGTCAGCTGCTTCTGGTTTTATTTGGTAAACAACCAAAGTTCCCCTTGGGGATTAATCAAGTTCTATTGAATTTGAATGGGTATGTGTCCTGTGTCAGTGGTTTGATGTTTGAAGGTTGTATTATTTGAATGGGTATGTGTCCTGTGTCAGTGGTTTGATGTTTGGAGGTTGTATTATTTGAATGGGTATGTGTCCTGTGTCAGTGGTTTGATGTTTGAAGGTTGTATTAAAATCAGTGCATATTGTCGTCAACATTATCAGGTTGCATTAGGGTCGAATATGAGCAAACAGAATGAGAAAAAAACTAGTTATGCACACTTTACACACATTTACATTTATTCATTTAGCAAACGCTTTTTAATCAAGTTCTATTGAATTTGAATGGGTATGTGTCCTGTGTCAGTGGTTTGATGTTTGAAGGTTGTATTAAAATCAGTGCATATTGTCGTCAACATTATCAGGTTGCATTAGGGTCAAATATGAGCATGATATGAGCATGAGAAAAAAACTAGTTATGCACACTTTACACACAGAAAAGTTGTTTTTCTAAATCTATTAAAAACCAAAATCATTTCAAATTTTTTATGTGGATTAATTGTCTATTTACTGTATAAAATCTAAAAGATAAAAATCTACTAATGTCGGGAGTGCTTTCCATTTGAGTCTAAATTCAACCCTGATTCTCTACTGTATAGAAAAGTGTCATCATATGATTCCCATGGCAGCAACATTTACTTAAAGCCAACTGATGCTATATAGAGCGTCACAAATGAGAAGATCGATGTGGTTAATGTTGTTTGAATGTGAAGGCTCTCTGCAGCAGGGAAAGGATAGATTAGTCTATTATAGATTAGCTGTTTGAGATGGACCACATTTGTTCATCAGCATTTATCAACGCCACTTTTTACTTTGAATTTATTTGCAAACTGATGCTCTGAGTAGTCACCTTGAACCTTGGCGTAAAACCTGGCACACATTAAGGTTTTTGAATGTTAAGTGATCCTCATACTACAAAAATCCTGAATCTATCAGTTTTGGTGACGTGACAGTCCGATATGAATACTGCCAGTGTTTTGATCTTAGACAATGGCTGTAAGAGTTGCTTCTGTGTGGGTTCCGCTCACATGGAGGAAGCGCTCAATCACTTTGAGGTACTGAGGCAGAGCCAGTGAGCGGGTGGATAAATTACAATGCTGCAGGTTGAGTGCGTCACAAGCTCCAGACTCCACTCTATTCCACATCATTTAACTGACAGAACCAGGGAGTGACACTGTGGCACATGTGCATTTCATTCACCAAACTGTCACACTACAAACAGCCCAACAAATATGGCAACTTGTATGCACAAAGAAGACTTCTTAAGAAACATGTAGTGAGAGAATAAAACAGAACTCAATCTCAAATGCACTTTGAAAAAGAAAATTGTTGTTTTGTGCTTATAGAAAGCACAAAACAACAATTTTCTTGAGTGCAACTGTTTACATCCAACAGTAGATGTCACAATGAAATGTAATTTAAGTTATTAATGCTGCACTGATTCAATTAAGTCTCATATCTCATACAGTTATCTTACTTTATTAAATGGGTTTTCCATATCTCCAAAGCACCAAAAGAGGGGCGTCATTTAGTAGTCTCTCAAATCTTAATCTGTTGTCCTTCCTTAAATTTGAATTAGTCATTTTCAGTCCTGGATTTTGGCCAATCACATGCTCGCTTCTGTGAAAAGCATTCCCATTGGGGTCACCTGTGCCTTGTAAACCAATTGCAGATTTGCCGTTATAGCGAGGTCTTGTTTTTTTTCTCTATGTAATTTTGTTCTGTTCTATAATGTACTTTTTTTGCAACGTGAACCTTAATACATCCCATTTTACACATTTTGTATTTTTCATCCACAATTAGCTTGAATAGGCACGAGCCTACAACATGTAAGTACATAATCCCATTATGTGTGTACAATGTAGTTACATCTCATTACAGGTGGTTACACAGGGAGGTATTTACAATGTATCAAATGTAGTGTAAAATAAAGTGTCACCGAATGTTCTTACTTTTGTTAACCCTCCTACTTCTCTTCTATACAAAGGATTAGTCTGGTCCCTGTCGATGTGAGCTGGAGGCAGATTAAACTACCACTAAATGCATATAGAGCATAGATTGTATAAATATGGATGATATACGCCCATTGGTCCCTATTTACCAATATTGTCATTACGAATGGGCAATAAAATGGCGGTTACATCCGGGCTTTTCCGCTTTTACTCCATAGTAAATCAATACTTTTTAGATAGCATAAACCAACATAATAATCAAAAATTCACCCCCCCCAGAGTTGTCACGTAGTAAAAACTTAGCTCTAGAGACCGGAGTCATCTTTTGTTCCAGGCTGTAAACATGAGTTTTACTCTTGTAAAGTCGCCATTGGGTTTCTCCTTATATTTCCGCTTTTGGAGCCTGCCCTCTGGTGGACCGAGGTATATCGCTGTATTTCGCTGTAAAATCACCGTATGGCGGCGCCCTTACACGAGGACCATTTAAGAGGTACCATGGGAGAGGCTTGATATAGATACACAAGCCTGCCCTATTTAAGATAAACCATAATGATTGGTCAAGTAGGACTGATTTAGCTGGAAATAGATTTGAATGGTAGGTTCCAGACCCACTTCCCTTTGCTAAGAAATTTAATGGGTCTACCATGATTTAAAAAAACTTACAGTATACTATGGTGTTTTTATAAGAGTAAATTTATTAACCTTGGATGAATGACTTTCTGCTCTTTAGAAAAGCTGCTAATCGACGGCCTACTGTCATGTCATGTGATGTGATGAATGGACTGTTCCATACCATTAACTGGGACACAGATGATTTATTATGTTGAACTAGAGGTGGTGCATGAGCTCCCCACACTGTGTGGTTGGTGTGAAAGACAACAAGTCATAGGTCTGACATGAATGTGACCGAGCAATCCTTGACTTTTCTAGTTTAAAGCTAAACTACTAAATATACCTCCTTTTTCAAATAATTTGTGCCCCATTTAGCGACCGCTTCCCTGCTTCAGGACGTGCCAGGGGTGCAACTCTCACCAAAACAACCAGCGACTCCCTTCACAGCCTTACCGCCCACTGACGCTTTCTCAGCAAAAAAACATGTGGCACTGCTAAAAATACCTGCTTCTGAATGATTCACATGGTACGCTATGTGGAGCACTCATGCATACTCATAACCTTATGCAAATCTAAATGGTTAGGTTTGCTGTTTTCCCCTGATGCACAGGGATTAAGATTAAGAGATTTATTTAGAAAGAAGATCACTCGACTTCTATAAGCATTTCATTCAGAGACAAAAACAACAGCAAAATGTATGAGAACACAATCCAGTGCCATTTACAAACTCTTTAGCCACAAGTCTTGTCAAATGATGTGTTGGACTGTATATGAGAGATGCCAGTTATCATTTTTAACACTTAATAATACAAAATAGCTTTTTATATCTATGACTTGTGCAATGATCCTGACTGTCACATTGGTTTAGAATGTGGTCCAGCCTCGGGGCAGAGTTTGGCCCAAGGGATTGTATGGTTATGCAATGGCACTGATAAAATACTACTTATCTATGCTACTATTGTGTTACCGCTGGAATTTATTTGTCTAATTATAAAGTTTACCTCACAGATCACCTGACAATCCAGGTTACTGGCTTGGCATGTACAAATGACCGCTAGTAACTGAATGTAAGAAGGAATGGTAATCTGTCAGGGTCTGTCTCTAATGTCTCATTTCCACTGAATGGTGGGGTTTGGCTTGGTTCGCTCACATTTTCATTACCAAAAGGTGTCCAAAGTGTCATCATTCTTTTTATTAATTATCAAAATGTGTTTTATTTCTTAAATAGAGACAACTTTTGTGGTACTTCAATGATGTCACTGTTTCTGTAGCAGATAGTGGAAATGTGGCTTGGAGAAAGTGAAGGTGCTGCTCCTCCAGCTTCTTCCAATAAGATTTCTTGGCACTTCTGATCTTTTATTAGAATTTGCGCTGAACTCTCTTCTGCTCCTCTCTGTCCCCTGATAGAAAAGCCTTTAAACACAGGGGTCACCCAGGGCTTGTTGTTGGAGAAACACCCCACCCCCCCGGGTTGGCACAGTGGCCTCCACACAGAAGCTGTCAGGCCGTCGATGTCCTGTCCATTAGAACTACAGACTTCTTCTGTGCAGGCTCTTTTCTCACCCTGGGTGTGTATTCAGGGGCAGATGAAGCAGATTGTGATCAGAACGTCCAGTTTATTTCTGTGAATATGAGACACAGAGTTGCCTTTATGGTGCATACATTTTTACAAGATCGTTTCCTATTCTCATCTTAACTTTTGCATTCAAAGCCATTTGCAAAGCTCTTGTTTTGTGCAACAATGAAGTGCCCGGCAATATTTAATAAAGGCATTTTATAAAAAATAATTAAAAATAACCAAAATATTCTGTGTTTGCTTGTCTCTGGTGGATAAACCAAAAATACACTCACTTTTTATCAAAACCTTCATTCTGGCAACATAATACACCAAGATTCTGTCATTTATGCACAAAAAGGCCACAGTGAGACCAAACACATGTCCTAGGGCAGAAAAAGACATGCCCCTCTCATTTCCTGAAGAGTCAGCTCATTAAGGCCATGTGTACAACTCAGATTCCATCCTCCGTAATGGAAGAGTAAAAAGGAAGAACAAGTGTTGTCGGATACGTGGCTTATAACTGGATGAATGTCCTATATATACACACAAGGCAGCTCCACAAAGACATGAAGAATGGGAGGTGGAACTTCAAAACCATCCCTAACTATAAAAAGTGTTTTTGGTCTATTGGATTTTGTGGCGTAAGCAGAAAATAATCCACAATTCAGAGCTTCAACTGGAGGAGAAGAGACAGGCAGTGGAACAAATTAATTAAGGTTATTTCTCGCCGACTCATTCTCAGATTCTCCAGAGGTGCACAACTGAAATGCCATTACTCTAAGTGTTGGACTTGAAGCAGAATCTCCTCAGAAACACCAGAAAGATGTATTCATAATTTATTTTTTCTGATTTTAAGGGTTGCATTGTGCAGTTAAGTTATGTACAACAATTCCAATGGACACAAAGTTTAAATGACAAACATCTGTCTATCAGACTGGTTTTGAATCCAAACGCATTTGGTGTTGTTGCTGTAAATGACAAAGGCCTATATTACAGTAAATGTCTTTAAATCTATTCAACGTCTAGCACTCTAACCTGGTCTTAGCATCATGTACTACACACACAAACTAAACGACCAGTTCCAACACAAAGGACACATCTGCTCGAGAATGAGTTGCCACTTTTTCTCAATATTTTCTAAAGGCTATATTTTCTAAAATAAACCTTTAGAAAATATTGGCACAATTTTTCCTAAAGGCTTATTTTTCATTAATAGAGATGGCTGTCAATAACTGGAAGGTTTTTGATTCTTGGCAAGACTATCCTTCAGACTGTGTGACACTGTATGCTTGATGTAATGCACTCTAGCCTCATGTCCACTGCTGGGTCAGTATGGGACACTTCGATATGGGTAACCCCTAGGGTCCAAAAGAAGGGCATCTGATATGCAAATGACATACCAAAAGTGCCACAAAAGCTGGTATATTTTAAATAGACTTTTAGAAACTTGAATACACTGTCAGTAATTATTATAAAAAAGAGAGTAAATCCTTGGTTGTAGCAGCGAGAGGCTGTATTGTGTCATGGTGAACACGAACATTTGAGGTGAGTTCCAGCTATCTAAAGATCAAATTTATTAGTCACTTACTATACTAAACAAAAATTGAAACGGAACACTTTTGTTTTGTTTCATGAGCTAAACTAAGACTTTTCCTATTTTTTATATTTATATAGTGCTTTTCCACCTACTGTAGTAGGCACTCAAAGCACTTTACCAGTGTTACAGAACACTCACTGGAAGCAAGGTTGGTTAAGTGTCTTGCTCAAGGACACAATGACAGTATGAACTGTGGGGGAGAGCGGGATGTTATGATGTTTTGGGATGTTTCGAGCGGGGATCGAACCGCCCACCCGCCGGTCGAAGGACGGCCGCTCTACCCACTGAGCTACTGCAGCCCATGTGATTTCCTACCACTTTGCTGCTGGGTGCCGTGTGTGTCTTGCACCCCTCCATCAGATCCCGCTGCCAGGTCAGACGTGTCGGACGAGTCAAGAGGAAGTCAAGGCGAGCCTGTTATCTTAGTGTGGGTGCTTCTACCCTGAGCTTGATGTTCACGTGTCTGCGGGGATGCCATGTAACGGCGAGCGTGTGTCAGGAATATTGTGCTCTAGCATGGAGTGCTCAGATGAGTGTGTGTTTTACAGTAGACTGAGGCAAATTCCAAGTGTCCCCTATAGAACCAAGAGCTGCCAAGGCAAGTGTCACTGCAGCGAGGAAGTCAAGCTTGGTTCTTCACAAAACACTGGCTTGCTTAGTCATGTATCTATTTAGACACAAATGAAGACTAAGCTTGGAAAAGGTCAGCCACAGGTCACAGAAGTTGAAGTTTGGTTGAACACTTGCAAAGAGACCAAACTCCAACCAAGCAAAGATTGCACTATGTTTTGTCATATCAAACATATAATACTAAATAAATATAGACATTAAAGCACGGCGGGGTATGTAGTAGTGCATGTAAGTGCACTTCTGAATCCAAGAGAAGAAAAAGAGGCCAGCACCAGAAGTTGTTTTAAATGAGGAAGAAAATCTGCTTGTGTTCTCAATCAGCATGTCAGATGTTTTATGGAGCGCCTAAATTATTTAGCATCGTTTGCCATTCAACATCTTCGTCTGCAGCTGCTCTGAGTGGATGCTGAGGGCCTGTCACAGAGCTAACTGGTGAACTGCTGCCATCTGCAGGCTGCAAGGGGTAAACAGCAGTGTTGGAAAATCACATTTATCAATAAATACTTTTCATATGATGGCATTAGGTGTATGACTTGGACAAAGATTTACTCTGGACCAACAAGGTTTATACTTTTAATTGGCCAAAATAACAGTTTTAAAAAGAGAATTATCACAAGAAAAGTAAATTCAGTTCAGTTTTTATTTAAACAAAGTACGGGATCTGCTCAGTAGTTTATTCTCTGTGAAATGTGTGAAAGATTAATGCAAAAAGGTTTAGAACAATCAAAGTCAAAGACACAATGCTGAGTGCTTGGTAGCAGTTATTATCTAACATGTCACAAGCTAAAACGCCACTGTAAAAAAATTAAGTTCAATTAAGTTTGTATTTACTGTGCCGCTGCAACAAGTGGATTGCAACAAAATTTGATTTAAATCATTATTTAATTGATATTAATATCACTCCAACAACACATTCCTAGACTAATAAATATGGACTTAATTTAACTCAGCTTTACAAAAACCAACTTTATTTTTCAAATGGTCAACAAAACTCAGCTTTATTTAAAGTTAGCCCTGATTAGAATCAATCTAAGATATATATTAATGATTGTTGGAGAAGCCAGGTCCATCTGATACTGATATTGCATTTGAATAGAGTTTAGTGTGATATTGTGCAAATGCATTTGTATTTATCTACATACCTGCAGATGGCCCTCTTTGTGCAGCATTTTTAATATATCTTTTTTTTTTTTTTTTATGTCTATGTCCTTCATTTTACTGCATTACTTGAGTTATGGACTGTAGGTAATAAGGCCTTTTCAGCAGTTTTTATAGAATCTTTTAATTATATATATAAATATACAAACATCCATTTGAAGTAGCTCATTTGTAATTATCTATCCATAGTTGCCTTCATACAGTAGGTGACCCAGCTGGTGCAGCCTAGTCCATTTGCACCATAACATAACTGCAGTACTGCAGCACAATAATTAATACTGTGTAGTATCACCAACTGATGATGATTGTTCCCTCTTCACGTTCATGCTGAGGACAGAAAACGTGCATGACTCACAACAGAAACACACACAAGATCCATGAGTAAGTCCATGTGGGCTTAAAAAGACTATACCAGAGGGTCTAACATAATCTTTTCAGTTTATGTAACATATAAAACAGCTCTGAAATTAAAGATAGCAGTTTAAAGCAAAAATAGCCTGCCAACTCAGGATAAAAGGTTAGTAAAGAACTGCTTGGTAAAGTGTGACACTGCAATAATTTAAACGAACCAAGTAGCCAGTAGTAACCTGCCATTTGAGGGACCCAATCATAATTATTGTGTACACCTTACAAAGATGTCCTGCAGTCCACGACTTAATTGGATCACTAAGAACAAAGAGGAGGCATAGCAGCCAAGGGCAGCGGTGCACACACTGAAAGAAGCACATCGGGAACAAAGCACAGAGAGGACTGACCAAGCGAGTATAACGAGGCAAAGTCCAGGCACTGGTAGAGTCAGGAACTGTCTGGTCATGTGAATATTGCAGCAACACTACTGTTGCATCCGAGGGCCTTGGTGCCTCGTACCGACTATTTGCTGTGCTTTTGACATTGCTTTGTGTGGGACCGTGAGGCCAGCCCTCCTGGCTCAGGGACCTGCCAGCAGACAGCTCTTTAGTTGCTCTGTGCCATTTTTAGCACATTTTAGTAAAACTTTTGGTACTTCTAGTTTTTTTTAAAGAGTGTCTTTTAACCTGTTAAATGTGATCATTGTAATGTAATTTTAAGACTTCATTGTAATAAATTTCCACAAGAATAGTGTGTGCATTTGTCTTCCTTGGCTCCACAGCTGTTGCTCACACCTGATTTAACAAGGAAAAAGGAAAGTGAAACTAATTTATTGATTCATCTCCCAGCTTTAGCAGGCCTGCAGCAGCTCTGACAGATGCAGTATTTGGAGCTAAAGTAATTTAACTAGTCCAGGGGGGGTGTGCTCTTGTCATTCTGTTGCTGTCAAATCTCAATAAGTCATGGTTCTATGTCTATTGTCTATGAATTTAAGTATGTTCTAGGCCTGCCATTATAAAGATATATAATCCATAGTGACAAAAGGATTTCAGATTTCAAGATTAGAGATTAAATGTGCCTGAGGGAAGTGGAATTTCTGATTGACCATTACAACTTATCACTCTTTTAGGAATGAGAGTTGTCGACTTTGACTAAAAGGGCATACGGTTTTACTTTACAGCCCATTTCTTGTCAGGATTTTCTCCTATTTACCACACCAACGACTGCATGACTTATGAACAGGAAGTTAAATGACATAGACATCCTAACCCAGTGTGCCAGTTTGTTTTAATGGCACTTAATATTCTTCAACACTTGCCCTGGAGACTCAGCCAGGCACAGGCGCTCTCGGCTCTCTGTGCTACATCCTCATTAACCTGTTCGCTTTAAAGAACTCCTTCTCCACAAATCAGCTCATTTGTGCGGCCACTGACCTCATTATAGCTTGCATTATCAACTACCAACTAAACGCAGCTGTAAAAGAACAAGTTCCTCAGTTGAATCGATAGCACCGAGCAAACTCCAATTTCCTTATTTTTATCTTCTAGAATGATTTTTTTCATTCCCCATCACACAAACTAAAATTAGCACCAGCACAGCGACTGCAGAATATCCAGCAGTGTCCTACCTGTGTGACTTTCTCTGTAACGTTGTGTGTCCGGTCGATGAGCTTGCAGGGCGCTATGATGTCCATCTCCCCCGTGGGCAGGGCGATGAGGGGGTCCGGTTTGAAATCAACAAAGTTGAGTGTGATCTGAGGGATTTTGGAGATGGCACGGTACCGCATGAGGTCTGAGTCTGAGG
The DNA here is from genome assembly GCA_024416835.2 of Perccottus glenii. Taxonomy (NCBI): domain Eukaryota; kingdom Metazoa; phylum Chordata; class Actinopteri; order Gobiiformes; family Odontobutidae; genus Perccottus; species Perccottus glenii. Next base: position 5,640,363 of record CM044558.2, read on the forward strand.
TGGAGTTTAGGATGTTGGATTTGCTGTTCACTGCACCTGGAACATGAACAGTCGGTAAGTTATATTTGAAAACTTTTCCAATAATGATGATAATGAAGCTGTCTAGACTACTGATGGGTGGATGGATGGATATGTGGGACTAGCCAAGTGGGAGCAAATAAAGAGGAAATAGAAGCAGTCCCAACATGGGTTTGAAAAAACTGGAAAAGGTTGCAGTCTGTGTTGGTCTCATCATGAACGTTTAACACAATCAAAATTTAATAGTGTAAATAATCTTCTTGTTTGTTTCATTTAAGTTTTTATTTGTGTTTCTATTGTTTCATATAAATTTCCATGTGTGGTTAGCGCTCCCGCCTCACAGAAAGAAGGTCATGAGTTTGAACCCTGGCCAACTTGAACATCCTCGGCCAACTCCGGTCTTTCTGTGAGGTTACTGGAGTCTGCATGTCCTCCATGTGTTACTGTGGGTTCTCTTTTCGGGTACTCCGGCTTCCTCCCATCGTCCAAAGACATGCATGTATAGGTTAATCGATACTCTAAAGTGTCTCCAGTGCATGAATGTGAGAGTGAATGGTTGTTTGTCAGTGTCTATGTCTAAATGTCAGCCCTGTGACTAACTGGCCACTGTCCAGGGTGAACCCTGCCAGAGCCCAAAGTTGCTGGGATAGGCTCCAGTCACCTGCGACCCCTAACGGGACTAAGTGGTAGTAAAATGAATGAAGGAATGTGTGTTTCTTGCTTTTCTGTAAAGTGCAATCATCATTATTTGAGCACTCTCAAACACCAAATATTATGTTTCATTTATAAACCTTTCACGCTATTTTCATCTAATATTATCTGCATACATCAGAAAGAGAAACTAAAATAGGTGCAAAGAGGGGGCCTAGAGGGCCTTACTGAAGATGAGAAACCAGGGGAGACAACGGGAGGGGTTTGAGTCTTAATAGGGGTTCTGGCAGAAAGTTAGTTGCCAATATGCATTAGGCATAGAGAAACTGGGCATAGATAACATGGTCAGATGAGGATAAGTAAAAGGTGGAGTCAATTGACCTTATGACACGAGAACACGGGTTTGGATGTCCAGGAATGCAGGTGCAGCTGGACATGTGTAGGTACAAGAGTCCTTGTGTTGGACCGGTACCCGGGGTTCAGTTTGTTGTAATTTGTTTTTTTGCAATAACCTTCTTCTGCACCAGACTTCTGCTGCTTCATTTATCTTTTCACAGACAATAACAAGAAGAACCTAGATAGCATTAATTTAGCGACAATCAATTTAGCTCAGTTGGGCGGCAGTAGCTCAGTGGGTAGAGCGGCCGTCCTTCGACCGGCGGGTGGGTGGTTAGAGCCACGCTCGAAACATCCCAAAACATCATAACATCCCGCTCTCCCCCACATACTGTCGTTGTGTCCTTGGGCAAGACACTTAACCTACATTGCCTCCAGTGAGTGTTCTGTAACACTGGTAAATAGATTAATGCAGTGTTTTAGTGTGCCGCGAGAGATTGTCAGGTGTGCCGTGGAAAATTATTCAATTTCTCCTGATTGGTCCTCTCAGCGAACGGCGTGTAGTAAACATTGACACGGCGAAATCTCAGACTCTCACATAGCTTCATACTTCCAAAACTTTGGAAGATAGTATTTAAATTCAGCGGTAAGTCTTGTTAATGTGTTCTGTTGAATGTCCTTTTGTTAACCGCTGTGTCTTTTTATTTAAAATGGCCTTAATTATGATTTATTTGATGACGTTTTCGGACGAAACTTCATCACGAAAACGGGTAATTCTTAGTTATACTCTCAAAATACAAAGCTTTGATTCAAAGAATGATATATGATTGTGCTACATCGTACTTTAAATTCGGCTCTTCTAATGCCGCTATTTCTGTTCTTTTTGGCATGTTTTGAGAAATTGTTTGTGCTAACTGCTTGTTAGCTCAATGGGTAAGGTAACGTGTTGCTAATGCTAAATTGTCCATGTTATAACTATGGCTTTTGGAGGTAAGGGGAAATTATTGTGAACTAATGAAGTGAACTTTATGTTTTATTTATTTTTATTTTTTATTATTGTGAATGAATGTAACTTAAAGACTGAAATGACTTATTTTAAACCCCTGAATATTGATTTATTCTTGACCTTGTTTTCAGGTCAGGTTTTTATTTGGGGATAAGACTCCAACTAAGAAAATAAGATGGCGAGCTGGTAGGACAACATTTTCTATTATTTTCTTCAACTGGATAAATGAGGACTACGTTTTTCCCTCTTCTGTTTTTTTTTTTTCGCTCCTTTACTCCACAACCTGTCTATGCGAGGTGGGCTTTTCAAGCATGACGGCCATAAAGACGAAAAAAGAGGGAGACTTAGATCTTTGTGTGTCTTTCTTCAATTCCTGTTAGAATATAATATTTGTGTTTAACTAAAACAGTCCCAGGTTTCAGTAAACTGAGTAAATTGAGACTAGATTTTCATTAAATTTAAATAAATATATTCATTCATAAATAAATATAGTTTTTATGCCATTTTTGTTTGGTGGTGTGCCTTGTGACTTTTTTAATGTAAAATGTGTGCCGCGCCTCAAAAAAGGTTGGGAAACACTGGCTTAATGTATGTAAAGCGCTTTGAGGGCCTACTACAGTAGGTGGAAAAGCGCTATATAAAAATAAAGATTATTATTATTATTATTATTATTATTAAGAAAGCATGTGCATTTGGCCTTGATTTTGAGCATTTTATGTCTCAACATAACGGGGGACGCCTAGCTAAGTATAAAGGAAAAAAGTTCTGTAGTTTCTCTTCACATTTGTTATTCAAAATGCCAGGGATAATTTTAAAATCACCGACCAGCAGGGGCAGACTGGCAGTACAGGGATACCGGGGAATTCTTCGGTGGGCCAGTGGGTTTGCGGGCAGTGGGTCGGCAGTGGCCCCCGGGCGGTGCTGCCACGCGCTCCTATTCTATTTTAAGGCAGTGCCACGCTGCCCCTGACAACGCCTTCCCTGCTTCTCCTCTGCGACTGGAGCGGAGTCAGGAAAGGCAAGGCAATTTTAAAATTGCGCTTTAAGATGCTGTAGAATTAAAATATTATAGGTTTACGAATATATTAGCTTTTTAGTTTTTCTTCCCCTCTCTTTTGTTTTTATCAGGTTTAAGTTGATAAGATTTGAAGTTATATTATTAAAAAGTCAGCAATTATGTGGCTTTGTTAAAACAAAATCCTGTCTGCTGTGAATTATTTGAATTTTATTTGTATTCATTAAATTCAGTTTTGTGTACAAGCCGGGCTGGCCAAATGTTGATATAATTATAGAATAAAAATTAACACATTGTAATTATTTTAAATATGCATATTTCTTTTCATTAAGTTTCACAAAACAAACCCAGCAGTTGACCAGAGGCCAGTCTGTCAGGGACTCCTGGGACACTTTTTCTACCTCGGTTACCCCTGCCAACCAGCACAATTAAAAGTCATTTCCACTGGAGAGGTACGTATAAGTCGAAAAGAGTACAGGGCATTCCAAAAAAAAGTGCTCCATACTATGCTCCATTGGTGCCCATTGTGTCTGTGAGGGTTCCATAGTCATCCAGGACATCTTGAAGAAAAGGTTAAAGCAAAGGCATCTGGACTCAGTTTTCAAGGTGAAGGTCTGTTCTCTAAGAGACTTCAATTTCAGTTCTGAGATCAACTGATACAAGAGCTGAGCTTTAACCTGTAGAGGGAAGAGTTAAACTTAAAACTAACTCTGATTTGACCAAACTAATCTGATCTCATAGTTGTTAGCTTTGAAAGGGCAGTGGAACTCCTGATGTGAGAATCGTTAATGTCACTGTTCCATTCAGGTGTTGTTGTTGTTCAAGAGAGAAACTGATTTAAGTTTCAGAACACTGTTATAAATACTAGGCAACATAAATCTGAAGCCACCTCCTAAATTCAAAGTTTTTTTTTCAATTTGAACAAAAATGGCTTCCTTCACCCCTCTTATAAATGAAACGTCTTCATTTTGAAAAAAACAAGTCCTTTGCCTTTGCTTCAAGTCCTTTGCCTTTGCTTCAACCTTTTCCTCCTTCATTGTGGTTGACATTTTTAAAATGTGGTGCAAAACTGTGCAGTCGATTGATCTAATGTATGTAACACTTTGCAATTAGAGATGCCAAATGTGACGTAAAATACATTTGAACTTTGGTCAAGAACAGTCAGTATAACCTTATGTGATTGACAGGACTATGTTAACCTTGCACTGCAGCTGGATGACAAGATTTGTGAGTTCACTCATTAAAATCTATCTTGAACTGCTCCAAGCAACATTTTTGCAGCTAAATCATGGCCTAACTTGCCGTTGTGTCCAATGATGTGGCAGCACTGACTGTCTGGGTGTGTTTTAGGTTTGAATATATAGCAACTGTTTTAGCGTTAACAACATGGAGTTGCTCTGATTGGATAAAATTGGTTGATAAATCCAATCACAGACCAGATACTAGTACCTGCCCTTTTGCAAACACTTTCAACAGGAGCCTTCCCAGATGGTATTGTAGAACAGACTATGTTCTGTGGAGCATCTGGCAGAGTCAGGCTATAAATCTGAATGATCTTTATATTGGTGACATATAAAATTTAATTGCAGACATTTTGGTCATGCAGCTGTAGAGAAGATTGGTTGTATTTGATTCTGTCTCACTAGGTTATGTTGACCAAAAATATTAAAAGTAAGATAATGTTACGACTTAGGGTTTAGCTTCACCTTTTAGTAACCATACCACACTACTAGAACCACAACTCTCTTTGACATTAAAAACTTCTAAAGACATGGATGTATAAGTGAATGGGTGACATTTTTTTTTTTATGTTTGCATTCTGCTTTTTCTCATAGCTATCCCTCTCACCAGTGCTCCCAGGCCGGATACTGGCTCTCCGGTTCTTCCTGTCCCAGTCCGGCCTCATTGCCTCAATCTCGTCCACGGAAGAGGCCCGCCGCATGCTGTGGAAGCTCTCCCGGGACCGGCTGTGGGACAGAGAGCAGTTGGAGCAGGAGGCATCCGGGTTGAGGCTGAGTCTGTGATGGGGAGCGACACAGGGGGAGGACTGGGTCAGGGGGCCCACCAATTGCCCTCTGTGTGGGGGGGGCGGGGCGGCGACAGGCTCGGAGAATAATAATGTGCGCTGGTCCTCTTGTCGGTCCTCGGGCCAACCCTTGAGAGATGATCTAAAGACAAAGTCCCAGTATTAATAATGAGTCTTTTTAAACTGCTTCCCATTACTATTATATATAATGTATGAAATCCATATTTAGAGCTGAATTATATAAGTAAAATATATATTTTTTTAAACATAATATACAATAACTATGTTGAACATTGTGATGGCCTTATGCCAGGGATTTATAGATAGCCATTTTGACATTTTAAAAGAGAAATTGAATTAAGATTCATGAAGAAATACAAGGCTTTAAATGGACAAATATTTTGACTATGGCATGGATTGAATCTTCAAGCATCCAGATGTTGTACTTGTTACCTGTTTCTGCTGACTTGATCCTGGTGGTCCAGCGGGATGGGGGGATGGGACCGGAACTCCCCCAGACCTAGGGACTCATGACAGAGGTGGTCTGCATGCAGCGGCAAAGGTGTAGCAGTGGGAATATGACCAGCCTCTGTGTCGTTCAGAGACATTTTACTATTGGACAATGAGCGCAGCATTGGAAGACGCAGCTTGAATCCTCTGGGACGACCTGCAAGAAGGGGGGGACAGGTTTTTCAATAGATGGCTTCGGGGTTACCAACTTGTTGAACTGTGGAGCTGTGGAGTCCGAGATACAGCACATACACACCAAGTGAAGACCAACAACCAGACAAGTCAACTGTTTATCATGCTCTTTTAACTGCTTAACATTGAGGATATTGGTCAGATTTCAATCAAACACAGTGTATAGTAGTGTAAGTATTGTTCTGTCTCATTGAAGCTTGATTTAATCAATTCTTGACTTCAATGTTCTGGTGACTTTAACAGCATTACTGAAGTTAACTGGCATTGGGCGTCCTGAGTGGTCTTTATGGAACCAGTAGCGTTTATTACCACCACGCAACCCACTTTGTTCACACAAGTGAAGGGGGCAGCCTATTTGATGTGTTGATTGCTTTTGACTGACAGACACCATCAAGCAATTGAAACCATAATCATCATGAAGCATTGGCGGATTGGCATTCGGGAATACTGGGGAATTCCCCGGTGTGTTGGTGGGGCACTGCTGCCACGCTCGGCCCCGCTGTGCGCTCATATTCTATATTAGGGCGGCGCCGTGCTGACCCTGAATACGCCTACTCTGCTTCTCCTCCAGTCAAGCTCTAGCATGCATACAGTAATTCAGCCCTGCGCACATTAGAGCACGAGCTGAAGCAGCCCGGTCTGAGACAGGCAAGAGCAGAAAGCAGGGTTTTTTTTTTTTGGTGCTGTTGCTGTTCTCCCGTTAGATCAGCATCTCAACCCCAGTTCAATAAATCAGTGTCTCAAACAGGAAAAACCTTGTCCATAATCTGAGGCAATACAATACAATACCTTTTCACAGATGCATACAAGGGCTCGCATACAAGCTTGTGCTCACCCTGTCTATAACGCGGGGAGCTTATTAAAGAAACATTTCCACCTAAAATGAATCAAGAACAGGCATAGGTGCACCTGGAGGCTTTCATGCTCATGACTACTCAGCCAGATGTGCTTAAGATGCTGAAGAATTAAAATACTATATGGTGTAGGTGTAGCAGAAAAAGGTCAGTTGCTGTGGAGGTTACTCAGTGAACAATCTAGGTTTACTAATACATTAGCTTTTCAGTTTTTCTTTCTCTCTCTTTCATTTTTATCAGGTTTAAGTTGATAAGATTTTGAATTTATATTATTAAAAAGTCAGCAATTATGTGGCTTTGCTATATTTATTTATTTTTTTCCACTAAGTATCACAAATCAATATAATTAGGTAGGTTGCTGAAGCTCAAACCAGATTTTTTGAATATAGTAAGATAATTAAAGAAAATTACATTTAAAGCCGCAAGCGGCGATAAAGGCCCTCGCCTCCCTTGAGACCGCGGGGACAAATGTACTCGGAGGATTGCATTTCATGCTTTAAAGCGTTAAAAACTTCACGGTAATGTCAAATCGCTTGAATCTTCTTCTGGCTGGAGCCTGCTTCATCACCTCGGGCCTGTGCAATCCCTGGTTTTCCTGGGAGCTGTCTGAACTTTTGAAAATATCAGATTATGCTTGGGCTAAGGCAAGAAAATCAAAGTACTGGCTGGAGATTTGAGATTACTCACAAATCGCTGCACCCCTGTTTAAAAAGGCAAAATGTAAATATTACTTCTATTACTATAAATGGCTGCCTCTTCTTTACCCAAAATAGTGGATTTTCTGTTGAGTTTACGGTATGGCTGTAATAAACTTTTCTGTTTGCCCTGAGGTGTTCTATGGATGTACCAAGTTTTGTAATAAAAATACTTTCACTTTCCATAGGCACAATGTATTTTCATTTTCCAGGGGTCGCCACTGAGTCATTTTTCATTCTGTTTCCTCAGGGACTTCAAATACATACATTTCTTGCCGGGCTTGAATTTCGGGGCCAATAAATTTGACTTTTAGTTGCACGCTTACTGGGTCAAATTGAGGATCATTTTGCAGAAAAATTATAATATAAAAAAAATATAACTCGAGCAAAAACGACAAGAAAAACGCCTGTCTATTGAGCACACATGTGTTTAGCTCATTTTGCCCAAGTTTGGTGTCTGTGGAATGAAGCAGCTATTTTCTGTTGTTTTATAAAAGAGAGGTTGTATTCTAAGTCGGTTCACATCTTCAATTCAAAATGGCCGCCTTCCCTTGTGTGATAAGGTGTGGTCCCCATTGGCTTTTTTGTTCATAAGCCCATGCTGGATGTGTGTACCAAGTTTTATTTGCCTACGACAAACTAGAATTGTCACTTCCTATTGACTTTTTAGATAGGGGGTGGTTGTCATTGGTTTTTATGTTCGTCATGACATAAGAGATGTGTGTACCAAATTTCATGTCTCTATGACAAACTAAATTCTTGGGTCCCATTATAAGTTTGTAGGGGGCGCTGGAGAGCCATTTCTAAAGATAACCCTTTTATTTACATATCTTTGTGTTCAGGTCATGAATGTGCACAAACGCCTTTTTGGGTCCAACTCGATCCGAGAAGGCGTTTGAGAGTTAAGAGACGTTTTATTTTCACAAAAATGGCCACCTCGTTACAGGCTTGCCACATAAGATATCTAAAACAAAGTTACAACTTTGGTTGGCACACGTGTCTAGATGCTACTCACCAAATTTGGGGCCATTTAGATTAAAACACAATGATTTGCATCTTTTTGCGCAAGGGGTGCGATTTTAGTGGCCATGCGTTTCACCCCACATGGCGGACTTCCTGTTGAGTTTAGGGTGTGGCTGTCATTGACTTTTCTGTTTGCCCTGAGGCGTCCTATGGATGTACCAAGTTCTGTATTTCTACATTGGAAAAAAATTTATTTCACTTTCCATAGGCCCAATGTATGTCATTTTTTGATTTTTTTTTTTTTTTTTTTATCTTTATTTAACCAGGAAAGTCCCACTGAGATTACGAGTCCTGGCCCCCAATGTGTGTATTGTTATGTGTATAATGTGTATAACACAAAGTGTGTTGTGTGGTTATACACCTCATTGTAAAATAAATGTCTTACTAATTCTACAGTACTCACTATTACTCTCTAGAGAAATCTTAGGCAATGTGTGTGTGTGTGTGTGTGTGGGGGGGTGGGGCAAAATGGGAAACTAGCCCCTGTATGGAACCACTTCAGTGTCAGCTCCTATGTTCACGCTAACCCCTCTGAGCATTAACGTTAGCTGCTCAGAGTACGATTCTACGGAGAGCTTCCTTGATTGAAATTTATTCATTGAAAGAAAGGAGTAGGAGTACACAAGTTTAAACTTATATTTTGTTTTTGTTATATTTTACTACACATCATTTTAACAAATCAATAAAAATGCATACAGATAATTTTCAATTTAAATACACCTATATGCTTGTTATAATACTGGAAAATACTTGTACTTGTTATATGTTTTATAGCAATACAGTTTTTAGATTGTGTTGTTAAGGTTTTAACACTATTGTTATCAATAATGTAGTATCCTGTAATCAAAGTTTTGAATAGCAGTGTTGTAGTCAAGATCGCACTGACCAAGACCAAGACATGTCCGAGACATGTCCGAGACATGTCCGTACTGAGACAATGACGAGACCAAGACAAGAGCACTGTACAGTGTAACAGATACAAGGGAACAGTTCAAAAAATGTAAACTGTCCAAGTTCAGTTTTCGAGTTAAAACTCATGGAGGTTAAGATTTTTAAGTGAATATTAAATGACTGAGGTTTTTATACAAGAATGGACTAATATGCCATTTGTGGCCTCGGTTAGTCTTGACATCTGACATCTGTGCATATTATAATATAATGTAGAACAAATGTCCAACCAGGGACAAGAGTTGAAAATGAGCATTTGCTATCAACGCTGAATGCATCACATCAGCTGTAATATTAGTTTTATAACTATGTATGACTGCATTGTCCTGTCAAATAAATAAATACAAAAAAATAAAAAAATCAGACCGAGACTTTGTAGCAGAACCACCCTTGGAATCCCCACGGATTAACTGTCCTGCCTTTTTGCCCCTGCCAGAGGCCTTCAGAGACAAGCCTGTATCTGAAAGCCTCAAATTTAACACTGTTTTCTTTCAGATAAAAGTATGGCCAAAGTAATTTATGGACAAGAAATGTTCTTAATGACTTTGCTCTTGCTTTTACAAGCAGTGGAACTTAGGCACCAGGGTCAAAGGTGGCTCAGGACCAGTGCCACCCCCCCAGCGCCATGTCTTTTTAACCATAAACTGAAGATAAGTTTGTTGTGGTAGCTGGATTCAAGAACTGTGCTCTTTACCAGAGAGCGCTCCATCTCCATTCCGAGTGACAATTGGAATGCTTTTGATCCTAACATCCAAGAATGATCAAAGACCGCCCCTGGTGGTCAAATGAACAAATGACTCTATCCAATCATCAAAAGACAATTTCGTAATTCTTACATTAAAGGAAAATGTATTTTTGATATTGTGTTGTTTATGCTGTTCTTTTCCAGGACACGGAGTTGTGACCAAATAACTCCCTTTATGGTTTCCGTTGTGTTTTAAATGAAATGTAATTAATGTTTCAACAATATTCTACATATTCATAATACTCGACTTTTCTTTGTATAATCCTGCAAGTATAAATGTGTGTTATGTGTTATGAGAATGGGTTGAAACAAAAGGAATGTTTTAAAAACTTTAGTTAAAACTTTAGTTAAATGTTCCCGAGCAACTTCCTCTTCCGCCAACTTCCTCTTCCGCCGGAAGAGCGCCCCCGGCTCGAAGTTGATAAAACTGGCTGCGAGCCAAAACTCTCTCTCTTGCTCCTGGCTCTTGCTGCCCTCCGCCTTCGCTGACCTCACAAGGGCCAGTCCACTCAGGACCGCTAATGCCACCACGGCTAAGCTTTTGAGCCTCGTGTTAGCGCGAGTAAACTCTTTGTTCTAAGACTGTGCCTGCTAAAAGCGCCTGCTCCTTTCCCAAAGGAGCGCGCGCAGAAGCAAGTTTTAACCAGCAAACAGTTAAGAACCCCTTTCACGGACACTGCAATGACCTGTACAACAGACTTTTAACGCTACACGGAGGCCCAGGTGTTTTTGGCAACAAACGGACATCCCTCTCTACACCGTACGCGACGGCATCTTCGGTGTGGAACGCTCCAGGAAGCGTCCAGAACGCTCCAACATTCCGGACTCCCGGACCGCTGATAGCGACCCACCGGACCGAGCCAGCCGCTCACTGACCAGAGTAAGTTCCCTTCGTTACACGTCGCAACAGCCTTGGTGTCGTAAAATGTCCTCTGCCCAAAATCGCCACCCCCTTTTTGTTAAAAGCCCCTTTGGTTAAATCCCATCATCTAGTTTAACAGGCCTAAACATTCCTTTGGTTCACAAACCACCTGAAAGCAAATATTTACCTCTGTATTTAATCTTTTGTTCGTTCCTGTGTATTGTTTCCAATTCCTTCCCTGTTCCAATGTTAGTTATCCTTATACCTGTGTTAGATCTGTGTGATTTTTAATAAAACCCCAAAAGACATTAATGTTTCTCTGTTTATAATTAAGAAATGTTCGAAAACAATAGAATTCTCTTCCTTTAAGATTAATGAGACTAGATTAAACAGTTTCTCTGGACCTGTTAAAACCAGGGTGGTGCCCCTTTTAATCAGAAATTTTAATGAATTAATATTAATATCAAAATTAATTATTGAAATTATTAAAATTAATCTTCTATATGTTTATACAAACATACCCTTGTATATTACACTATATACGCTACAACTTATACAAAATGGTTATAAGACCGAGTACATCAGATTGTATCACAGTAGTGTAATATTAAATTAAACATAACTGCTGAAAATAAACATAGCTTAAAACTATAAAATATTTGCTTTAAAACATTGCAAAGTGAGGGCTGGGCTTTTGATGAGGCAGCACCACCTGTTCCAAAAGATGTTCATGACATCGAGTCAAGGTTTTTGAGAAGCAGACTCTCGCGGGGTAGCCTCTGAAGGAAGGATTGAACACCCACTGTCTTACATACTCGTCTCTACCAAGGGATTTTAGTTTTTGTTTTTTGTTTTTTGTTAGATTTGAATACTGCTGCGGGTTGTGTTGAAAAACTGGCATACTTAAGTACAAAAATCAGTAATAAATAAATTAATAAATAGTGAATAATAAAAAGTCAAAACAAATGAACATGGTCATGTTAGGAGAGAGAGATTTGAACTTAATTGTGTGGAGCCAACAGTTTCAAAATACAGCTTAAAAGCAACTGACTAAAAACCGGGACAGTTTTTTTTTTGATTTTGGTTAAAACATTTAATTTCTAATATTGAAGTCCTGTATTCAGATGGTTGGCCACTCTCTCTCTCTGGACACATCATGTGCAGAGAAATAAATCAAAAAAACATTAAGCACTCTAATCCTGCACAGAATATAAAAGCGGAGAAGTAGGAGATAAAAAGAGGACTGGACCTTTAGATAAACTGAGCCACAGAGTGAATTAAAGTGATGATCAGCTCCTCTTGAGTCTCTGAAAGTGGTGCATACCTGTAACGAGCCAAGTGGGAAGTCGATGGTTGAGCTGCTGTTGACGGTCGCAGTGTATGTTCTCTGTCATGGCCTCAAAGTTCAGGATGAACATTATCACCACGCCATCCTCGTTCTTCACCGGGACCACGTCCACCATGCACAGGAAGCACTGACCTGAGGAGACAAAGAAAAAATAATTCATATGTAAACTCAATTCAAACATTCATGTAGAAACATGAATACAACTACAATGGCTGTTTCTACTGGGTTCTATGGAGTTTGCAGTTCCTGACACAAACTGCAGTTTATTGCAACTATAGACAACAACAGACAACACCAACTTGAGTGACGTTCATGGAGAAGAGAAATAGAGCAATAGAGAGAGCTGGTATTGTTTGGACACTCTAGCCCTGCATTGGGCTTTTGAATGTGAGAGTGAATTGTTGTCTGTCACGTACTCAGGCCTAAAGCTTCTGGGATAGTCTCCAGTCACCTGTGACCTCTAACGGGACTAAACAAAAGAAAATGAGTAAATGAAAGAATAGTAAAGAACACATGTAGAGTGCCTTGTTACTGAGAAGCTCACCATCATGAACTCTTACATGTTTGTTGAGGCTAAAGTAATACCAAATGTGCAGTAGATGCAGTATAGTAGTAAAACAAACATATACATATATTTCTACTTTGACTCAATTCATTAAGAAATCCGACACTTCTTCACATGCTGTCACAAAATGTGAAGGATGTTGCTTAGTTAAAACATGTCCATTTCTCACTCTCTCTCCTTTTTAATTAAACATGCATGGGTGACTATCCAGCTCACGGCTGCCACATGGAAACTGATAAACGAGACATTAGACAATGAAGGTAGGTGCTGTGAGTACTGAACAGACTAAAGAAGAAACCAGATAAACCATATAAACAGATATGATAAAAACAAACACTTTTTCCTTCTTGTGTTTATTGAGGGTTTATTCTAATTTGTATAATATAGGTTGATAAATATAAGCAGGAGAATGTAAATGTCTTCATACAAGTGCTCATCTGAAACTGGCATGTGTTGGAATAATGAAAAATCTCTTCACAAATAGAAGTTTTCCATATTAATCCATGTTCACTTTTGTATGTAATGCATGTATGTATTATGTATGCATTATAAATGTGTATGTAAAAGTTAAGTGATTAGTTGAAATAAGTGTGGAAATTTTAGTTAGGCTCCAAATATAGTAGAATAGAAATGTATAATTCCATACAAGCCAATACAATAATCCAAAAAGAATGCTTCAATGGGTCAAACAAAAGTGTCAAAACAGGTTAAGCATATAAGGAGAAGGCAGTCTAGGTAAAAAAGAAGACATTTTTAAAATATATATCAATATATAGTATGAGTGAAAAAAGGTTTTCTGTGTTATCATTCATTTTCTCAAAAAAATTGCCCAACAATTACAAATTTTGTCAGGGTATGTAATCTTATGAGCACAACTGTATGTATAGATATGCAGACGTATTTATGTACTGTATGTCTAAAATAAAAGTATATATAGCATCATATATATAGCAAGATATAAAGCATCACATTGATTGTTGTATATTCATCAAAATGTAATTTGTATGTCTGCATGGATATATGACTATCATGTATGTAAAATAAGTGGTAAACTAAAATATATATATATATATAGTGTATAGTTTATGCTGAAGCTCCACTATCAATAAAAGTGTACAGTATATTGTACATATCATGAATAGGGTATATATATATATACCCTATTCATGATATGTACGCTCTTAAGGCTGTGCAGTTGGGCAATTAGTTGAAAGGGGTGTGTTAAAAAAAATAGCAGTGTGGCATTCAATCAGTGAGGTCATTAATTTTGTGAAAAACAGGTGTGAATCAGGTGGAACCTATTTAAGGATGAAGCCACCAACACTTGTTGAACACGCATTTGAAAGCCTGAGGAAAATGGGTCGTTCAAGACATTGTTCAGAAGAACAGTGTACTTTGATTAAAAAGTTGATTGGAGTAGTGGAAAACCTATAAAGAGGTGCAAAAAATGATAGGCTGTTCAGCTAAAATGATCTCCATTGTCTTAAAATGGAGAGCAAAACCAGAGAGACGTGGAAGAAAACAGAAGACAACCATCAAAATGGATCGAAGAATAACCAGAACCAGGCAAAGGCTCAGCCAATGATCAGCTCCAGGATGATCAAAGACAGTCTGGAGTTACCTGTGTGTTCTGTGACAGTTAGAAGAGGTCTGTGTGAAGCTAATCTATTTTCAAGAATCTCCCTCAAAGTCCCTACAGACAATGGCAGACACTGCTATTTTTTGAACACACCCTTTTCAACTAATTGCCCAATTGCACAGCCTTAAGAGCGTGCATATCATGAATGCTGGGTCTTGTTTGTTTTCTGAGAATCTACTGCACCTACTTGTAACTTGTTTGCCATTTAGCAATAAAAAATATACTAAAAACCTGGATTTTTCTGGTTAGTCACATTGTACTGCCATTATTTTGAACAATACTCTATATATAAACAAATAGTACCCAGTCGGTAGAGTTCCAAAACTCACACACGCTCTTTGACCTGTTGTCCTCTCAGCTCTCTGGTTTCTTACCTGGACGGCAGCAGGTTCTGACCAGACCCTACAGCAGCCGGCGGAGCACTTACAGTCCACTCAGAGCAACGTTCCGACCTGCTAAAACCGCTGCTCCTCTCTGTTGCCCGCCCGTCATTCATCTTACATCAGGGCTCTAGAGTGGGCCCAAATCCGATTGGATGGCAGCGTAATCCCGACGCAGGAGGGTAAAATATGAAACGCGGTGGAAAACTAAGGGATTACACCATCTGGCCATATCTGAGCGGGAGGAGTGTGTGCAAGTGTGCCTATTTGCACATGAAGGGAAACATGCTTGTCTAATGTTCATTCACAAGTTACTGGGTCATGTCCATTCATGTCGCTTTTAATCAACAGCTGTGATGCGGCACATGCATGTTTTTAATGAGTGTAGGTGTTGCTGCATCAGGCCTAAAGCTGCTGGTAAAGCTGTGTAGCACCTGCCCAAACTGGACAATTAAACAGCACAGGTCTGGAAATAAACCATAACCCAAATACACTCCATTTGTGGTAGAAGACAAGTTGGGTTGTTGTAGAGTAAAAAAAAAAGCTTTTTAAGAACATTATTAGAGCACCACACCGGCATAGAATCCTATATAGTGCAGCTGCAGCTTCACTGTCAGCAAACACAGTACAAGGCATGTTTGTAAAACCGGAACCTGTCATTGTCAGATGGGAATAGATGTAGATATGGAACAGTGCATACCAAAAGTAAAGTGCAATAATGTTCACAGTCCTATAATGCTAAGTAGAAAAGAGAAGGACTGCTGCTTTTTAGTTGAAGTTGTCAAATTACCTAAACCATCACAGGAGTGTTTTAGCGAATGGTGAGGACTCTGCGTATACTTCCTGTGCTACTGTGGATTCGGACTTCTGCTCATTGACTTGGCAAAATGCATGGATGTCTAGGCTAAGTGGTGAATCCATATTGCCCATATATTCAGACTAAATGATTTTGAAAATGACAACCTACAAAAAATCCAATAAGATCCAACTCCAAGTTTTGATTGGCAATGAGCACTCTCCATGTATTTATTTATTCACATCTTATTTATTTTATTTGTTTTTTCCTGAGGATTAATCCATTGAGATGAATCATCTCCTTTTCGAGGGGGTCCTCTTACTCACATTCATTCACTAGGGACACTTTAGAGTTGCATGTCTTTGGACGGTGGGAGGAAGCCGGAGTACCCGGAGAGAACCCACGGTAACACATACAGACTCCTCACAGAATGTCTGGATGTCCGGCCGAGATATGTTTGAGTCGGACGGACCACTCTGCCACGTGCACCCACGTATAAACTCCTCCAATTTCAAGCAGGCAAAAAATTCAGGTCACTGAATAATTCATAAATTTTTCATTTTGACAATTGTTTCAGAGGATGGAAGCCAACAGACCAGTCAGGGTGAAAGATTCCACGTCACAGACTCAGAGGAATCACCAAAACATTTATTTAGGCAAATTTGCGACAGGTGCCTTACAAATGAGTACAGCTTAAGATGCTGAATTTGCTGCAGATGTAGCTCCATTATTAAATGTTATCACAAAGACACCAGTGTGAACTTTGAGCCATCCAGGAGCAATCCCTTTCATTTAGTTTGGAAAAATGCAGTTGATGTACTGGTCTGTTATGGTGAAGAAGATCTTTTTATGTGTCGATCTACGTTCCTACTCTCACCTATGGTCATGAGCTTTGGGTCATGACTGAAAGGACAAGATCCCAGATACAGGCGGCCAAAATGAGCTTTTTCCGCAGGGTGGCGGGGCGCTTCCTAAGAGAGGGTGAGGATTTCAAGATTTCAAGATTTTTATTCGTCACGTACAAAATTATATACAGCATATATAACCAGCAGTGAAATGTGAGTCAGGTCCGCTCCATGGACAGTGCAATTATTTAGGAAAACACACAGATGAAAATATACATAAATGTAGCTATGTAAGAATGAGATAAAAGAACAATAAAAAATATAAGAATAAATCTAAAAAATATAAAAAGTGTGTAATGTGGGAATAAATCTAGATCGCAAAATAATGTACATGAATGTAAACTGTAGACTTAAAATATTAAAAAATGTACAGGGATGTACAGTGTGCATATATGCATTTAGCTGTGGTCTTAAATATTAAGAATCACATGAAGGTGCAGGAAGCAAATGTGCAAAACAGTTTGTAGCAAAACAGAGTGACACTGTCAGTGTGTCAGTGTGAGGTGGCTGGTTTAGAGTTCAAGAGCCTGATGGCCTGTGGGAAAAAACTCCTCCTAAGTCTCTCAGTTTTTGCCATCAGGCTACGGTAGCGCTTACCAGATGGCAGCAGAGTGAAAATATGATTACTGGGGTGGGTGGAGTCTTTGGTGATTTTTGCAGCTCTGCTTCTGCAGCGTTTGTGGTAGATGTCCTGCAGAGAGGGGAGAGCAGACCCTGAAATGCGCTCAGCTAAGCGCACAACTCTCTGCAGGGCTTTGCAGTCTTGACTGGAGCTGTTCCCATACCACACAGAGATACACTGAGTCAATATACTTTCTATAGCTCCAGAATAGAAAGTTTTCAGGATTGCTGGTGAGACCCTGAATTTCCTCAGCTGTCGAGATAGTACAGTCTTTGCCTGGCTTTATTAACCTGAGTTTGAGTGTGAGTAGTCCAAGTCAGGTCCTCAGAGATGTTTACACCAAGGTACTTGAAGCTACTCACCCTCTCCACAGGGGTCCCGCCTATTGTAAGAGGAGTGTAGGGCTGCTGCTGCGTCTTCCTGAAGTCTACAATCAGTTCTTTTGTTTTGCTCACATTCAGGAGAGGCAGTTGTCCTGGCACCATGATGTTAATTCCCCTACTTCATCCAAGTATGCGGTCTCATTGTTGTTGTGAATGAGGCCCAGAACCACAGTATCATCAGCGAATTTGATAATGGATGTGGAGCTGTGCGAGGACACGCAGTCGTGTGTGTAGAGAGAGTAGAGCAGGGGACTCAGGACACAGCCCTGTGGGGCTCCTACGTTCAGTGTGATGGAGCTGGAGGTGTACTGGCCTAGTTTCACCACTTGAGGTCTGCCGGTGAGGAAATCAAGGATCCAGTTGCAAAGTGAAGGATTCAGTCCGAGGTCTATGAGTTTGGAAGCTAGCTTAATGGGGACTATAGTATTAAAAGCTGAGCTATAGTCAATAAATAGCAGTCTTACATAGTTCCTGTTATTGCTGTCAATGTGTGTAAGAGAAGAGTACAGGATGTGAGAGATGGCATCATCTGTGGATCTGTTAGGGCGATAAGCAAACTGAAGGGGGTCCAAAGTATCCGGGATGGAGGAGCAGATGACGTTTTTAACCAGTCCCTCAAAGACCTTCATGACTATTGATGTGAGACGATAGTCATTTAGACAAGAGGGTTTATTGTTTTTTGGCACAGGGATGATGGTCGATTTTTTGAATGGGGTGGGAACCACCGATGTGGCAAGAGACTCATTAAAAATGGATGTAAACAAACCAGCGAGCTGATCAGCGCAGGACCGCAGAACACGGCCAGAAATCCCGTCAGGTCCAGCTGCTTTCCTTACATTCACTCGCTTTAGTGCCCTTCTAACCTCGTCCTCCGTCACGGTGATCGCATGATGATCGCTGCTCTGACGGCTGCTTCCTGACGCGCTGATCGGCAGACTCACACTGCTTTGATTGCTTTCGAAGCGGCCGTAGAAAGTGTTAAGCTCGTCAGCCAGCGACGGATCTGCTCTCACCACTGTAGAGGATTTATTTCCAAAGTCACAGATGGTCCTTAGTCCTTGCCACATGCGTCGGGAGTCATTTAGCTGGAAATGTGACTCAATGCGTTCCCTGTGTCTGTGTTTTGCGGCACTTACTGCGTGTCGGAGAGCATAGCACGATGCTTTGTACTCGCTCATGTTTCCCGACAGGCGTTGTAAGCAGCAGTGCGTTTGTTTATTGCTGCACGGATTGATCTGTCCACCCACGGTTTCTGATTAGTGAAAGACCGTATAGTTATTTTGTCCGTAGCTTGTTCGGCTAAGCGTGTTTACAAAGCTTAGCGCTACATCCGTGAACTCGCTGGCGTCCCAATGAGCTTGTGCGAAACATGACCCAGTCTACGCCATCGAGCCGCCTGTAACGCTTGCTTCTGATTGGGCGGACCAACGTGTCACCACCCTCTGCACCGGAGGTTCTTGAACGAGCCGTTGTTTATATTCCGGTGTAAGGAAAATGGCGGCATGGTCCGATTTGCCGAAAGCCGGTAGTGAGCGAGCTTTGTAGGCATTCTTGTGTGTAGCAATGATCCAGTGTATTTGGTCCTCTGGATGGACAGGATACGTGTTGATAAAAATTAGGCATGACTTTCCTGAGTTTGGCTTTGTTAAAGTCCCCAGCGATGATAGTAGCAGCGTCGGGATGTTTGTTGATGTTGCCGCTGAGCGCATCGTGAAGCTCAGACAAAGCCAAGCCAGTGTCTGCTTGTGGAGGGATGTAAACAGCAGTTATGATGGAGAGGTGTTCCAGATGAGGCGAGCAGGAGCGCGACAGAGTGGAGATATTCCTGGGGTCACACCATTTCTTGTTAATCATGAAACAAACTCCCCCACCCTTGGATTTGCCGGCCTCGGCTGTCCTGTCCATCCGTAAAACAGAGAAGTTTTCAGACGGCGTTACAGCAGCGTCCGGGACCCAGGGCGTGAGCCACGTTTCAGACAAACAAAGAATGTTACAGTCCCTAATGTCCCGTTGGAAGTTTATCCTGGCTCTAAGGTCATCCATCTTATTCTCCAGAGACTGGACATTGGCGAGCAAAATGCTCGGTAGAGGAGGGCTGTGTGCTCTTTTCCTCAGTCTGTTGCGAATCCCAGCCCGTCTCGCGGTGTTTCTTGTTCCGACGCCTTGGGTGGCTATTCAGGTGACCATTGTTTATCCCGGCGCCCCGGAGAATCTCAGGTGGCCACGACGAGTTGGAGGATAAAGTGTCGTGAAACAGGTCAGTGAAGCGTTGTCCAATGTCCAAAAGTATCACCTTTTCGTATGAAATCAGTGCAGAGGTAATGTGTGTAAAAAGAGAAAGCAAAAGTAGGTAAAAAAGTAAATAAGAACACAATCTAAGCGGAGGGACCTGGACGGCGGCCGGACACAGCGGCGCCATCTTGATCTGAGGAGCTCAGAGTGTTTAGGGAAAGAGAAGTCTGGGCGTCTCTACTTAGACTGTTGCCCCTGGGATATAAGCGGAAGAAGATGGATGGATGGAAGTCACATCTTCAGAGTCACCCTGTCATTGCATTAATCAACAAATACTATATATCCATTATTCAAGTATAATGCAGCCCTGTAACATGCAGTAATAGTAGAGTTGAAATTTAGAAATTACATTGGTTCTATTTTTACAAGAATGACAATTTGAACAATCATTTTTTGAGTAGATTATTAGATAGATAGATACATAATTAAAAACATAGTTTGAACACATTTTTCAATAAATGTATAATGTGCACCTTTAATAAAGTAAAATAAAGCCCCAACTTATGCTACAGTTTTTTTTTACAGGTGTTCCGCTCTATTCTTCTACAGTAAACATGTAAAGTAGTGAGTGGTTGTGTGACAGAACGCAGCAGAGGGACAGATGTGGCTCTACAAACACACGTGTGCACGCAAACACACACAACAACGTTGGATTAAATGTCAACAAGAGGATTGGGCTTCCTTGTGGCACTAATACACTGTCGGACACAGACACTACAGTCCACTCTTTTTGAAGCTACCTTATATCCTCTGGTCTGCTCAGGTTTATCTGTCTATAAGTGTTCACTTGGCGATGAATGGTAATCCTGCATGCATTACAACAGACTCATATCTTTAGCGCCTGTGTCCTGATTTCATACTGTACATTTTAAGGTTGTCCAGCCTTGTACTGTTGCAAATAAAGATTTTCTCAGACCGAGGCAGAAATGAATGAAGCTTTCAGGTTAATGGGCCAAATGGAATTTCATCTAAACGCACCGTCTGGATGTTTTCCAATTCGGCTTGTACGATCTGATAATCTGATGCAGCGCAGCCGATTTACAAAGCTTCGGGGGATTATCACAATGCACTCAAACACGTCCAAAAAAAGCCCAGACTGCAAACAGCTCCAAAATACATTCTTAGTCTGGAGATAAAAAGCAGAAAAAAAAATGTAAGCATTGGTGAGCATTGCTTCTGAATTCTGATTCTATACACATTATACACATAAAGGCAGGGTCAGCTGAGGTGAACTTCTTTAAAACAGCTTTACCTTCATCTTCATTAAAAACTGGGGCCGATTATCTGGCGGCTCCTTCAGAACCCTTTCAGATGATTACATGATGTAACTTCCAACTTCCAAATTGAATGGCCTTTTGACATTATAAAACTTTTCTGATCGGCACCCAGTTTGCAACCGAACTTAAAGAACAGACAAGAATACAGTGTAAACAGTGCACTGCCTGTTTGGGGCAGTCTAATGGATGTCAATGAGATGGACCATACTTTTGACAAACAGGTGACCTGAGGCTGGTTTCTCATTGGTTTCTTTATGTTATGCCATTGGTTGTTAAGAGATGTGTCCCAGGACAATCAGACAATTTGATTATATCTTTACAAACTTTGGGATTCATCAACAGCACATGCACAAACTCATACATCCAGTGGTGTCGAGTAAAACAGTTGAGATACAGAGAAATCTGTTTTTTGTTTCTTCAAATCTTTCATCTTACAAGGTGTTGAGAAGAGGGGTTTTTCAAATGTAAAACAGAGTTGAGCAGAATCTGCAGCAGACAGGAGAATGAAGACCCCTCAGGCAGTGAAGCAGTGGAAATTCAGAGCACTTGCTTCAGGAGTTGGAGACTCTGTTTCAAGTTTGGTAATGTGCAATAAAAATAGTTTTGCTACAAACTAAGACATTTTTGGTACAAATATCTCCCTATATTGTGTGTGTAAAGAATGATCCCATTGGCATCTCACAACTTTTCTTCCTTCCTTTTTAGCCTGTTAGCATCTATGGTAGCCTTACAGGGACAGTCTGTTGTCAGATATAAATAGGTCACTTTAAAAACAAACAAAATCAATTTAGTTTATAAACACAGTTTTTAAGATTAAGATTACACATACAGTACACAACTGAACACAATTGCTTGGATACTTTTAAGCCAGTTTATAACAAGTATGACACTAAAGGCTATAGTAGTATCCTTATAAATTGTGTACTGTATGTGTAATCTTAATCTTAAAAACTTTGTTCAAACCCTAAATATTTTCATGTACAGCAGTGCTGAATGGGTGGAATACCCAGAGTGCACTGAGACTATTAGAACACATAAGCCTAAAGGTTGTAACCCTCCTCACCTCCCTCCCCCTCCAGAGCAGTGGTGGGCAAACTAAGGCCCGGGGGCCACAGGGGCTGTTTAATCTGGCCCGCCAAGCAATTACTAATAATTTATTGATAATTCAACACTGCATATATTTTCCTTATTGTTCATTATTCTGCAGTGATCAATTGATTCCACTTCAACATTCTTCAAAAAACAATCTTTCCTAAAGCTGGTCAGCGAGAGATAGCTTTCACAGAACAAACAGTAAAATCTAAAAATAAGGAGGGTGGTGGTGTGGTGTTGAATATTAACAGTGTTTAATGCACATCTTGTTTTGCCTAGAATTTAAACTTTAAACTATAGGCAAAAGAAAATGACATGTAAAAAAAATGTTTTTATTGAGCATAAGTGAGTTCACCGTGTTGGCCCGGCCCTCTACAAGAGTCCCATGTTCTAATGTGGCCCCTGGGAAAAATACAGTTCATAAGTTTACAGAATTTGTGATTTTTTTTTGGCTATTTTTCTGAGGCTGGATGAAAGGTGCCAGGGTCTGACAGAAGCCAAGAAACTCACTTACCTTACTCACAGGGTATGTAAACTTTTGATCAGGGCCATTTGGATAGTTCCTGTTGTCATTATGATTTAAAAAGAGTAAACACAGTTGTTTGACAATAAATGGCTTCACCTAATCACTAACTATGAGTCAAAGAAAAGTTTTTGTGTTATCATTTATTATTCTCTGAAAAATGGCCAAAGAAATTCACAAAGTCTGCCCGGTTATGTATAACTTATGAGTACAACTGTAATTGCCTCCCACTGCTCCAGAGCATCCTACAATGTGTCGGATTAAAAGTTAGGCTCATAATCTCTGCCACAGGACAAGTGGATTAAGGAAACAGATTCTCAGATCACGCACCTCCTGACTGAGGTGAAGGATCACAGAGCCAAGACTCAACATCTCATTAAGTAAAATGCAAGTTTAGTTTGGTTTATTATTTAAATGTCAGGGACATGTACAAATACAGTACAGAATCTCACAAGAAAGATGCTTTGCACCAGATTTAGCGACAAGCTACTGTCTATCCACAGTCCCTGGCCAGGTGCGCACAAAATTAAAACATTAACATTAGACCATTCATTCACTTTTTGTCTGTTTCGTTAGGGGTCATGGGTGACTGGAGCCTATCCCAGCAGCTTTGTGCCTGAGGCGGTGCACATGAAAGATGACAGTCAGAAGTTGTAAGTCTATGTTTACTCAGTACTCAGTATTGTAAACAGGGCTGCCCAATATGAAAAACATAAATCAGGTTTTAAAATAGACATAACTCTACATGGCAGCTTCCCCCAATAAAAACCTCAACAGGAACAGGAAGAAACATTTCAGTCTCCAATGTCCAGATGCCTTCTTTATAACCTTTTTGAAAATATGACTGCTTTACATTTGCTTTACACAAGTTGTATTGAATTGTATAAAGTATAATGACACTGGTTTGTTGACAGAATAATGGATGTGTAAGATCTCCAACGGGACACCCCCGAGCTGTTATTCATGTACGCCCTCTAGTGGACAATTCAACTTTTCACTTTAACAGGGACGCCCCACCCAGTTCCCAATATTCAATGCATTGCTGTAAAACATTTGTATCTATACTCTTTTATTTCCACGAGCCTCCTTGTCTATCTTAAGTTTTACAAAACACACCGAATTTACTTAACACTTGTCTTAAGTTTTCCTCTTAATGGTAGAGAGGCTTGCCAGGTGTTAATGTTTTAATTTCTGCAGAGCGATTGCTTGAACAGTGAGTGTATATGTCCAGGCTGTTAGCCTTAGTGTAAGTGTCCGTCCCACACACTGACACAGAACAGAGAGCTCTGTGGTGTGTTGCACAATGTGACACTGACTGGGTCCGCTGACAAGGCACAGACACGCTCCTCTGCCCCAGCGCTCTCAAAACAAGATTTTTTTTTACACAGATACAAATAACCTTGAATAAAACGAGTTGAGTTTCTTGTAGATGCACTCTGACATTCAGCATGAAAGTCTTCAAAGTGTAAACACGAGTTTTCCATTGGGCATTCAATTCAAAGAAACTGGATCTTTGTGTGAGACCTGTGCAAAATGTTCTGTAAAACATGTGTTAAACCATTTGCAAAAAAAAAAATATCCTTGTTTTAAATAAAAACTGCAGTTCTTACAGTTTTTCTCAATGACATCCTTCTGAAACATTTCTCTAAACTAAAAGTGCATTTCTTACAACTGTTCAAAGATTTATCTAAACTCCTCATTGTGTTTGCAAAACAAAATTATGGCACCAAAAATCATTTAGTGTAAATTTTAAAAAGGTAGTTTTGTTGTCATTAAGTTTGTCAAAATGTAAAGTTGTTTTGTTAAAGTTTGAGCCACAGTCTGTAAAATGTAATGGTTATGCATAATGTTATGGTTGTCATTGTCATCAAATCACATCCATAAAAAAGGCAATATGAAAAGCTAAATCATTTAAAGAAAAAAAATAATCTTTACATGAGTTAAATGTAAAAAACTGAGCTCTTATTCACAAAGATGTCAAAGAGAACAGCACCTGTGTATGAAAACTAGATACATTCAAAGACATTTGTCCTCACAGTTAATGTTTCTACACTTCCACTTCCAGAGGGTTGGAGTTTAACCCACACAAAAATCCATCAAAATCTGTCTAAACGTTTAATAAACTGCTGCAGATGCTCAAACAGTGTTATAGTTTATGAAAATGTTGAGAATGAGATTTTAGGTTTTGGTTTAGTGAAACATACACACCAGTGTTTTTTGTACAGTTTTGTAGATAAATGTGCTCACTCTTTTGAATAAAACACTGACATTTGTCTAACACAATGAGAAACACACTGTTTAAGCAGTTGACTGTTTAAAGATTTGTGCTGGACATTATAAAAAAAACGTTTCTTATTCAAGAACTGAGTCAAAGCAAATGAGAAAAACTGTGAAACCCATTGTGATGCACCACTAGATGGCAGGGTACTGCAACATTTTACCCCTGAACAGTGCCATGGTATTTTAGTTGCCATGGCTGATGTGAGCACACCTTCACAAACACAGAGAACAGACTAACACTGCGTGTTTCTAGAGTGTGCCGTTTCACAGACACTGCCACTATAAAAATTATCTTCATATATAGTATGTCTCCTGACAGTCTTTGAACCTCTTCTCATGGTCAGCAGTCATCCATTCCATAAATGATATGTGAGATCTTATGTATAACAAGTAACACACAGTAACACACAGGTGCCTTGACTAATAGTTTGTTTTTTGAATTTTTCCAATGTTGCAAATGGGTTTAAAAGTGATGGCTTTTTTAAATACTGTGCCTAACTTCAAATCTCAGATGTACTCGGCCAGTTCTGTCCCAGCCCTACACTGTTCTGCATTTGCATGTCTTATTTAAATGGTGGATGTCAATGCGGTGTCTGATACTGCCTCCTGCTGGTGCTCTCGCTGCAGTGGCGCTCTGTGTGTGATGGATGCAGCGGGGTTGAGGGGAGCAGGGTGGCTTGGAGGTTGACCAAGCTCCTGGCTGACATGGGAATCCATTAAAGCGACTGTCCGTTCCAAAGGGCTCCAGCGCGGGATAACAGATGAGCTGTGCTGACGGCCGCGGAACTCCAGCTCTGTGGATTCTTCTTTTTTTAAACAGGCTTGGAAAAGGACTTGTGTAAGATCCATGTCGTTATAGGCCTTACACAAGTCATTTTCCAGGTTATTGACAGTTCCAGCTGATTCAGTGTCACTTACTAAAGTAAACACATCATCTGACACATTTCTAGGGGATTTTGCTCATGGACAACAGCATGTCCTTGCAGGGCTACCGTAGATGTTCATAGGAGGACTGCCTATGAACTAAAGTCTACAATGTCAACACCAGATGCCACCAAAAGGCTATACACTATAAAATGTCAGGTTGAGAAAGCAGTTTTTTAAATGAGATACTGGCATTGGGTCATAATCAGACTACTTCACCTTAAGAATCACTTGATTCTTTATTTATCCATACAACACATGTACATATATGGTGGCAAAAGGAGCACTGGAAGGAAACCTATACTGTCATAGCGTTAGTTTAATTTAAACTGTGGGACTACACTACCTGCTCCAATCCTTATAAATACTACTGTATGTGGTTTATGAGATATGGCAGACATAGCCAGAAATATATGAGCCTGCAAACATTATCTGACAGTAAGACCTGGCACCTGATCAGAATCAATACCCGAGTTGTACAGCTGTCTCCTGCAGTGTCATGGCAGGTAAATGTCCCATACACACCGCACACACTCCTACTGTATTAATAGATTACATGTCAGCGGCCTGTCAGGTGAAGGGGCTCACATGTACAGTATAGCACAATGTAAACATCCGACATGTGTGCACAGGGGAGACACATGTCAGACATACATGTCACAGCTGGGGCTCCACTCCAGTGCTGCTACATGCATTCTAGTGGGTCATGAGCTGTCGATAGGTTGAGGATGAGAATGAAATTAACCTTTGTGCCATAACACATCCAAACTGGTAGAAAAGATTAAAGCCTCGGCCAACTCCGGGGAGTCTGTATGTCCTCCACGTGTTACTGTGGGCTCTCTCCGGGTACTCCGGCTTCCTCCCACCGTCCAAACACATGCATGTACAGGTTAAAATCTAAAGTGTTCCTAGTGATTGAATGTGAGAGTGAATGGTTGTTTGTCAGTGTCTAAATGTTAGCCCTGCGACTAACTGGCTACTGTCCAGGGTGTACCCCGCCTCAGGTCCAAAGCTGCTGGGATAGGCTCCAGTCACCCGCGACCCCTACCGGGACAAAGCGGTAGAAAATGAATGAATGAATATTCAAATATCTCTTAAAATTGTCTTATGATATGGGTCTTTCAAAGAGTGACATCATCAAAAAGAGACACCTGGAAGGATGGGGGGCACATGGGTGTGTGGGACTAGTGTGAAATGTGATCTTGAAATGACAAGACACGGAAAAGATCGGTGAAGAAAGATAAACAAAAAATATCAAGAAAGACACTGTAATGCTTTCTACTCACTGACAGCACAAACACATTTGCCTAAACTATCTTTTTTATGCACTATTTTAAATAGCTAAGGGGCCTTTTTCTTCTGCTTAACCTCTACTCATGTTTATTTAAAAAAGTGTCAATAATGTATATTTTTCTCTGAGTGAAAATGCTCCATTTTAGTGTCTGTCCCTTTATGGCCCCGCCCCCACGGCCGATTGAGCTCTGATTGGTCAGTGGGATCTTTGTATTGATTGGTCTTCCACAGAGTCTCTGGCCTTTGTGTTTGTGTTCGAAACACGGACCAGTTATGTAAAAGTTTGAGCTCATGACATTTGTGACATCAGTAAAATCATGATGCACCTCTGGGGCTGCATTTCAGGAGAGACTTTGAGACTGAAAGCCACTGCAGTTTTGCTATCATGCTGTGATCAAAAATAGCTCATTATTTTAAAATGAAAGCTCAGGCATGAAAGTGTTTTGGCTAGTTTGACTCCCTTCTTCTTAATGACATCATGGTCCACAGGAGGATCGCTGGGCGCTGGAGCTTGAGTAAGGATGTGCACAGTGATAAAGTTCAATGTGACTCTGTCCACTAATGAAACTGACCAGTCTTCTGGGAATATGAGCCATTGATCCCCTGGCAGGAAACAAGCAGCATCCCCAAATAAATCATTTACACAGTCCCTGAAACATTCCCTGGACAGGTGATAGCTTAACATAATGGAGGTGGTTAATTGGCCTGAAACAACATGGAACTTCATCAGCGGAGGAAATGTGAATTCGATCTGGAAAGGCTTATTAGTGCTCACAGAACTGATGTTACTGTTATCACAGAGAAGGCTGAAGTCTTGTCTTCTATTAACCTCCAATGGAATAGCAGCAGACAGATGTGGTTTGTGTTCTTTGTGTTAGACACCTGGATACAACTTTAAAGAAGCACTAGCTCTGATGAATTATTCAGCACTGCTCCTAAAAAGTGAAGATTTTAGAAATAAGCTGTAGACATGGGCTAGTTTCTAGTTTTAAGGAATGACACTTCTGTTTTTACAAAAATCAAATGCTTTGGTGCATTGATTCAAATGGGTTTGTATAATTGTCTGTTATTTATTGCACTGTTAGTTGCTTTTGTCATTCTGATCAAAATAGATTATGCTTAAACTCCTAAAAACATTTTGGAATGGGTTCATTGTTTGAGCTACTGTAACCAAAATGGATAAACCAGTCACAATATGTCAGACCTACCATAAAGTTTAGACATTTAGGAGATATGCACTGGTGTTTGTGTGTGTCTGTCGCACCTGGGAGGAGCCAGTGTTGACCAGCTGCTGCCTGTTGTGATCAGCTCACCTGAGATCCCTCTGCAGTCAGCTCAGTCTATATTAACCTGAGCTGTGTCTGAACACTCCCTAGTCACTAACCCCTCAATCACGATATAGTGGTGCACTCAATTAATGAACGGTTTCAAACACCACTCACCTGTTTTACTGTTGCCGTTAGTCATGTGACCCTAGTATATATGTTAAAAAACTTTGCTGATAATAGAGTTCTGTAAGAGAAAATGATTTTATCAATAAAAACACTTAGGGTTTAGGGTTTAGGGTCCGTCTGTATGACTTAAGGTAAGCTAACGCTAGTGATTTTACATCGTAATGATTTATTAATAACAATTTACGATAAATTGCGTTCTTTGTCTGCATCTCCAGTCATAACTTGGTCTCTATGTGGCTCCTCGTCCTCAGGTTCTGTACCTACCTGTGGAGTCCAGCCTGTACTTACCTGTAAAATAAATCTTGTTGCACCTTTACCTGTATTGAGTTCTGCTCTTGGGTCCTTCCCTTTATGTTATTATAGTGTAATACAGTCAAATAGTTTGTAAATATATCCTGAGCCAAGCAGGCCAGTGTTTTGTTTCTCCTTCTTGTCTATGCAAAGCAATAACTGTTTTTGTAACATATGTCAGTAATGTGTAATTTAAAACAATTTGAGTTTTGTTGATTATTTTATCAACCTTTGTGGTATTGAGACAGACTGAAACTTAATTCCAATAATTGCTACCTTTTTTTTTTACTTTTTTTTTTTTGTTTCCATGGTGCACAAACTGACAAAATGCAAATGCTTTTTGATGGTCATATATATTAACAGTTTTGAGAAATGTACTAAAACCTTTGAAAATGTAGGTTTTATCTGAGAAATGTACCAAAGCAACTGAGAAAAACTGTAATAAGCAACAAAATAATACAGTGACCCCCAGTGTAACCTCAGAAGAATAGGACTAGAGCTCTGACAGAGCATAGCCACTATATTCTATATAGAGTGGTTAGTCCTGCTTTACTGCTAATTTTTTGTTGTTGTTGTCCCTTCGTCCAAAACTCCAGTCTGTATCAGATCTACAGCCTGTTCAGTTTGAGGTAATGCCCTCAGGTAAATGTACAGGGTTCTGAACTGTAGGTTGATACAAACACTCTCTAATTTCTCTGTCAATTACAATTTGAACCGTAATAAATCAATGTGACTGTGTTCTGGTAAGCAGGCTCTAGGGAGAGCAGCAGTATTATTTAGCACATTCTTAGTGTGCAGTATGTCTCAAAGAGCAGAACTGTTGTCGATGAATTCTCAGTAGTGGGGGAGGATTTGCTTTTTGTTTGTGAATGGACTGTGAACATGTGTATGAATTAACTGGTTAATGCTGTTCCATGATTGTCCAAGATAAATTTCTCCAATAAAGGATAACCTTATCTTATGTATTGTCAGTGAGCAGATCCTTTACAGCCACTGCAGCAGAGGAGCTCCAGCTGTGTTTCTCTGCCCCCCCCTCCTTAACCCTCTGTTTAATGGTGTATATATAACAAACAAAACATTCAGTCGATAGAAAAAAAAATATTTAAGTTAACCTCCAGTTAGTGTTGGTTTTAAGTTAAACATAGATGACAGTTTAAAAGTAGTTTAGAAATTTGATTAAATCTTAATTTAAAGGCGAAACTACAGGGTTTTGTTAAGACTTTAAGGTTGTCTTACATTACATATTTTTTATTATTTTACTGTGATTATGCCTCCCTCTTTTCATTATCATTCTCTGCATTGCTTCAAGTGGAGTTTACTACCACACTCTTAAAACCACATTAGCATAATTTGAAGATTTAAAGGGATAAAAGCTGCATTAATGGCATTTCTTTGGATCAAAGACATTTGAGCATTATTAAAATCCTCTGTGCTAATTTTCACAAGCTCACTGTAAATCACTCTCATGTGTGTGAAGTGAGCCTGTATTATAATTAACACTACAGATCTCAGGTCAAGACCTCGTTGCTGATAACTGGTGTATAAATGATGGTGCAGTGCTTAAAACACACAGACTTTGCTGTCTTTGACACGCTCGACACTTTAATGGCTTCACAAAAAAAAAAAAGGTAGAGCCAACGCAAGCTAATGGTGCCAGGATTCTACTGAAATGTGCAAAATAGAACAGATGTCAACATTTCATGGCTTATGACTGGCCAAAGCAGCGCAGAGGGACAGCGATGAATAATCAAGGACAGGGCCAGACTTTAGAGGGAGGCTGTTAATGTGCAGTGCAACAAGGATACACATGTACTCGAAATCAAATGTGCCCCGTAGCCAAAGGACAATCCACTTCCACTCTGCAGGAAAACTCATTGATGCACATTAGGTAATTATTTATTTTTATCAAATAGTGGTAGGGCCATTTTAAATGACAGACAAAACATAAAACTACAAATGTCAAAGGAAAAATGTGAAAAAAAAGTTACAGGGTTTGATAAAACGCTGAACAACTTCAAAGTCCATTTATATATTTGGTCCTCAAAGAATAATCCCACAATAGACTATATTTACACTGCAGGAACACAAAAAAAGGAAAATGGTTTGCCAAAACAAAAACCTTTCTGCTAGAATAGTGTTGTACTGGTCAAGTCTGCATGTTTTTAAAGCCCGTTCCGTTAGTAACATGGGTAAGAGATATTTACAATATTCACAAATATTTATAATTATAATCAATATTTATAATTCTTTCATTCGGTACACTGGTTGTGTTTCATATTTAATTTAATCAAGGACATATATTTGGAGACCATTTTTTTTTTTATTTGTAGCAAAGCTGTTGTCTGATTGGCCAGGGACACACCACTTAGCACCCCAGAGCATGACTTAAAGAAATCAATTAGAGACCAGCTACAGGTCAGGGGTTTGTCAAAAGTATGGCTGTCCCATTGTCATCGATTAGACCGGTGCCCCACAGACTCGCTGGTGCACTATTTATATCAGTAGAAAAGGTTAAAGCAAAGGCATCTGGACTTTCAAGGTGAAGACGTTTCATCTCTTATTCCAAGAGACTTAGACTCTAGAGGGAGGGGTCTGACCTGAAACTAAACCTGATGGACCAGGCGTGACTCCTGATGTGAGAGTTGTTAAGGCTCAGGTGAGTTGTTAGTGTCACTGTTCCATTCAGGTGTTGTTGTTGTTCTAGAGAGAAACTGTTTTGATTTTGGGTTCAACACACTGTTGTAAATAGTTCAGAGAAGGCTTTTCCATTTGAACAAACTCCTCTCTTACACAGACATTTATATCAGAGATAAACCAAATAAAACATTCATATTAGATTATTCAGCCTCTCCGCAGGTTTGAAGAATACAAAATATCAAATCTTTGAACACCAAAAATATAAAACAACAATGCTTTCCAATATACAGTATTTAACTATCTGCTATCATTTCTTTCTTTTCATTCAGATCAAATTGGTGCTTTATGGATTTTGATTTGTGAGTTAAAAACACTGCACATTTTTATACATTTAATTGGACCCAAACAGGACTTGTGGCATAAAAGACTAATGCATGGACATGTAGAAAATGTTTTTGTTTGAAGTAATAAATACTGGCAAATGTCTTTTGTAGTGTTTATTTCAACTGTTTACAGCCAAACCTCCAGCCTCCACATAACCACACACCTGGAATGAGTCACTTCTTGAATTGACTCAATGTTTTACGGAGTCTAAATATGGCAAAAGTTTAGTTTTTTCGGGGGAGGATTGAAAAAATGTATTTTTGTCGGACTATTAAACATGATTACAAGAAACAGTAGACTTGGAACGGAGGAAAAAGCCATTTCCTGTCCAAGCAGTTAATCTGATGATGATTCCATTCTGCTCTGTCCTGTCAGCCGGAGATGCCTGCACACTTACACTGAGCAGACTTGTGTCTGAAATATTCCCTCTTTAATTCCCTTTGAGTCAGAAACATACAACAGGAACTGCCTGACCACATCATTGTTTCTCTCAGTTTGTTTCTTGCTGCAGCGTGATCCAGGGGCATTCAGAGGTAACTGCAGGTTGTTTGAATATTCAGATTTCGATGGAAAAATGAGTGGTTGGATATTGTTTTTATGGTCCATGATGAAAAAGTCAGAAACAAACCAAAATGGAGTTTTTCTTAACATCAATTTGTTGTTTGGTGTATTATGACCGGTAACCACATAAAAAAAAATAGCAGTGCTACATATCTACAGCAGTGTTTCCCGATCATGTTTTCCAGGGGACCCATATTTCAAAATATAGATTTGTTCTTTTTGTGTGTTTTTGGTGTTTTTAGCTCAGATTTCTTCTTCTCTAGTGCTATTTAGTTTCTTGTAATGCAATTTTGGTCATTGATATTTTAGTTTTAATTATTAATAGTGACATTTTTCTTAGCATAATGACCATTACCAATTTTCCCCCAAAATGAACCCAGTGCAACTGTGTTTCTTTGGGAACTGGGGAATTACCCAGTCAGAGTTTGGTTCACAGTTACGTGTCAGATGCGATCAAAAATATGCATCACCCCAGGACAAAACACTTGCCAGCATGTCATCTGTTTCTACGGAGAGTGAACGACTCATTCACCTGAAGAAGGCTCAGGTGAGTGCTTATAACGACTGCAGTACATTTACATTTAGTCATTTAGCTGACGCTTTTATCCAAAGCGACTTACATTAAGCTTCCATTCACCAGTGTTACAGCTGGAACACCACTGGGGACAAGGGGGGGTGTCTTGCCCAAGGACACAACAACAGTATGAACTCTGGGGAGAGCAGGAATGGAACCACCGACCTTCCGGTTGAGGGTCGACCGCTCTACTACGTCAGTTTTATGGTATTGAGCTAAAATGGGGTAAAAGCTTCAGTAAACCTGACAGAACACAACATTTCATGTCAGATTAAACTAGCCTGGAGAATAATACAGCTTTTACAGATTATTATTGAGATCAGTGCGATGCAGGACAGAATGACATAAGAACTCCTTATTCTCAACTTTTAAATTGAATATGTCTGTGGCTGTAGTTAGCTTCTGCATGTCAATCATATCTATGTGCATAATGCCTTTAGCTGGTGTAGCCTAATGCTTGTGTACACATAGCAGCTAAATCCTCCTCCATCCTCTATCCACTCACTGACAGCAAAGACCTGTCGTCAGTGCTTTTTTGGTAGCTAATGCTCTTCAGTTAATGGGACATGTCTTGCACCTGTAGAATGACCTCTGGTACGTTTGTATTGTGTGATCTTTTCAGTTGACTGCCCACTTGTGTCTGTGCTTTCTGTTCTTCTTGTTAGTTGGCTGATCTCTTTGTGAGCCTTGTGTCATCCTCCACACCTCACCCCCACTGCCCCCTTTCCCTTTCTCCACTTTCTCTCGTGTGTTATGTAAAAATTCCTAAGCTCTTTCTGCAGACACCGGCATGAAGAGGTTTCCATAGTGACAGACAATTACACTTATTACAATGTCTGATTTAACAATTTAATAAAAGCAGAGATGTGGCACTATAGCAATTCAACTTTCTGATAACTTCACATTACCAATATGTAAAAAAATAATAATAATAATAAAAAAAACGGTTGGAAATTGGGAAAGTTTTGTACAAAACTAAAACTGCACTTGAATTAGGTCTATACATCTGCCACTTTCATTGGTTAGCTCATTTACTAGTGTGTGTGTTCAAAATATAATCTGTAACTGCCGCTCTATTAAACTGCTGAGCATAGTTTGTTTTTGTAAAGAGCTTATAATAATAGCAATGGTCCATTTACAAAGCAAGGTTCAGAGAAGAATGCGGCTCAAATCCGCACCTGACGGTTCTGGTGTGTTTCCATTTCCAAAAAGGGTACCGTACCACTGTGGGCACGCCTCAGCTAGGGCCCCCAGGTCAGTCCAGCTTTGTGGTCTGCTTTGGGAGGGTTAAGTTAAACACTGGAGCCATCTGACTGGACAATAGATAATCCTCACTCACAAAGGAAAAACATTTAAACAGAAAAACATTTCAAATAAATGATGACTTCTTCTTGATATAACCTGACCTAAAGTGGAAATAAGGCTATTGTGGCTGGAGTTTCTCCCCAGGGGATACAAACCCCAGTCTCCTGGACAAAAGGCAGGGAAGACTAACCACTTTACCAAGGAGGAGCTTCAAATATGTATTTGAACTGATCTGTGGCTGTCAGCCCTCAATAACAGGAATGAGTTGGATCAGGGTTATAATATCCCACAGATTTTTATTAATAATGCATTATCTATTACAAACACTGCAATACTGTTTGTGTCAGACATTTATATGTGTGATGCAGTGATAGAACATTTCAAATCAGTAGCAACAGTGATCCTCAATCTTTTCACAAAGAGTACCATCTCAAAAAAATCATTCTCCAAAAGCCACCTCGTCATATACACTAAGGAGTAAAAAGGTCAATAACTAATAGAAAACTCCTGCCACTACAGGAGTAAATGATGAGACTACATGTCGTAGTAGGCTAATACACAGTGGGAATAAAACACAGGAGGAACATGAGACCATTACTAAGTCGTGTCAGTGCGAGCTGCTGGACACAGGTGTAAAGCCAACAATGATCCTATCACAGCTTTATTTAATAAAGCCAGCCAGGTCACTTGACAAACAATGTCCAACACCTGCTCGCTTAATTCAGATGACCGTTCAAAAAATGTTGAGCGCTTTGTTGCCTTGGTAACAGAGAGAAAATGAGAACAAATATTAGAAACGTGAACTTGTGGAGCTCCTACTATTGGTGTACAGTTACAGGACCGAGAGTGCTCTGTGTGCAAGAGGCTTTATTGCTCGCTGTCAGCCGGACCGTTTTTATAAGCTGTGTGATCAAAACCAGAGAATTCCGGGCTTCATCTGCACACACAAACACGTCAAGCCTCTGGGCCTTGATCCAAGTCTGTTGCCTGTGGCCAGAGGCAGGAGCAGAGTGATTGAAGTGTGAGGCAGCACATCTACCCTGCACTGCTCACATACAATAGTGACTAACAAGACCTGTCTGTCGCAGCCTGAGGAGCAGGGCACCTTTCATTTGGCCGCTGTGTCGAGTTCTGTTGGCGAGGCCATACATCAGTGCCAGAGCGCTGAAAGACCGGCACTTTGTTTCTAATGTCCGGATAATGCACTCAAACCCTAATCCACGTCAGAAGCAGCCTCATTAGGATGTAGAATGTTCTCTTTAATGACATCAGACACTTTAAAAACAGTGCATTAATCTTCCTGAATTTAATGTATATTATTAGGTAGAGATAAAATGATCTAAGCTGGTTAGCTGGATCATTTGCTTTCAAGTTGTGCAATATACCAAAGCCAACATGAACTAACTAAAGTAACCAATCAATGCTGTATTAGCACAGTTGTCTTAAAATAATAAAAAAAAATACAGCATAAGCAACTGAATGTAATAACCACACTTTTTTATTGGTGTTCAGAAGGTGGCCCCAGGCGTGAGGAGAGACTCAGGGCTCAGAGGGCGTTTTAATCATCGTTTGTATTGTACTCATCTCACAAAAATGTAAGATAGAACAACTAAGAGGCTAAGAGAACACAATATACATGGATGTATTCACATAAATACTATAGTGAAAAATATATTTGCAGAAACATAGAACAACTCTTAAAGCTGCATTACCTGAATATGTCTTGCCATTGTCTCAAACCAACAACAACATAGGAACCTTTTTTGTATCAAGAGTAAAACTGGACCTAACAGCCAACGCAGAATATAAACACATTACTTATTACATTATGTTATTAAGCTGTTTAATTTTCTTCTTATTCAGAAAACATGGTTGTATCTATCTTTTCTTGGATTTTCTTTCCAACAACAGAAATGGGCAAACAGTAGCCATTTATAAACTGTAACACCTCTAACTTTTGGTTGTCTGTCACTGTCTGTAAGTGTCAGCCCTGTGACTAACTGTCCACTGTCCAGGGTGTACCCCGCCTCAGGCCCAAAGCTGCTGGGATAGGCTCCAGTCACCCGTAACCCCTAACGGGACTGAGCGTTAGAAAATGAATGAATGAATGTTTTTACTGCCCACACACTGCCCTCACTCCTGGGCCACTGTCCTAAAGAAGTCAAACTACAGGGGGCGTCGAACTAGCACTTCATGTGACGAAGACTGCAGAAGGTTTGACAGTTAACACATGTCACGGTAAAAACAAAAACATTGCTCTGAGTATAAAAAAAAACTAAACGTTCATGGAAGACCAAATGAACATCTTGGGTTTGTAACACCTCTGTTCGTACAAACAATACTAACCAGTATCTGTATTTAATAAGCATGCACTGTATGTGTAATGGTCTAGTGACTCTATAATTGACCTTGACAATCAATAAACCACACCAGAAAACCAGGCGTGGGAACAAACTAACATTAACAAAAGATGTGAGAAACAGCAGGTGCTTTAATCATACTGCCACTGCTACTGTCCACACACGTTCACAAATCATAAGCACCCGTTGAGAAACATATTTGCTGAAGTATAAATCTTTCCTGCAAGCTCATTATCAGAACAATGATTACGCAGGGATTTTTCCACATATACTGGCTGAAATAAGATAGTTCTATTGGTAAAGCAATCAATGCATGAAATGTAAAGGAATTGTCGCTAGAAATGTGAAAAGCTGTCAAGGATCTTTACATTTTTATTTGTCTGAGTGAAGACTTCTGGAGACTGCAAACGGTGTTGCCATGTTTACAGCATTGGTAAGACAAGGAGCGACTGCTAGCTCTCCAGAGCACAAGTTAGCTAGGTAAGAAACCTGAAATTTCTGTCTGTTAAGTGTTATATCTTGAATTTATGTATAAGCCCCTTTTCAAGCTTTCCCGTGTTGACCCATTATTAAAAACTCTATTTAGACAAATGTTTAAAATGCTAATTTATGAAGCACCAAGCTGTAAAGTTGGGCAACATATTTTGCCTAGAGCTTCTGAGCTGTAACAATTAGCCGGTGAAATCTCTTATCATATATCATATCTTGAAATATAACAGGGTGCACTGACTAGGCTTTAACACAGGCACCAGAAAGATATTCTTACCACGTGTTCAGAACTGTAGCAGTTTTAGATTTTTTAAAAATATATAGCGATCACCACCAGATCTGGATGTTTAATGTTAAGGTTAAATTAATTAGTTAATTAATTACACTAACCTATTTGGCAAAGATAATGACAAGAATCAAAAAGACCAATGACACAATCCATTGCCCTAGCTTCTGCAGGCTCCTAGTTATTAAGAGAACATTACAGACAGGAAATCCTGTAGGGCCTGTGCATTACGTACAGTGTATAACTAGATATATGAGAACAGCTTTCTCTCCAAATTTCCCCACCGGCTTAAGGCCTTTCAGCTGTGAGACTGTGTTTATGTTGTGGATAATATCACCTTTCTATTCTCAGCAGCCAGCAGCTGACAAAGATCAGTGCTGAGCATGTGTGTGAGTTACTATGACGTTGTGTGAGCGCAGGCAGCAGCCAGAAAAAGCAGCAGAGTGTGTGTCTGTGGGAGGAAGTGATAATGAGAGAGACTAACACAGAGTCTGAGAATTTGGACATTCATAAGTGTAGGTAAACAGCAAATAGATTGGCATGGAGAATGAAACATAAAACCATCATCCCAAACCTTTTAATCTCTTAACATCCTTTTTACTGCTAACCTTAATATTTTAACTTGATTCAAATATCAAGAGAAAGTAACCTGTGTGTGCATGTTTGCAAGTTGACGGGGAAACCAGAGCACCTGGATAAAACCCACCCAAGCACAAGTAGGACACGCAAACTCCACACAGAAAGACCCCGTCCTACCAGATCAAATTCAGACCTAACTCCTGTGAGGGGACAGTGTTTATGACTGTGCCACCTATGTATTTCTTCATTGTTTAACTTTTGATGAGCTTTGCCAGTTTTTCCCATTGAAAAACATTATTCTTTACCATTAATTGTCCTTGCCTTACCAACAGCAACACACCTTTGGTCTTTATATTATTTTCCATCATTGTTTGTGCTGGCTTTCCCCACGCTTCCAACACTTAACAACTCTGGAGACCAAATATCTTTGGATTATGAAGCTTATTTTACCATCACACTTGAAAATGCCATTGTGGACATCCACAAACAACTGCTAACTGTGTTGTTAGCTTATAGCAGAGGTGGGAATCCACTCAATAAAGCCCTGCTGCTGAAAGGGCCGTTTAATCCGGCCCACCAAGCATTTACTAATATTTTATTGATGATTTTGATTATCATTATTATTATATTGATTGATTCTATACATTATGCTCCAAATGTGAACATATGTGTTGAAGTGTTTATTGGACATATTTTTTTGTCTATTAGTCAAACTTAAACTATAGGCTAAATATATATGTTTTTATTGAGTATAAGTGAGTTGACTGTGCCCAGCCCTCCACAACAGTCTCAGGTCCTAATGTGACCCTTGGTTGAATGTTACCACTAACTTAAAACTGAAATAACGATTTGCAAATTAACAAATTGGCCGTTGAAACTGAAACCGAAACTTGTTTTTAAGGACAAAGTGTTTTGTTTTCCATTTTCACTATTTTTTTTATAAATGTTTTTACTAATAATTAATTTTGTTTATCATTTTTCATACCCACATATCTCGTTTATTGCCAT
This sequence comes from Perccottus glenii, assembly GCA_024416835.2. Taxonomy (NCBI): domain Eukaryota; kingdom Metazoa; phylum Chordata; class Actinopteri; order Gobiiformes; family Odontobutidae; genus Perccottus; species Perccottus glenii. The sequence continues at coordinate 5,679,491 of CM044558.2, forward strand.
AATCATATAGCCCATTATCAAAGAATCATAATTTCTATATAAAGAATTATGAAACTAATGAAGCAGAGACATGTTTGTTCTACTGTAAATCATTTCCGAAATGTTCAACCGTTTCCCAGTGAGAAAGATAATTAGGTAGCTTACATTGCTAACATTGCTAATGACTGTTCCATGTGATGCAGTTGTGTGCATATAAATTAAGTTTGGAAGTTAATGTCTCCCCAATTTTCTACATTTACATTTCACTTTTCCATTTTCCACATCTTTAACGTTAGATTGATTGACGCTTGGGCAGCTTTGAGTGAGTCTGCGGTGGGTGTTGTGAGCAGTGATCCGTCAGCAATGAGTGAGTGTACAGTGCATAAAAACATGTTGTGTAAAACGTTCATCTTTCTGGGTCATTCATCAGTCCTCAGTCGGGCCCTGGCCAACTACATGCCAGATAATGTCCTGGGGATAATGTCCTGGCAGCATCCAGAGGTATCACTGTACACCGGCCTGGCGCACACATGCATATACAGAAACCAGATCCGGAGGGCTGAAATATTAAAGTGAAGCCCGTACACGAGCGCTCGCTACATGCATGTGTGTGTCAGAGGGTTCGACTGTACTTGGGTGTTAGAAATGAGAGGCAAATGTTTCCAGCTGAGGCCATGTGGAAAATTTCTTCTCCTCACTTCAAGTTACAAAAGCGTTTTCTGTTTCTCGGGATACAAAGCTACATAAATATTTGACATTAAAAAGAGCTAGTTTTACAGACTTTTGAATCTGCACAGTTTGTGTGCATCTAAATGAATAAATGAGAACATTTCCAGTGAAACATCAACCAGGGCTACTCCGGGCTAATGCTAATGATTTTTTGTGCTAATATGAAGCTGCACTTCCCTTTTACTAGTTCAAAACAACATGTGTATTCTGGCATTTTAGAAATTAAATATAACACACATTTTAATTTAAAAAGGCCACTAGCAGGGCTTAATTTAAAACAGATCCTGCCGGAACAGGAGACGGGAACGCTCTTATTTTGCATGTTGTGTTCCAGTTACTCCTTAAATCCAGCAACTCTTTGGCAAAATCTGTTTTAATCTGGGACATCTGTGATGTTTTTTGCAGGTGTGCTCTGTAACAACTGTATACTCCAACTACTTAACTCAATCTGCTGCAAAAACCCAACCTTTCTTCATCTTGGGACATTTCTTTAGACTCAGGGATATATGTGAAAAAATAATCTTATCCAAAGGTATGTACTCCACTTACTGATCAGCTTGAAACCAAGCACTGCCAACTGATTTGAGTTAAAAGGTAGTAAGTTCTCATTCCCAGAGAAACCCAGGGGATCCTTGCACAACAACCTGCCAAGATTTATCCAAATTGTTGCATTTAAGTCTTGGCTTGAGAAATTACTAAAGACAACCAATGACGTTGCTTCCAAATTATGCTTCATTAAGTAATTTTATGTTTTGTGAAGTAATCACTATTGGGCCAAGATCAGGGTCATATGTGTAGTTCATTTCCCTGTAGACAAAAGAAGGGACATATTTATGGGTTGATATTTGTGCCACTAGAAACTAAAACTGAATATATTATATTTGAATTTAAAATGCTCAGACTTTACCTTTGAAGTTGAATAAATACTTTTTGTAAACTGAATTTAAAAAGCATAATTCAAAACCAAATGCATTGGTTTGTAAATAAATTGCAGTAAATTGAAAAATGTATATTTTGAAAATAATTTCATTGTTTTGATATGGAAGATACGGAGCCCCTCTGGTCACACTATGTCAAAAAAAAATATATAACTAACTCGTGGCCTCAAGATAAGTTAACTCGTGGCCTCAAGATACTAACTCGTGGCCTCAAGATAAGCTAACTCGTGGCCTCAAGATAAGCTAACTCGTGGCCTCAAGATAAGCTAACTCGTGGCCTCAAGATAATAACCTAAGCCTAGAACGCCCTCTGCTGACGTTTTATCGTAGGCTACACAGACATGCTTTTCCAAAATGTGAAACACTTCAATAATTAATGAACCAGTCTGCACACTACTATAGACTATCTTAAAATCATAATCAGAAATACTTTATTGATCTTTATTGATATCGATAACCCAGGGGACAATTCTTGTGTCACAGTTGATGTGCACATCAAGACATTTAAAGAAATATAAATAATTAAAGCCGCAAGCGGCGATAAAGGCCCTCGCCTCCCTTGAGACCGCGGGGACACATATATTCGGAGGATTGCATGTCGTGCTTTAAAGCAAATTTGGAGCTGTTTAGATGAAAACCCTTTAGCACAAAGTGTACGATTTAGGTGGTCATGTATTCCACCCAACATAGTAGATTTTCTGTTGAGTTTACGGTATGGCTGTAATAAACTTTTCTGTTTGCCCTAAGGTGTCCTATGGATGTACCAAGTTTTGTATTTCTACATTGGAAAAATTTACTTTCATTTTCCATAGAACCAATTATTTTGACTTTTCTAGGGGTCGCCACTGAGTCATTTTTTGTATTTTTTTTTCGGGGACTTCAAATACATAAATTTTTGCCGGGCTTGAAGTCTGGGACCAATAAAAATGACTTTTAGTTGCATATTTACTGGGTCAAATTGAAAATCATTTTCAGAAAAATTATAATAAAAAAATATACCAAATTATAATAAAAAAATATAACTCAAGCAAAAACGACAAGAAAAACGCCTGTCTATTTTACACACGTGTTTAGCTCATTTTGCCCAAGTTTGGTGTCTGTGGAATGAAGCAGCTATTTTCTGTTGTTTTTTAAAAAAGAGGTTGTATTCTAAGTCGGTTCACATCTTCAATTTAAAATGGCCGCCTTCCTGTGTGTGATAAGGTGTGGTCCCCTTTGGCTTTTTTGTTCATAAGCCCATACTGGATGTGTGTACCAAGTTTCATTTGCCTACGACAAACTAAAATTTTCACTTCCCATTGACTTTTTCCACATATTTGGGACGTTGCTATGGCAACACATTTATAGATAGGGGGTGGTTGTCATTGGCTTTTATGCTCGTCATGACATAAGAGATGTGTGTACCAAATTTTATGTCTCTATGACAAACTAAATTCTTGGGTCCCATTATAAGTTTGTAGGGGCGCTGGAGAGCCATTTCTAAAGATAACCCTTTTATTTACATATCTTTGTGTTCAGGTCATGAATGTGCACAAACGCCTTTTGGTTCCAACTCGATTCGAGAAGGCGTTTGAGAGTTAAGAGACGTTTTATTTTCACAAAAATGGCCACCTCGTTACAGGCTTGCTACACCCATACCCGATAAGATATCAACAACAAAGTTACAACTTTGGTTGGCACACGTGTCTAGATGATACTCACCAAATTTGGGGCCATTTAGATTAAAACACAATGATTTGCATCTTTCTGCGCAAGTGCGATTTTAGTGGCCGCGTTTCACCCCACATGGCGGACTTCCTGTTGAGTTTAGGGTGTGACTGTCATTGACTTTTCTGTTTGCCCTGAGGTGTCCTATGGATATACCAAGTTTCATTTTTCTGTGTTGAAAAAAACTTACTTTCACTTTCCATAGGCCCAATGTATTTTGATTTTGTAGTCGCCACTGAGTCATTTTCGTTTTTTTTCGGCGACTTCAAAACATACCATTTTGCCGAGCTTGAAGTCTGGGACCAATAAAAATGACTTTTTGTGCATGTTCACTGGGTCAAATTTAGGATCATTTGGTCACAATAAAGATAAAAAAAAAAAAAAAAATCCGAGCAAAAACAATAGGCCCTCCCGGCCATCACCGGCTCGGGCCTAATAATATAAGTTGGTAAATAAACAAGTAGCCTATATACATGTAAAAAGCATAAATATATGCTATAAAATATGAAGAAGAGTTATAAAGGACCATGGATATGCAGCCTACAAGATTTACATTACTGTATTAACAGAATTGAATTGATTGTGATGAACAGTACTAGTAAATAAATAGAAGCAGAACTGCAGCAAACTATATTACACTGAATATTAAAACAGATAATATTGCACAGAATGTGAAGTATTACATTGCACTACAGTACAGGGTCCATTTAAAACTGCGGTCAAGCCATCCCGTTTCGCAAAAACACCAGTCAAGCCAGCCCGTCTTTATTTCGGAGTGCTCCGTATTAGCTGTTTTACGGTAATGCAAGGAAACAGCGCCTAGACGTCCTCCCGAACTGATGAATGTTCGTTTTTTACATTTTCATTTTACATTACATTCATTTAAATAACAAAGGGTCCATGTGTCAGACACTTCACTATCTTGAGGCCACGAGTTAGCTTATCTTGAGGCCACGAGTTAGCTTATCTTGAGGCCACGAGTTAACTTATCTTGAGGCCACGAGTTAGCTTATCTTGAGGCCACGAGTTAGTATCTTGAGGCCACGAGTTAGCTTATCTTGAGGCCACGAGTTAGCTTATCTTGAGGCCACGAGTTAGCTTATCTTGAGGCCACGAGTTAGTATCTTGAGGCCACGAGTTAACTTATCTTGAGGCCACGAGTTAACTTATCTTGAGGCCACGAGTTAGCTTATCTTGAGGCCACGAGTTAGTATCTTGAGGCCACGAGTTAACTTATCTTGAGGCCACGAGTTAGCTTATCTTGAGGCCACGAGTTAACTTATCTTGAGGCCACGAGTTAGCTTATCTTGAGGCCACGAGTTAACTTATCTTGAGGCCACGAGTTAGCTTATCTTGAGGCCACAAGTTAGTATCTTGAGGCCACGAGTTAACTTATCTTGAGGCCACGAGTTAACTTATCTTGAGGCCACGAGTTAGTTATATATATTTTTTTTTGACAAAGTGTGACCAGAGGGGCTCCGTAGGAAGAGGATTAGGGCCACTGTGAAAAATAGTTTTTTTGAGATTAAACTTAGAAACTCTGAAATGAGTGCATGGATCGGGAACACTTCCAGAGGTCACTGTCTGTGACAGTTCAGTTCAGTTTAATGTGCTCCACAAGTGAGAGTTAAAGGTAAATTTAGGCCCTAGTCAGAGCTTAACTCCACCCACAAACAACATTTGAAAAGTGCTGGAAAAGTGGGCAGAGGCCACCAGAGACAGAGGGAACAAGCCGAGGGCGGGGCTGAGCGGGGGCGGGACCTGAGACCCACAGGGAGAGATTGATTGACAGCTGTCAGACTAACAGACAAGCCCTTTTTTCACCTGAGCTGGAGAGAGCTGGTTTATCTGTGGACACTGAGACTAAACATTTCCAATTCTTCAGCTCAGTCTCATCCTGAAGCCAGGGCTGACGAGAGAGAAAGAAGGCAGCAAGTACTAGGCTAATGTACAAAGCATCTAGACTGATGAACTGTGAGAAAGTGAAAAAGAAATGCTTTAGATTCATTTTGAAGTAGATATAGACATAAAGAGGCAGAAATTACAGCCCATAGTACAAATAGTATGTATTCTATAGAGAGAGTACAGTGGCCTTCTGCATCTGCAGCGCTCCAGTGCGTTCATGTGTCTTTAAGGTGGTTAAGGTCTTTAAGGTGAGTGGTTTAGGACTATAAACTATAAACTGTATTAATAAATCCCCATTTATACAGATCATCAGCAAAAAACAGTTGGTCAGGGGTTGAATTACCCTTTAAAGTTGGATCAAGCAAAGAAGACACATGTGATCACCATCCAGAAAGTTGTTAAAGTTCTAAAAATGGTTTTATGAGATTTGCAAATCAGTGCATTCCATTTTTATTTACGTTACAGAGTGTCCCCAATTTGTTTGGACTTAGGTTTGCTCTTTCCACATTGAGTTTTTATTTTGACCTCATTATTACTCAGTTGAGATGCTCATGCACATGTTTTTCAAAAACAAAAACAAGTCTCTTTTTTTTCAAAAACAAAAAAAAACTGTTGTAGGCAGTGTTGTGCCTGAACGCGTTCATTGAACGATAGTTCATGAACTCGTTCATATTTTGGGCGAACGTGAACTGAACGTGCTGTATTACTGCCTGATGAACTGTGAACTCGTTCATTCTGGTGTCTGTGAACGGCACGCTCTCTCAGGTTAACTTCGTTCAATAGGGTGCCAGATTTCTATAGAGCCTTCCAGGCGAAAACCCGGCTAAAACACACCGCAAACCAGCCGCAAACGGATCTTAATATGTAGCGGAAAAACACCAAATCTGGCAACACCAGCCACCGCACCGCCGCATGCGTGACGCATCCATCAAAAAAATAAATAAAAGCATGGAGCGACAGCAGCATGTAGTAAGGCGTATGATCATTTAAATTCATTCATGTAACTTGTTTGTTGAACCTGCCTGGTCTATTTTCCCAGGATTTCAATATTCTGTTTTAGCATGTGGACAATGGAAAATTATTAAAATTTAAAAACGTTTTCACCTTAATAATTACTGTCCTGTTTTTCTTTGAATAATTCCTCATTAAAAAAGACCATTCAAGCAGCACGTTTGTCCTCATGTTCTTGAGAATGTACTGTAGGGTTGAAAGCTGCAGCTGCTACTAGTGTGGAGTGAATGGACAGCAACAAAGCATTAAAGCAACAATGTCCCCTCAATGCTAATGTAAACCCTGGTTGGATAAGGATTCAAAATTGGATATGAAAATGAAATCTAACGCATAGCTTCATTGTTAAAACTGATAAAATAATTGCTGTCTGTGATTTTACTGTATATGGGCTGTGGCAATAATTTTGAAAAATAATAGCTCGCAGCAACATATGGAAAAAAGAACTATGAACTAGTTCATTTTTGGAACTGTGAACTTAGTTCAAAATTTTGAAGTTTGAACTATGAACTGAACTAGTTCATTTTAAAATTTGTGAACTGAACTTTGAACTAGTTCTTGTAGAAAGTGAACTTTCCCAACACTGGTTGTAGGTAATATGAGCTGTAAGAAAGTTCTGTTTGGTTTGCATGTACATGAGTGCACCATCAATAAGAACTAAGCTCCTTAATTTCTCTTCTGGACTTCCACTCACCCCCTTTTCTCATTTAGTAAGAGTTATAGTGTCTCATTAGCATTAACGAGCCCACGGCTGGCTGCATTCAGGAGCTTAATGATGGGGCAGAGCCGTGGGACCTGACCTCTCCAGATTGTCCTCCATTAAACAGCCAGAAACAGAACTAGTCCATTTCAACTTTTCTCACAAATATTCCAAGCCTCCTTGGACCAGGTTCCTGCTCCGGGTTCTGTTAAACTGACCAGCGTCAAAATCACGACAACAACACTTTGTTGAGTAAGTGGTGCTCTTGTTAAAGCATCAGGTAACTGAATAACTAGACACAAGTCTACTTTTTATGCTAAAGTAACCATAATACTGGGTTCTATGACATTTTTGTCAAATTTGAGTTGTTCCTAATCTTGGATAGCGTCATACATTTATCTTAAAGTTTTATGCATTTTTTTGGCTTTTCATTTGAAAACTCAAACTAACTTGATTACATTGCACAATAACTTCACAGCACTATGCAGTAGCAGAGCATAGTTAAATATGTAATAACCATTCAATTCTGAACGCCACAATGGTAAGGACAGGTGGGCGGCCGGGCGGCAGTAGCTCAGTGGGTAGAGTGGCCGTCCTCCAACCGGAAGGTAGTAGGATCGATTCCCGCTCGCCCCACAGTTCATACTGTCGTTGTGTCCTTGGGCAAGACACTTAACCCACCTTGCCTCCAGTGACTGTAACACTGGTAATGTAATGTAAGTCGCTTTGGATAAAAGCGTCTGCTAAATGAATAAATGTAAAATGTAAATGTAAGGTGTCAGGAAGGTGGGAAGTTATGTCTCAATGACCAAATGTTCTAGAAGGGGGTCTGGGGTAGTGCACCAATACACAAGTGAGTGAGTTGAATCATTTTAGTGATATATGTGCACATATACAGATTAAGTCAAAACAGCACTAAATCTGGCTAAATTATAAAAGGTATAAGTGTTCAAATGTAGAGCCGTTTGGGAGACCTCCGTGAAGTTGGCCTCTATCAAGCTTCCTATTACATTTACATTTACATTTATTCATTTAGCAGACGCTTTTATCCAAAGCGACTTACATTACATTACATTACCAGTGTTACAGTCACTGGAGGCAAGGTGGGTTAAGTGTCTTGCCCAAGGACACAACGACAGTATGAACTGTGGGGAGAGCGGGAATCGAACCGCATACCTTCCGGTTGAAAGACGACCGCTCTACCCACTGAGCTACTGCCACCCAGTATTAATCGCAGATTCACTCTAAAACTATCTAGAATGTTTGAGCTCTGTTTGCTGGTTTGTGCTGCAGGTATTTTTGTTTGTGCCATGATATTTTTTAAGATATTATTAATAAATATTTTCTGTATTAATAAGATAATGTCTGGACAGCTGGCAGGAACGGTTTCACAATGTAAATCCTTTGCATAGGGAAAAGATAGATAAGCAAATTAATCTTAAATGACAAACAAATAAACGAATGCCACTGTTTTGAAGCGTTATTGGGGCATTTTAAAGCATTGTTGGGGGCTGGATAACCTTATATGACCCATAAAAAATCACTAATATCTCAAAAACTACAGCTCAAACAAAACCTTTTTTTTCAGCACAAGCAGAGCACAACGATCTAGATAGTCTTGGAGTCAATCTGCGTTTGATGGGGCTAAGTTCACAGTCTATGACAGCGATGGCTAAAACTTTACTATTCAGATCCATAAAAGTAAGTTCAGAGGCAGACTGACAGATGAACATCAGAGTAAACCTGAGGCTAGCCCTCATCAGTGCTAGTCATCGGACTGAATACACAAGTATCTGTGCATTGTTTAGTTTGGACAGCATTTATGTGTTCATTTGATAGTTTGAGATACACAGGAAAGAAATGCATATACATTTACAACATGCACATGTAGATGAACTAAATATGTTTTATAACAAAATCTTTGTTGTGGACAAACTTTTGTAAAGATTCAGGATTAATGTTCTGGCAAAACAAATTGCCAAAGTGTTGAAATAAGCTATGAGAATGAATGTTACAAACACGAGTGGCTCTCTGCCGTTTTCATTTTGTAAAAGCAGCACTCTGAGGAAAAAAGTTTGGAGAGCCCTGGTCCAAACTAACATTTCATGATACGGCCTCAGTGTGGTCTTACAATAGTCACTGTAGATCATTGTTTTTATAATAGAATAATAACTCACTGAATGTTGAATGTTAATAAAACTTGGTATTTTGAAATAGAAAAGTTGAAAAAAGTTACTGATTGACAGGTTTTACATTTAGTTGTACATTTTAAACATTAGGCAGAAGCTTATTTTACAAGTCAAAGCTACATATGAACAAATGTTTTATAATAATTGTGAAAAAAAGTGCTGATGGGACTCAAGAGGAGACGGCGATTCCAAAGGGAGGGCATCCATCTCACGCTGCTGTGAAAGAGGCCTGATACTGACAAAAGAAGAGCCCATTAGAAGGTGAATGCCTTGACGTCTTCATGAAGCTTGGCCCCACAGCAATTAAACAGTTATTACAATGTCAATGGCTGTGCTACAGGCTATCGCGCCCGCTCTTTCCCTGGATATATGCGCAGGCAGCTATTTGATCTGAGTAATTAGTGGCTGATAGCATTGTTGAGATGGAATGCGCCTGCACTCCTGCCCTGCGGCTCCCATTTTTATTCTATCCCTCCCTCTCCAGGGGGCTGCCATCAGTTTCGCTCCTGGTGCGGTTTAGCATCTTCCCCTTTTCCCTGCTTCACCCTGCACTCTGCTTTTGTGCATTCATGTCTGGCTTTCTCTCAAGTGTACCGTCTTAAGGTGATTTGAAAATGCTAATGAATCCCAATCCCACATCACTTTTAACAGACCTCTATTAGATATCTATTCTTTATCACCTTGCCCATTTTGCATTGTGAGGTGAACACTGTTTAGTTCTCATCAACAAGAAAGTCAACTGGAGGGATTAGCCATGTACTGCCGAAATAAACAGAAGAAGAAGTTTTTGTTTTGTTTTTGTTTTCTAAAAAAGTGGATAAGTCATTTTGTAGTGGTGTCTGGACTCAAATGTCCCACAATGCATCAGTTAAAGTAGTGGATGGTCGCTAGACACAGAATAGACCATTAAGGTTTTGCAGGTTGCCTGAGGATGTAGGTGTGTTTAAAGTGTACAGTTAATTGATGTAATATCTTAAATTACAATGCTTCAGACTTTTACTTCCTCTGTCAGTTTTGAGCATCTTCTCGGAACTCTGCTGTCTACTGGGTGGTTGGCACAGGCTGTGTGTACGAAGGGCAGGGATCCAATCAACACAAGTAGCTAGGTCCCTCTAAAGCAGGTCTGCTTAGTTAACGTTCCTCACGTGAGGGCTCCAGAAAGATGTAATAAAATGATATATGCTTAAATAAACTTATATTTAAGTAAAGCCCCATTTATTCCACACCTGTATTTTTTCCTTTGTTTACATGAGGAGGATAAAATCAAATGAGGATAAAGCTAAGGCTCAGGACCTGGTTGTTTATTGACAACAGCCTAGAATCCTGTATATTATGTTTAATACTTAAATACTTAATACTTTAATACTCCAAAAATGTGTGAGAACATTTTAAATACAAAACCATCAACTCAAGCCAAAACACATTTGTTGAACAAAAATGACAAAGATGCAGTCATAATTTATCTCTTCCTATTGTCATTTATTGTCAAGCACAAGAAAAAATGCACTGAGCATTTCAATAGCATTAGTTGTCTGTGAAGGTTCTCAGTCATCCAGGTCATCTTGAAGAAAAGGTTTAAAAGAAAAAAGCATCTGGACTCAGTTTTCAAGATGAAGACGTTTTGTCTCTTCTCCAAGAAACTTTATCAATTCTGAATTCAGCTGATTCGAGACCTGAGCTATAACTCAGCATTAGTTGTTGCCAATAACTTAAATGTTACTGTTTGTAGGTTCAAAAATCTGAATACAAAGATTTATTCCTGTGTTTTCCCCGTGTGAACTAACATTTTAACTAAAATCCCTATGATAAGTTCTGTAACAGCATTTAGGATTTCCACAGAAACTGACACTGAACTTATGTCACTCATCTCCAAACCCTCCTTTTACACATTTTCAGATTTTTAATCACCCAAATTAACATACGTTGGGTTCAAATGAACGCAACTAGTGCGAGCTAATAATAAATTTAAATTAGCTCAACTATGTGATAAACAGGTCAAGTAACTTACGACAGAATAAAGACGTTAACAGACAAATGCACTACTCACCACATTATTAGACTTCCTCACTTCCCTCTGAGTCTTTTCTAATCCTGACACGACAAAGGTCCAGTGCTGGTTCAGTTCTGGATTTATTCTGTGATTATAACAGCAGCCCGGACAGGCAGATAAAGTGGTGTCATTCAACTTAAAAGGAGCTGTATTTCTCTGATCAAATAGATGTTTCCTTTCCGTCCATAATGTCAGTAAATGTCCGTCATGTTTTGCCATCACGCGAGGCTCAACTTTTATATTGAAATGTTTGTAATGATAACTCCATTATCAGGCTACGCTAAACACGTTGAATCATCCGCTGCTCTGTCCGTAACCATAGTAACCTGATGTGTGTACACATAGCTGCCTTTAGGGAGCTGGTTCAGAAAAATATTTTACACAATGCACTTGTAATTATAGAAAATGTCTTGCGGTCTGGTACAAAGTCTTTCGAGGTCCGGATCCGGACCAGAGTCCAGCTCTCGGGGAGCCAAGCTCAAAAGGCTCATTTATGTTCTCATTTTGTACACATTTTTATTTGTCTGTTATAAACGTTATTGTCTCAGCTTTTACACTTCAAAGCATTATCTACGTCAACTACGGTCCTAGGTTACACAACCTGTAGGCTAATAAAAAGAGTCAAAGATTTTAGAAAATAAGAAGAAGAACAAGATAAACTACAAGAACAACAACAAACATGGCGGCACCGGAGGAGGTTTTAATAATGCATATCTTAAGAAACAGAATGCATCAAGTCTTAAGGCGAATTTGTTTCTCTCATTCGGCCAATGCCAGAAATTAAAAACATGAATGTCAACACTTTCAAAAGTCCACTCGGGCTTGTTGCCGAGTGAAGTCACGTCATACACACAATCCAAACTTTTAACAACAGCTCATCACTGCCCCGTACGGCCCCCGCAGGTACTGCTCCGTTTTGTCTATATCAGTAAGCTTTTTGGAAACAGACCAAAATACAGACCAAATGAAGGCGGAGTATGCACAGATGGCTTCGTCTGTATCCAAATGCATATCTAAAATAGAGTACATAAATAAGCCTTAAGAATGTGGACACCAACTGTACAGGACTACTGTACCTAACTAGTGAGTCTCATTCAATTTTTTTAAGTAAAGTTGCTCCAACTTATCTAGGCTATAACATGCATTCACTTCTTTAGTCTTGCCAAGGTTTATTACAGAGGTCAACCTTCAGGGGACGTCTTGCAGACATTTCTCTACATATACTCCAACAGTACATGATTAACAACAACAAAAATAAAATACTGTTTCAAACATTTTTCATTTCAAAAAGCTGCACCAATTAGCTGTATTTGAGGGACTCACTTGTCCCTGTCACAGGATATGGTCATGTCTAATGCAATGTAGTTTTTGTGAAAATTCTTTCTTGTCCAATCATTCGACTGCAGTTTTTAATTTACAACAGTATTGGAGCCAACAGGGGTTAAGGGCACAATGACAAAGTCACTAAGTAACACTATGTACCCCTTTGACAATGGAAAATGACCATACAGTTCAAAAGAAAACAAGGCTTATGTTTTCAGTAAAGATTGCTTTGTTCTCTTAGAATTCTCAGGAAGACTCTATTTGTGTCATATAATCAATAGCAGTCATACAGCTACAAAGTTATAATTAAACACCATCACACAGCAGCTGCTTTCCTACATCACACTGGAGCTGTCAGGACCTCATTTAGGCCCACGAGGACTTGTTGACAGCATCCTTATCACATGGCGGTGTGGCTGGGACTTTAGAGAAGTGAGTTAGCAGGCCATGGAGAGGATTACAGTCAGGTTACCACAATATCAACTACTGCTGTTACTGCTGTTAACGATGACCTCACCTTCATTCGAGACACCTTGGTCTCTTCAGTCACTGTTGAGCTTCAGTCCTTGCACTTGACCTGTTTGGGTCGGGCGCTGACCTCGGAATAACCAGTTATTCAATTGAAGACGGGAGTTCATCAGCTGCATCAATGGACTGGTCCCAATCTGTCAGTCTTCACGTCTCTTACCAGGAACTTGATACATGGAGCTAGATAGAATAACAACTGGGGGAGAATCATGGATGTATTATTAGAACTAGATAGGGCACCACCCCCCTCCCTGAAACAAATTTGATTATTGGCCACTCAAGGTATTGTAGCAAAAAAAAGAATGGATCCATGTGAAACCCGGCGGTGGGGTAAAACACAAGAACGCATCCGCCAGTGTTGTAGTGCACCTGCTCTATGTGACGCACAATGCAAAAGTAAAACCCTTTTTTGGCTTCCTTGCGCCAATGAGCAACTTCAATTCAAAATAAAGGGTGGCCATGTTTTTTTCTTTTACTCTCCTCACTATCCAGTTCTAATACTACATCCATGAGGAGAACACCCACCAATTCTTCTCTTCTTGAGCCCCTTCCCAAGGTCAATCATGCTAGATTTAACTTAGGAAAGAGATAAATGAAAGTGATGACCACAAGATACTGTATATTTGCTATATATGCTTTTTTAAATTATGAAGCAAAAAAACACAATACGCCAACTGAAACTGCAAAGAGGTGTATTATACAAACACTAGTACAGTACAGTCATCTAAAAATATATATATATATTTCATTAGAACAACAGAATTTGTTGTGCAATAAGTAAAAATTATATTCAGACAAAGAAAGGTCAAATGTCAATTCCTTGTTTCAGATTGTTATGGAGCTTAATAGATGTCTTCAGCTGCACAGAAGACATCAGCCATGGTGTAAGTAGCTGTAAAATACAACAAAGGAAACTGTACATAATCCTTAACAGCTGTAAAATATGTTAGAAAGAAATATTTTATGTAACCATGTCCTCCTGGTAACATTGTCGACAAGAGTCAATGGGCAAGACACATTTGGGAATGCGTTTGTGTTTGTAACAGCACAATGGGTGAAGGAAGAAAAGCTTTATAAAGCCATTTACAGTTTCTTTTACCTTTGCCAGCAGTAAACCAGAGTTGTCATAGTCAAAATGGCAAAGATAATGGTGACTTGGATTTCAAAGCAGCAACTTGACCCTCGACTATGCCTCATGAGTCAGGCTACTTTTAAGACTATCTTATCTCCTCGCAGAGTGACGGGCCAAGAACGCTGTGCATGGGCCATATGTGTCCGCATTAGCCAACTGAGCGACCTCCGTGTCATCATCCTTCACCGCTGTAAGTCAGCTGGCACCACTGACTAGGTGCCCCACATGACGGAGGCCTCGGCTGGCACCTGTCAGTCAGAGGGCGGCCAAGTGTGGTGCCCTCCATTAGCCTGGCTGACAGCCGTGGACCTTGAGCATCACTCACTCCCTGCCCCGTCGGCTTTTACGACAACCTGCCAGAACTTGCTTAGAGCTATTCAGCGGGCAGACAAATCCAAACACACATCCTTGCCCTAGGCCATTCACCTTGCACTTTGCCAAAAAGTCGACCCAGAGCCCTGACTGGAACACACTGACAACTTAGAACAACTCCCGCACCTGCTTCCCTTGTCACTCTGTGCTATTGTCATTCTCCTTTCAAACCAATATCCCACATTTTATGTATCCATAATTGTAGATGATCAAATACAGAAAACAGTATATATATATATATATATATATATATATATATATATATATATATATATATATTTTTTATTATTATTAGGCCCGAGCCGGTGATGACTGGGAGGGCCTATTATTTTTGCTCGGATTTATTTATTTATTTATTTTTTTCTTATTTTTATTTTTCTGCAAAATGATCCTAAATTTGACCCAGTGAACATGCACGAAAAGTCATTTTTATTGGTCCCATTTTTCAAGCTCGGCGAAAAATGTATGTATTTGAAGTCCCCGAAAAAAAAATACAAAAAATGACTCAGTGGCGTCCCCTAGAAAAGTCAAAATACATTGGGCCTATGGAAAGTGAAAGTAACTTTTTTCCAACGTAGAAAAATGAAACTTGGTACATCCATCTTTAGAAATGTCTCTCCAGCGCCCCCTACAAACTTATAATGGGACCCAAGAATTTAGTTTTCATAGAGACATAAAATTTGGTACACACATCTCTTATGTCATGACGAGCATAAAAGCCAATGACAACCACGCCCTATCTATAAATGTATTGCCATAGCAACGTCCCAAATATGTCGAAAAAGTCAATGGGAAGTGAAAATTTTAGTTTGTCGTAGGCAAATGAAACTTGGTACACACATCCAGCATGGGCTTATGAACAAAAAAGCCAATGGGGACCACACCCTATCACACACGGGAAGGCGGCCATTTTGAATTGAAAATGTGAACCGACTTAAAATACACCTCTTTTTTAAAAGAACACAGAAAATAGCTGCTTCATTCCACAGACACCAAACTTGGGCAAAATGAGCTAAACGCATGTATGTAAAATAGACAAGCGTTTTTCTAGACTTTTTTGCTCGAGTTATATATATTTTTTTATTATAATTTGGTATATATTTCTTTATTATAATTTTTCTGCAAAATGTATCCTCAATTTGACTCAGTAAACGTGCAACTTAAAGTCATTTTTATTGGTCCCAGACTTCAAGCCCGGCGAAAAATGTATGTATTTGAAGTCCCCGAAAAGAATATACGAAAAATGACTCAGTGGCGACCCCTAAAAAAGTCAAAATACATTGGGCCTATAGAAAATGAAAGTAATTTTTTCCAATGTAGAAATACAAAACTTGGTACATCCATAGGACACCTCAGGGCAAACAGAAAAGTTTATTACAGCCATACCGTAAACTCAACAGGAAATCTACTATGTTGGGTGGAATGCGTGACCACCTAAATCGCACCCCTTGTGTCTAAAGGCTTTTCATCTAAACAGCTCCAAATTTGGTGAGTATCATCTAGACACGTGTGCCAAAAAAGTTATCAATTTGTTTTTTTATACATTTGTGGCTGTGGTCGTAATGAGTCTGTGAAGAGGCAGCCATTTCTTTGGGAAATAAATGCCATTTCCCGATTGCCAGGATCCTTCCTTTAGAGGAGGCCCCTCCAGAGCCAAGGCTAAAGTCTTAGAAAACTCCTCAGAATCCTTTGGAACTTGTAACCTTGTACTTTTAGACAAGTTATATTTACATTTTGCTTTTAAACAGGGGGTGCAGCGATTCCTGAGTCATCTCAAATCTCTCAGCCAGTACTTTGTTTTTCGCCTTAGCCCAAGCATAATCTATTATTTTCAAAGGTTCAGACAGCTCCCAGGAAAACCAGGGATTGTGGAGACCTTTAACTCTAAATTACAAGGTGGTGTAGCAGGCCCCAGCAGTAGCATAGGCCCGGTTATTTGACATTACCGTGAAGTTTACGCTTTAAAGCACGAAATGCAATCCTCCGAGTGCATGTGTCCCCGCGGTCTCAAGGGAGGCGAGGGCCTTTATCGGGCCTTTTAAGGGGTGTGTTCAAAAAATAGCTGTGTGGCATTCAATTACTGAGGTCATCAATTTTGTGAAAAAACAGGTGGGAATCAGGTGGCCCCTATTTAAGGATGAAGCCACCAACACTTGTTGAACATGCATTTGAAAGCCTGAGGAAAATGGGTCGTTCAAGACATTGTTCAGAAGAACAGCGTACTTTGATTAAAAAGTTGATTGGAGTAGGGAAAACCTATAAAGAGGTGCAAAAAATGATAGGCTGTTCAGCTAAAATGATCTCCAATGCCTTAAAATGGAGAGCAAAACCAGAGAGACGTGGAAGAAAACAGAAGGCAACCATCAAAATGGATCGAAGAATAACCAGAACCAGGCAAAGGCTCAGCCAATGATCAGCTCCAGAATGATCAAAGACACTCTGGAGTTACCTGTGTGTTCTGTGACAGTTAGAAGACGTCTGTGTGAAGCTAATCTATTTTCAAGAATCCCTCTGTTTAAAAAAAAAAGGCATATGCAGAAGAGGTTACAATCTGCCAAAAAACACATGAACTGGCCTAAAGAGAAATGGAGGAACATTTTGTGACTGATGAGAGTAAAATTGTTATGTTTGGGTCCAAGGTCCACAGACAGTTTGTGAGACGACCCCAAACTCTGAATTCAAGCCACAGTTCACAGTGAAGACAGTGAAGCAAGCATCATAATATGGGCATGTTTCTCCTACTATGGTGTTGGGCCTATTTATCACATACCAGGGATCATGGATCAGTTTGCATTTGTCAAAATACTCGAAGACGTCATGTTGTCTTATGCTGAAGAGGACATGCCGTTGAAATGTTTGTTTCAACAAGACAATGACCCCAAACACACGAGTAAACAAGCAAAGGTTCCAAACCAACAAAATTAATGTTATGGAGTGGCCAGCCCAATCCCTGGACCTTAATCCAATCGAGAAGCTGTTTCTGAAGCAAAACCAAGAGATGTAAATGAATTGTGGAATGTTGTTACAGAATCATGGATAGGAATAACAGCTGAGAGGAGCCACAAGTTGGTGCCACACAGATGTGAAGCAGTTTTAAAAACTGTGGTCATACAGCTAAATATTAGTTTAGTGATTCACAGGATTGCTAAATCCTCGAAACAAAACTGTTTGTACAAAATAGTTTTGAGTTTGTACAGTCAACGGCAGACACTGCTATTTTTTAAACACACCCCTTTCAACTAATTGCCCAATTGCACAGCCTTAAGAGCGTGCATATCATGAATGCTGGGTCTGGTTTGTTTTCTGAGAATCTACTGCACCTACTGGTAACTTGTTTGCCACTTAGCAATAGAAAATATACAAAAACCTGGATTATTCAGGTTAGTCACATTGTACAGCTATTATTTTGAACAATACTGTATGTGTGTATATATATATATATATATATATATATATATATATATATATATAGGGCTGGGCAACGATTAAAATGTTTAATCGCGATTAATCGCACAATGTTCTGTGATTAATCGCGATTAATCGCATTATACAAAAATTTTTATAATGAATTCAAAATTAGTGTACTGCATACATTTTTAAAGAACTGCTATATGAACAAAAGTGCAATAACATTTGGTTTGCACTTTAAACAACACTTTAAACAAATAATGTGCTTTTTACAGCAGTTAAAACATTTCTTGTAAATCTGAACTTAAACATTAATGTAATCAAATTAAATATTAAAACCAAAAATATTTGCCACTGACAGGGCATTAATATTTTGTTTAGTTTGTTATAGAAAAACAAGTTATGTCCAGAGCTTCAATCATAACATTATAACAATATAAAAAATATAAATGTCTCTCTTGTGTTTTTATTACAGTCAGAGCATGTGAATGCAGTTCCGCGTTTCACACACCCTCTCCCTTTCACTTGCCAAACTCAAGGGTGCATGGGTAATGTAGTCTCTGCTCTTGGTGGGACGAATTAGGAAGCGTGCATTGTGAAGGCGCTCTGGAAAGCGGCAGAGCAGGCAAAGGATTAAAACCTCTATTAAAACAGATGTCGAAATGAGCGTGCGATGCGCTAAAAGCACGTTCTGGGCGCACGGAGAAGTGGCGGTACTGAGTACAGGTGCGTACCGGCCCACTTAAAGCACTGGATGAGGGCGGCTCATACGTGCAGTCATTCGTTGCGATCCTAAGAATGTTCTTCAGACCGACATCTTTCACCATACTAATCGGCCGACGTTAACGCGCGATAAAATAATTGTCGGCGTTAATTCATTAATGCGTTAACGCGATAAAAACGCGTTAACTTGCCCAGCCCTAATATATATATATTAGGGCTGGGAATCGATTAAAAAAAATTAACTAATTAATTGCACATTTTCTGTAATTAATTGCAATTAATTGTGTTTTCCCCCAAGCTTGTTATCATCAATATTTAAATTAGGGCTGGGCAACGATTAAAATGTTTAATCGCACAATGTTCTGTGATTAATCGCACAATGTTCTGTGATTAATCGCATTATACACAAAATTTAATAATGAATTCAAAATTAGTGTACTGCATACATTTTAAAAGAACTGCTATATGAACAAAAGTGCAATAACATTTGGTTTGGACTTTAAACAACACTTTAAACAAATAATGTGCTTTTTACAGCAGTTAAAACATTTCTTGTAAATCTGAACTTAAACATTAATGTAATCAAATTAAATATTAAACCAAAAATATTTGCCACTGACAGGGCATTAATATTTTGTTTAGTTTGTTACAGAAAAACAAGTTATGTCCAGAGCTTCAATCATAACATTATAACAATATAAACAATATAAATGTCTCTCTTGTGTTTTCATTACAGTCAGAGCATGTGAATGCAGTTCCGCGTTTCATACACCCTCTCCCTTTCACTTGCCAAACTCAAGGGTGCATGGGTAATGTAGTCTCTGCTCTTGGTGGGGAATTAGGAAGCGTGCATTGTGAAGGGCGCTCTGGAAAGCGGCAGAGCAGGCAAAGGATTAAAACCTCTATTAAAACAGATGTCGAAATGAGCGTACCAGTACGCTAAAAGCACGTTCTGGGCGCACGGAGAAGTGGCGGTACTGAGTACAGGTGCGTACCGGCCCAGTTAAAGCACTGGATGAGTGCGGCTCATACGTGCAGTCATTCGTCTTTCACCATACTAATCGGCCGACGTTAACGCGCGATAAAATAATTGTCGGCGTTAATTCATTAATGCGTTAACGCAATAAAAACGCGTTAACTTGCCCAGCCCTAATATATATATATATATATATATATATATATATATATATACACACATACAATTTATATATATAAACCTTATTTCTAAACCTTGGTGAATAAACCCTGAGTAATTCTTTGGTTTAACTTTCCTTTATCCCTCCACTTTCTCCTGTTGTCTCAGTCCCATGGTTAATTCATGGACCTGCTTTGGGACGAGGAGCCATTTCACTAATTCAACCTGGCTCGCTTTCAAGGTTGACAAGGGCACGCGTTTATCTGACAACTTCTGGACAAAGCTATTAAATAACGTACTGAACCTCCATTGAGTCATCTGTCTCTGGGCGATGCCTAAACACTTTTTGGAAGGCCTGTCACCTTGGTTTGACGTTAAAAATAAGCTTTACCTCCTTCTGAACACTGAAGTCCTAGTCCCCTTTTGCACCGCCCCTCTTGTATCTAGTTCCCAGCTGTGGACCACAAAGGTAATTTCAGATCAATATTCACCTTCTCAAAATTCATCGTTTAACAGAGGTTGTACAGCTCCCAATCCTTGCCTTCTCCACCAATCGATGTTTCATCATTTGGAAAAAAGCCTTAAACATGATTTGGACTGCACACCTAAAGAAGGGGCTTTGTAGGATTTAAATTATTATATGTTTTTCATTTGGACATTTCAGAGTGCAGAATTCTTCAGGTTCAAGTGAAATGTTGGGGTTTTTAAGGTTATACAAGGTAGTTGCAAAGTAAGGTATGTAAGTTAAGACCTACCTGTGCTTTTGTTCATTTTCTTTAAATAACAGCCTCAATATTTAATAATAATAATTACTGACCCAAATCCCATGTCATATGAGGTCGGAAACTTTGAGAATAAAGTCACAACACTCTTAGTTTTGTAAGATTTACTTAAAAAGTTGGGCATTAAAAAAAAATATATATATATATATATATATATAGTTAACATTTTATAATCAATTACTTATTTATCAATGTTTGACAACTTTTATACACAGAAACACAGTTTTTTGGTCTATTCTCAGAGTTCAGACCCTGAACTCTGAGAATAGGGTCAGAATTGAAGGTTAAAGTAGGAACTTCGAGAAAAGAGACTGATCTCTGAGACTAGGTTAAGTTTATGAATTGCAAAGAAATAATGTTTTTATTTTCAAGATGAACACAAACAAAAAGTATTTTTTTTTTGTTTTGCCACTTACCTTTATTAGTCTTTTTTTTAAGCCATTTTATCGATGTTTTTATTGGCACAGATACCTTCCGGCTTTAATTTAAAAGGTTTCATCAGCATTTTGTTGCTTTATTTTATGAGGCTGTGTGTTTTGAGCAAGTCAACAAGATATATTGAATTTTTTTTTATGTACTATAAGTAGCTTTAGGCAAAAAAAAAAAAACCTTGCTATGTGTTCCTTTTTGACACATTCATGAACCCACCTCAATGGGATGAGTAATTTGACACAATTACTGTTTACCATCGTTGCCTGAATTTGCCGATATGCTCAATTTACATTTACAATTACATTTACATTTAGTCATTTAGCAGACACTTTTATCCAAAGCGACTTACATTCAGGTTCCATTCACCAGTGTGACATCTGGAACACCACTGGAGGCAAGGTGGGTTAAGTGTCTTGCTCAAGGACACAACGACAATATGAACTGTGGAGAGAGCTGTTGAAGGACAACTGCTTTACCACTGAGCCACTGCGCCCTGTAAATATCATTTAGGCATTCGGGTTTGAAAATCTGCGGATGTGATGTAATGTGTGCTCCCGCTACTTGATGGATGTAAATAACGCAACTCCAATCGGAGAGAAGCGGCCAGCCTCCGGCACAACGCAAACACCCACAGACAATCCTCGCAAACATAAAAAACGACTTTACTACTTTAATATGGTAATTACTGATTGTAATTACCTTTTCTGTGTAAACACTGTGCATCAAACTCCTGTTGCGTGTGCTGCAGTCTCTGCCGGATGTTGACGTGCGTGTATAAGTTTGTGCAACGAGAACGAGTAAGCAGGCTGCAACTGCCACGAACAACCTGAAGTGTTGCTCATGTTTGGAAAATTCTTAAACCTTCATAATGCAGCTTTCATTGCCCTCTACCATTCTTCACCTTGAGCGTGTGTCCTTGTCTTGTCGACACATGCCCCTGAACTACTGTAACATGTGTTAGTGGCTGTTTACTCCCGACACATGGAGCACCAAGGCCCCCCTCTGACCTCACCTGTCTGATGGCATTACTGAAGCAATACATCCTGCCACACACACACTCACGGAGTCTATTAGCAAAAGAAATGTGTGTTTAAGGGCAGTTGGGTCGGGTAGCAGCACTGCTTGGTCTGTTTGTTCAGTTTTTGAACCAAATACTAAGGCGTGAAAGCTCCAGTGGACTAAACAGATGCTCTTTGGTCCAACACAAAGAGGTAGTCTCGGTACAGACCAACAAGAAAAAAGAGTTAATCCGGTTACAGTGTGAAAGCACATTTGGTAGCAGGTTGGACTCTTGGACTAAATGAGGTGCGTCATGAACGATCAGACAAATGAGGAAAAAACAAGATGATATTTTATGTCATAGTCAGATTATTTTGTTTTAGAGTTGCTATTTTACAAAAACACCACAGCAGCTGCCTCCTGTGCAACCACCTGTTTCCTAATAACATATTTAACAAAGTGTTCAACAGCACTTTTAGAAGTTGCTGTTTGTAATTCTATAATAGCAGATTTCTTGTGGGTTCAGTTTATTAATGTTCTCTGTCAAGGCTTATTATGGATAGAATATCCTCCAGAATCACAGCACTTCATCTTTGTCCTATGTAGAGGACATCATGTTGTGTCTTTTATCTCCTAGACTCAGCTGCCACTGTGTTCAGTCTGTTGTATCTTAAAGTGGACACAATAATCTTCATAAAATGACACCACAGGTTTAGGGGTGTGGCCATGCTATTTTCCATTATTGTTTTTCATATATTGTCTCACAAAATGCACATTTTAAGGGTAAAAAATTAATTAAAATAAAATATATTTTGACTATTTTACTTTTTATACTGTATTTTGGTTGTTTCTAACAAACTTTTATTTTATTTAAATTTTTTGTCTCACTCCAAAAACTATGATTTTATTTTTTTATTTATTCCATCAAATATGATCAGGATGATACTTTTGTGGTAGAAATAATAAAATTGTATCAGAGTTTGTCTTAGCTTACAGAAAAGCATTGAGTTCACAAAATAAAATCTAGGAAATGATCTTATAATTACGAGATAAGATTTATTAGGCCCGAGCCGGTGACCGGGAGGGCCTATTGTTTTTGCTCGGATTTTTTATTTTTAGGCCCGAGCCGGTGATGACCGGGAGGGCCTATTGTTTTTGCTCGGATTTTTTTTATTTTTATTTTTATTGTGACCAAATGATCCTAAATTTGACCCAGTGAACATGCACGAAAAGTCATTTTTATTGGTCCCAGACTTCAAGCTCGGCGAAAATGGTATGTTTTTGAAGTCGCCGAAAAAAAAAAACGAGCAATGACTCAGTGGCGACCCCTACAAAATCAAAATACATTGGGCCTATGGAAAGTGAAAGTAACTTTTTTCCAACGTAGAAAAATGAAACTTGGTACATCCATAGGACACCTCAGGGCAAACAGAAAAGTCAATGACAGTCACACCCTAAACTCAACAGGAAGTCCGCCATGTGGGGTGAAACGCGCGGCCACTAAAATCGCACCTTTGCGCAGAAAGATGCAAATCATTGTGTTTTAATCTAAATGGCCCCAAATTTGGTGAGTATCATCTAGACACATGTGCCAACCAAAGTTGTGACTTTGTTTATGATATCTTATCGGGTATGGGTGTGGCAAGCCTGTAACGAGGTGGCCATTTTTATGAAAATAAAACGTCTCTTAACTCTCAAACACCTTCTCGGATCGAGTTGGACCCAAAAAGGCGTTTGTGCACATTCATGACCTGAACAAAAAATATGTAAATAAAGGGTTATCTTTAGAAATGGCTCTCCAGCGCCCCTACAAACTTATAATGGGACCCAAGAATTTAGTTTGTCATAGAGACATGAAATTTGGTACACACATCTCTTATGTCATGACGAGCATAAAAGCCAATGACAACCACCCCTATCTATAAATGTGTTGCCATAGCAACGTCCCAAATATTTGGAAAAAGTCAATGGGAAGTGAAAATTTTAGTTTGTCGTAGGCAAATGAAACTTGGTACACACATCCAGCATGGGCTTATGAACAAAAAAGCCAATGGTGACCACACCCTATCACACACGGGAAGGCGGCCATTTTGAATTGAAAATGTGAACCGACTTAAAATACACCTCTTTTTTAAAAGTACACAGACAATAGCTGCTTCATTCCACAGACACCAAACTTGGGCAAAATGAGCTAAACACATGTATGTAAAATAGACAAGCGTTTTTCTAAACTTTTTGCTCGAGTTATATTTTTTTATTATAATTCGTATATATTTTTTATCATATTTTTCTGCAAAATGATCCTCAATTTGACCCTGTAAACGAACAACTAAAAGTCATTTTTATTGGTCCCAGACTTCAAGCCCGGCAAAAAATTTATGTATTTGAAGTCCCGAAAAAAAAAATACGAAAAATGACTCAGTGGCGGCCCCTAGAAAAGTCAAAATACATTGGGCCTATGGAAAGTGAAAGTAACTTTTTTCCAACGTAGAAAAATGAAACTTGGTACATCCATAGGACACCTCAGGAACAAACAGGAAAGTCAATGACAGCCACACCCTAAACTCAACAGGAAGTCCGCCATGTGGGGTGAAAGACGCGGCCACTAAAATCGCACCCTTTGCGCAGAAAGATGCAAATCATTGTATTTTAATCTAAATGGCCCCAAATTTGGTGAGTACCATCTAGACACGTGTGCCAACCAAAGTTGTAACTTTGTTGTTGATATCTTATCGGGTATGGGTGTGGCAAGCCTGTAACGAGGTGGCTATTTTTGTGAAAATAAAACGTCTATTAACTCTCAAACGCCTTCTCGGATCGAGTTGGACCCAAAAAGGCGTTTGTGCACATTCATGACCTGAACACAAAGATATGTAAATAAAAGGGTTATCTTTAGAAATGGCTCTCCAGCGCCCCCTACAAACTTATAATGGGAACCAAGAATTTAGTTTGTCATAGAGACATGAAATTTGGTACACACATCTCTTATGTCATGACAAGCATAAAAGCCAATGACAATCACCATCTATCTATAAATGTGTTGCCATAGCAACGTCCCAAATATGTCAAAAAAGTCAATGGGAAGTGAAAATTTTAGTTTGTCGTAGGCAAATGAAACTTGGTACACACATCCAGTATGGGCTTATGAACAAAAAAGCCAATGGGGACCACACCCTATCACACACGGGAAGGCGGCCATTTTGAATTGAAAATGTGAACTGACTTAGAATACACCTCTTTTTTAAAAGAACACAGAAAATAGCTGCTTCATTCCACAGACACCAAACTTGGGCAAAATGAGCTAAACACATGTATGTAAAATAGACAGGCGTTTTTCTAGACTTTTTTGCTCGTGTTATATTTTATTTTATTATAATTTGGTATATATTTTTTATAATAATTTTTCTGCAAAATGATCCTCAATTTGACCCTGTAAACGTGCAACTAAAAGTCATTTTTATTGGTCCCAGACTTCAAGCTCGGCGAAAAATTTATGTATTTGAAGTCGCCGAAAAAAAAATATGAAAAATGACTCAGTGGCGACCCCTACAAAAGTCAAAATACATTGGGCCTATGGAAAGTGAAAGTAACTTTTTCCAACGTAGAAAAATGAAACTTGGTACATCCATAGGACACCTCAGGGCGAACAGAAAAATGTATTACAGCCATATCGTAAACTCAACAGGAAATCTACTATGTTGGGTGTATGCGTGACCACCTAAATTGCACCCCTTGTGTCTAAAGGCTTTTCATCTAAACAGCTCCAAATTTGGTGAGTATCATCTAGACACGTGTGCAAAAAAAAGTTATCAATTTGTTTTTTGATAGATTTGTGGCTGTGGTCGTAATGAGTCTGTGAAGAGGCAACTATTGGGAAATAAATGCCATTTCCCAATTGCCAGGATCCTTCTCAACAGAAAATGTTGGGTGGAATACATGACCACCTAAATCGTACACTTTGTGCTAAAGGGTTTTCATCTAAACAGCTCCAAATTTGCTTTAAAGCACGACATGCAATCCTCCGAATATATGTGTCCCCGCGGTCTCAAGGGAGGCGAGGGCCTTTATCGCCGCTTGCGGCTTTAATTAGGCCCGAGCCGGTGATGACCGGGAGGGCCTATTGTTTTTGCTCGGATTATTTCCTTTTTATTAGGCCCGAGCCGGTGATGGCCGGGAGGGCCTATTGTTTTTGCTCGGATTTTTTTTTTTATCTTTCTTTTCCACCTATGATCCTAAATTTGACCCAGTGAACATGCACGAAAAGTCATTTTTATTGGTCCCAGCCTTCAAGCCCAGCGAAAAATTTATGTATTTGAAGTCGCCGAAAAAAAATTACGAAAAATGACTCAGTGGCGACCCCTACAAAATCAAAATACATTGGGCCTATGGAAAGTGAAAGTAACTTTTTTCCAACGTAGAAAAATGAAACTTGGTACATCCATAGGACGCCTCAGGGAACAAACAGAAAAGTCAATGACAGTCACACCTAAACTTAACAGGAAGTCCGCCATGTGGGGTGAAACGCGCGGCCACTAAAATCGCACTTGCGCAGAAAGATGCAAATCATTGTGTTTTAATCTAAATGGCCCCAAATTTGGTGAGTATCATCTAGACACGTGTGCCAACCAAAGTTGTAACTTTGTTGTTGATATCTTATCGGGTATGGGTGTGGCAAGCCTGTAACGAGGTAGCCATTTTTGTGAAAATAAAACGTCTCTTAACTCTCAAACGGCTTCTCGGATCGAGTTGGACCCAAAAAGCCGTTTGTGCACATTCATGACCTGAACACAAAAATATGTAAATAAAGGGTTATCTTTAGAAATGGCTCTCCAGCGCCCCCTACAAACTTATAATGGGACCCAAGAATTTAGTTTGTCATAGAGACATGAAATTTGGTACACACATCTCTTATGTCATGACGAGCATAAAAGCCAATGACAACCACCCCCTATCTATAAATGTGTTGCCATAGAAACGTCCCAAATATTTGTAAAAAAGTCAATGGGAAGTGAAATTTTTAGTTTGTTGTAGGCAAATGAAACTTGGTACACACATCCAGTATGGGCTTATGAACAAAAAAGCCAATGGGGACCACACCCTATCACACACAGGAAGGCGGCCATTTTGAATTGAAAATGTGAACCGACTTAAAATACACCTCTTTTTAAAAGTACACAGAAATAGCTGCTTCATTCCACAGACACCAAACTTGGGCAAAATGAGCTAAACACATGTATGTAAAATAGACAAGCGTTTTTCTAGACTTTTTGCTCGAGTTATATTTTTATTATAGTCGGTATATATTTTTTTATTATAATTTTTCTGCAAAATGATCCTCAATTTAACCCAGTAAGCGAACAACTAAAAGTCATTTTATTGGTCCCAGACTTCAAGCCGGCAAAAATTTATGTATTTGAAGTCCCCGAAAAAATATACAAAAATGACTCAGTGGCGACCCTACAAAAGTCAAAATACATTGGGCCTATGGAAAGTGAAAGTAACTTTTTCCAACGTAGAAAAATGAAACTTGGTACATCCATAGGACACCTCAGGGCGAACAGAAAAATGTATTACAGCCATATCGTAAACTCAACAGGAAATCTACTATGTTGGGTGTATGCGTGACCACCTAAATTGCACCCCTTGTGTCTAAAGGCTTTTCATCTAAACAGCTCCAAATTTGGTGAGTATCATCTAGACACGTGTGCAAAAAAAGTTGTCAATTTGTTTTTTGATAGATTTGTGGCTGTGGTCGTAATGAGTCTGTGAAGAGGCAACTATTGGGAAATAAATGCCATTTCCCAATTGCCAGGATCCTTCTCAACAGAAAATGTTGGGTGGAATACATGACCACCTAAATCGTACACTTTGTGCTAAAGGGTTTTCATCTAAACAGCTCCAAATTTGCTTTAAAGCACGACATGCAATCCTCCGAATATATGTGTCCCCGCGGTCTCAAGGGAGGCGAGGGCCTTTATCGCCGCTTGCGGCTTTAATTTATTTTTTTTTTTATTGTGACCAACTGATCCTAAATTTGACCCAGTGAACATGCACGAAAAGTCATTTTTATTGGTCCCAGACTTCAAGCTCGGCGAAAATGGTATGTATTTGAAGTCGCCGAAAAAAAAATACGAGAAATGACTCAGTGGCGACCCCTACAAAATCAAAATACATTGGGCCTATGGAAAGTGAAAGTAACTTTTTTCCAACGTAGAAAAATGAAACTTGGTACATCCATAGGACACCTCAGAACAAACAGAAAAGTCAATGACAGTCACACCTAAACTCAACAGGAAGTCCGCCATGTGGGGTGAAAGCGCGACCACTAAAATCGCACCCCTTGCGCAGAAAGATGCAAATCATTGTGTTTTAATCTAAATGGCCCCAAATTTGGTGAGTATCATCTAGACACATGTGCCAACCAAAGTTGTGACTTTGTTTATGATATCTTATCGGGTATGGGTGTGGCAAGCCTGTAACGAGGTGGCCATTTTTGTGAAAATAAAATGTCTCTTAACTCTCAAACACCTTCTCGGATCGAGTTGGACCCAAAAAGGCGTTTGTGCACATTCATGACCTGAACACAAAAATATGTAAATAAAAGGGTTATCTTTAGAAATGGCTCTCCAGCGCCCCCTACAAACCTATAATGGGACCTAAGAATTTAGTTTGTCATAGAGACATAAAATTTGGTACACACATCTCTTATGTCATGACGAGCATAAAAGCCAATGACAACCACCCCCTATCTATAAATGTGTTAACATAGCAACGTCCCAAAAATGTGGAAAAAGTCAATGGGAAGTGAAAATATTAGTTTGTTGTAGGCAAATGAAACTTGGTACACACATCCACCATGGGCTTATGAACAAAAAATCCAATTGGGACCACACCCTATCACACACGGGAAGGCGGCCATTTTGAATTGAAAATGTGAACCGACTTAAAATACACCTCTTTTTAAAAGTACACAGACAATAGCTGCTTCATTCCACAGACACCAAACTTGGGCAAAATGAGCTAAACATATGTATGTAAAATAGACAAGCGTTTTTCTAGACTTTTTTGCTCCAGTTATATTTTTTTTTATTATAATTCGGTATATTTTTTTATCATATTTTTCTGCAAAATGATCCTCAATTTAACCCAGTAAACGTACAACTAAAAGTCATTTTATTGGTCCCAGATTTCAAGCCCAGCGAACAATTTATGTATTTGAAGTCCCCGAAAAAAATACGAAAAATGACTCAGTGGCGACCCTAGAAAAGTCAAAATACATCGGGCCTATGGAAAGTGAAAGTAACTTTATTCCAATGTAGAAAAATGAAACTTGGAACATCTATAGCACACCTCAGGGCAAACAGAAAAGTCAATGACAGCCACACTCTAAACTCAACAGGAAGTCCGACATGTGGGGTGAAACGCATGGCCACTAAAATCGCACCCCTTGCGCAAAAGATGCAAATCATTTTTTAATCTAAATAGCCCCAAATTTGGTGAGTATCATCTAGACACGTGTGCCAACCAAAGTTGTGACTTTGTTTATGATATCTTATCGGGTATGGGTGTGGCAAGCCTGTAACGAGGTGGCCATTTTTATGAAAATAAAACGTCTTAACTCTCAAACGCCTCGGATCGAGTTGGACCCAAAAGACGCTTTGTGCACATTCATGACTTGAACACAAAGATATGTAAATAAAAGGGTTATCTTTAGAAATGGCTCTCCAGCGCCCCTACAAACTTATAATGGGACCCAAGAATTTAGTTTGTCATAAAGACATAAAATTTGGTACACACATCTCTTATGTCATGACGAGCATAAAAGCCAATGACAACCACCCCTATCTATAAATGTGTTGCCATAGCAACGTCCCAAAAATGTGGAAAAGTCAATGGGAAGTGAAAATTTTAGTTTGTTGTAGGCAAATGAAACTTGGTACACACATCCACCATGGGCTTATGAACAAAAATCCAATTGGGACCACACCCTATCACACACGGGAAGGCGGCCATTTTGAATTGAAAATGTGAACCGACTTAAAATACACCTCTTTTTAAAAGTACACAGACAATAGCTGCTTCATTCCACAGACACCAAACTTGGGCAAAATGAGCTAAACATATGTATGTAAAATAGACAAGCGTTTTTCTAGACTTTTTTGCTCGAGTTATATTTTTTTTTATTATAATTCGGTATATTTTTTTTAATCATATTTTTTCTGCAAAATGATCCTAAATTTGACCCAGTAAACGTGCAACTAAAAGTCATTTTTATTGGTCCCAGACTTCAAGCCCAGCGAAAAATTTATGTATTTGAAGTCCCCGAAAAAAAATACGAAAAATGACTCAGTGGCGACCCCTAGAAAAGTCAAAATACATTGGTTCTATGGAAAATGAAAGTAAATTTTTTCAATGTAGAAATACAAAACTTGGTACATCCATAGGACACCTCAGGGCAAACAGAAAAGTTTATTACAGCCATACCGTAAACTCAACAGAAAATCTACTATGTTGGGTGGAATGCGTGACCACCTAAATCTCACCCCTTGTGTCTAAAGGCTTTTCATCAAAACAGCTCCAAATTTGGTGAGTATCATCTAGACACATGTGCCAAAAAAGTTATCAATTTGTTTTTTGATACATTTGTGGCTGTGGTCGTAATGAGTCTGTGAAGAGGCAACTATTGGGAAATAAATGCCATTTCCCAATTGCCAGGATCCTTCCTTTAGAGGAGGCCCCTCCAGAGCCACGGCTAGAGTCTTAGAAAACTCCTCAGAATCCTTTTACTGTGAAGTTTACGCTTTAAAGCACGAAATGCACTCCTCCGAGTGCATGTGTCCCTGCGGTCTCAATGGAGGCGAGGGCCTTTATCGCCGCTTGCGGCTTTAATTTCATATTTCAGCTGTTTACACACAGACAGTAGCCTGCTGCAGCTGACAGAGGGAAGGTTAGAAGGAAACAGTTGTAAATCTTATCTCGTGACTACAGCATCTTTTCTTGTAATTACAAATTTATTTATTTTTTTGTGAAAGCAATGTTCAACCAAAAAAAAAGAAAATTACATTTTTGGGTAATTTTAATATTGCTTCCCTCTGATTGAGAATTTTTAAGACCTGCTGTCCCCAGTAAATGACTTTTGAATGAATACATTTCTTTTAGCTCTTATGTTACATTAAAAATATTTCTCCCAGGTCTCAGGATGTAAAATGTAGGCTCACCAGATCTGTGTTTACTGAACCATGACGACACATCAGTGGTAGACCTTCACGGTCAGCAAGGCCTTGGGCTGGGGTCTGCTGGCCTAAACCGTATTAGAATCAATAACTTACGTATGTTATAGATATTTTGCGTTACAGATGTGTAAAGCATCTGTTACGCTGTGGAAACAGAGCATTGCTCTAGTAATCAAAGCAAAAGGCCTGGACTTGGAGACTTGGAAAGGTTGGAGATTTCCCTGGGGTGAGAGCCCTGGTCGAATCCAATTTCCCTTCAGATTAACCGACCGTTCACGCAAATTATAATTCAAGGAGACAGTGATGTGATTAGAAAGAGCTTATCCTCCGTCGTGCAGCAATTTAACCAAGACGGTCAACAACAAGTGCCTCGTGTCAACACCACAAATGTTTTTTAACATCACATTAACAGGAAACAATGACGAGACGGGTCAACAGTTATACATTTACATTTATTCATTTAGCAGACGCTTTTATCCAAAGCGACTTACATTACATTACCAGTGTTACAGTCACTGGAGGCAAGGTGGGTTAAGTGTCTTGCCCAAGGACACAACGACAGTATGAACTGTGGGGAGAGTGGGAATCGAACCGCCTACCTTCCGGTTGAAAGACGACCGCTCTACCCACTGAGCTACTGCCGCCCCGTTATGAAACCAATTGAACATTCTATTGACAATAAAGGCAGTTGTGCAGGTCAACCATGTTATTACCTTACTCTGGAACAGTCTAGTAGTCGTTCCTAATTATTGAGTCAAGAACTGCAACAACAAATCAAAGTAATTGATTATAATGGTGTTTTTTACATAGTTGGTAATGTTCTCCATGGATCGTATGTGTCTACCCCATTATGGCTAGGGACCCTGCGTTTGGTGTGGAAAGAGGAAACAAAGAAAGATACAGAAGAAAGTAAAAGTGCAGTAGATAAAGAAAAACTTGACGGCACATTATGTTATGTTAATCAGTCAAAGAAAGAAAGTAACTCTATTCCACATATTTTTTTAAATATGGTGTATTACCTGTCTATATTTAGGGTCAAGTCTTTATTTCTTCACATTGTAGCCTTTGTATGAGCAAATGTTTCTCTCACTAAAAGAAGATAAGTGACTACAACAACCAGCAGCAGCTCATCTCTCTCCCATTACCGTTCACATAACATTAGTACAACTGATGTTAACAAATTATCAACACTTGAGATCTCATAAAACAAAACAAAAAGGGAAAATACTTCAAAAAGAAAATAACCTGTTACCCTTGAGTGCACTCCAATAATTTAACTGTCCAACCATCCCTTCAATACTCAGCGTCCATATCAAACCACCCAATGGAACCGTTGCAGCGCTGTTAGTTGAGGATGTGGATCAAGGAACCAGGCACCAGGGCAACAGAGAGGAATCCAGCTTCAGTAAAACACCAGGGATCCGTGACCAGAATAAACCTAAAAAAAACAGTCTACACAAAAATGTGCAGAAAAATAATAAATGTTCAACTAAATGTAATTTTTTCCATCTTTTCATCATTTAAGAGTCCATATGTTCAACAATACAACAAAAATTAAAATCAACCAGATGGAATTGACAACAAAAATACAGTATAGCATAGTAACTCAAAATTAACATACTTGACTCAACAAAATTATTTCCTTTCAAAATGCTTTTTTTTTCATTATATCAAAATATACAACAAAATGTACCTGTGTGGTAACATCCACTGCTATTGTAGATAGCCAGACTGTTTTCCACTGTAATCCACTGTAACGTTGAAATGTAAACTTCTTAGTCATTTCACCATTTTAGCTTCAAGCTAATCAACACAAAATTATAGTTTTCACTCACCAAGATAACTTTGTTTTACAACAGGTGTTGTCTAAATTTCAATGTACCAATTTGTAATGTTTCAAATTCAACCTTGAGGATATATTTCGTTTTCTAAATCAATTTAAATCTTAATTACTTCTGCTCTGGCTCCCGTTTTTCCAGCTTTTTTCCAAGGCAGCTCGAATGGCAGAAAACAGCAGAAGAAGAACGTTTCATTGTGCATTGCCACCTAGTGGCCAACTGGATATTGCATTTTACCCTAGTTTTTCATGTTTTGCATTAAAGATCATTTCAGGACTTTATTGGGGCAAAATTGACAGGGCTACACCCTCCCCCTCTAAACCACATGAGTCCCTGCATGTGCTTCAAATCTGACAAGATATCTGATGGTCAGGAATAATGTCTTGGAGTTTTCCAAAAAACTGACTGAGGGCAAGGATTAGGGGTTTCCCTAGCTCTTCATAGGTGAACTTGGGTGGGGGGTATCTTTCTCTGTTTGAACGCCTGGGCTGCTTATCTTGTTCTTCCCCACAAACTTCTGAGTGCCCTTTAGGGGTTACAGGAACCCTGTTCTGAACACTGTCCGTGTCATAAGTTGGTGTTGGGTCTGTGACCACTGTGCTTTGCAATATCTCATCTTCTGGAATGTCTATGATGACATGGCCACTTTGGGTTGGGGACTGATGGACAGCTGTATTTGTGTCAAGAGGTGCAACTGAGTGATCAAAAATTGGTTGGAGTCCTAGCGATTTGAACTCAGGAGCCATGGGGTCCAGAGAAGACTGAGATTCAGTGATGGGAATGACTTCAAACTCTTGCACATAAGGTCCCCATGTAGTGAACTGTGGAGGTTCATTCACATAGTAGCCATCATCCTCTTCTTCTCTGTCCGAGTACTCACATTCCATCTCTTGGGTTTGCCGATTCCTCAGGCGCATTTGAGTTTGTTTGCTTTGGTGTGGCACTGAATCAGGAGTAGTCTCAACTGGCAGAAATCCACATGGTAAAAGTAAGTCCCTGTGAAGCGTACGTCGAGGGCCAATTCCTGTTTCTGGCTTGACTACATACACAGGACCACCATCAATCCGTTTCACAACGATATGGATGGGCCTTTCCCATTTATCGGCTAACTTGTGTTTGCCACGGATGTTGACATTCTTCACCAAGACACGGTCCCCTTCTTCTAATTCAGCAGTTTTCACCTTGGCATCAAATCTGTGCTTATTCCTTTCTCCAGACTTTTTAGAGTTCTCTGCAGCTAGTGCATAGCTTTCTTTGAGTCTCTGGCGCAAGTTTTGGACATATTCTGAATGAGTTGTATGGGTCTCAGTTGGAGGTTTCAGGCCAAGTATGAGGTCAACTGGCAGAGTCGGCTGCCTGCCGAACATCAGCTCATACGGTGAATAACCTGTTGCATCATTCCTGGTGCAGTAGTACGCATGTACAACAGGCCTCACAAAGTCTCGCCAGTGATGTTTATCTTTCTCGTCAAGGGTACCGAGCATGCTGATAAGGGTCCTGTTAAAGCGCTCCACAGGATTCCCCTGAGGATGGTATGGGGTGGTGCGCACTTTCTCAGCCCCTATGAGCGAACACAACTCCTTGATTGTGTGGGATTCAAAATCGCGTCCCTGATCACTATGAAGGCGACTAGGGAACCCATAGTAGACCAGGAAGTTTTCCCAGAGAGCTTTAGCAACAGTTCTGGCCTTTTGGTCTTTTGTTGGCACAGCTACTGCGAAGCGGGTGAAATGGTCAGTGATGACTAGTATATTTCTGATGTCACGGTTGTCGGGTTCCAGGGACAAGTAGTCCATGCAAACAAGCTCTAACGAGTAAGTTGTTTTAATATTCACCATGGGTGCTGCTCTTTGTGGCTGAGTTTTTCTTCTGAAACAACGTTCGCATGTGTGACACTTCTTCTCGACTGATTTTTTCATTTTAGGCCAATAACATCTGGCACGAGCAAGATTGAACACACGCTCTGGCCCTAAATGACCAACCTCATCGTGAAAGCCTTTGAGAGCTCTTTCTCTGAATTCCTCAGGTAAGACGAGCTGATGAATTTTGTTTCCTCTGTCAAAACACGTTCTGTAAAGGACATCATCGATGAGCTCAAACTTATCCCACTCCCGAAGGAGCAACTTGACTTCAGGTGACGCAGCTCTCACGGATTTGAAGTGGGGCTTTTGTCCCTTTTTTACCAAGGTGATGACTTTCCCAATTGATGGATCGTTCCTTTGTGCTTCATGCCAATTTTCCTTTGTCATGCCAGGTACAGTGTCTTGTCCAGTACCAGTAAATAGATCAGGTAAGGAGGAGGCGTCAACAACAAGGGACTCAGCAAAGACAGGTAAGGGCATAGTTACTGAATGGCGTTGACATACAGCCGAGACTGCATCAGATGGAATAGCGATATCATTGTTGGTTTGCATATCACCATCTGTACTGAAACCATTTGTGGAGGCAGCAACAGGATTTTCAGAGGTCTGTAGCTGAGTATCTGGGCTTTGCGGAGGGGCAAGTTCTGTCTGGGGCTGGGCACTCTGCAGTTCATTTTGAAGTGCTTCCCAAAAGCCAGCTTTACTGATTTCAGCAAGAGAGCTCAATTCAGCTAAGCATTTCTGAGCGAGTTCTCGTCCTAGTTCTTCCTGGCATAGCTCACGGACTGTCTTGACACACCAGGTAACTGCTGGATCATTGGGACTGGACCGGTTACCTAGTTGCACTGGGTCGAGTCTGGATATTGTTCGCTCTGCTGTGTATTCAATGAGTGTACGGCCTCGGGGTTGTTCTGGGTCATTGGGAACTCTGACTACTTTCTTAATGTCCCCGTTAACTTTAAAGAACTCTGTAATGTCATCATCAGAATAGGTTTCGTCTATGCCTGTGACGTATAAACAACTAGACCCATGCACCTTAAATTGATTACAAAGATCCATTTTGCGGTAAACGCGGTCTTAATGTACTTCAGCTTTGGGGTGGAGTCTATTTTACA
Source organism: Perccottus glenii (assembly GCA_024416835.2). NCBI lineage: Eukaryota > Metazoa > Chordata > Actinopteri > Gobiiformes > Odontobutidae > Perccottus > Perccottus glenii. The sequence continues at coordinate 5,715,578 of CM044558.2, forward strand.
CACTGTACCAACCTCCTGGCTGGCTCGCCACTTATGTAACCCTACGGTGGTATGCCCTGTTTATAGGCAGGCTAAGGATCTGTAGTAGGAGTTATCCAAATCTAGGTACGATGAGGAGGTTGGTTATGTACTGATCATATGGTCGAAAGACTCACAGACTCCACTCCAAAAGAAGCAAAGGCAATGGATAAAAGTTGAATGTAACTCTTAGTCAATTTAATATCCTTGTTTCCTTGTTTTAAATTCAAAATTTTGTTCAGTTCACATAACATTAGTACAACTGATGTTAACAAATTAGCAACACTTGAGATCTCATAAAACAAAACAAAAAGGGAAAATACTTCAAAAAGAAAATAACCTGTTACCCTTGAGTGCACTCCAATAATTTAACTGTCCAACCATCCCTTCAATACTCAGCGTCCATATCAAACCACCCAATGGAACCGTTGCAGCGCTGTTAGTTGAGGATGTGGATCAAGGAACCAGGCACCAGGGCAACAGAGAGGAATCCAGCTTCAGTAAAACACCAGGGATCCGTGACCAGAATAAACCTCAAAAAAACAGTCTACACAAAAATGTGCAGAAAAATAATAAATGTTCAACTAAATGTAATTTTTTCCATCTTTTCATCATTTAAGAGTCCATATGTTCAACAATACAACAAAAATTAAAATCAACCAGATGGAATTGACAACAAAAATACAGTATAGCATAGTAACTCAAAATTAACATACTTGACTCAACAAAATTATTTCCTTTCAAAATGCATTTTTTTTCATTATATCAAAATATACAACAAAATGTACCTGTGTGGTAACATCCACTGCTATTGTAGATAGCCAGACTGTTTTTTTCCACTGTAATCCACTGTAACGTTGAAATGTAAACTTCTTAGTCATTTCACCATTTTAGCTTCAAGCTAATCAACACAAAATTATAGTTTTCACTCACCAAGATAACTTCGTTTTACAACAGGTGTTGTCTAAATTTCAATGTACCAATTTGTAATGTTTCAAATTCAACCTTGAGGATATATTTCGTTTTCTAAATCAATTTAAATCTTAATTACTTCTGCTCTGGCTCCCGTTTTTCCAGCTTTTTTTCCAAGGCAGCTCGAATGGCAGAAAACAGCAGAAGAAGAACGTTTCATTGTGCATTGCCACCTAGTGGCCAACTGGATATTGCATTTTACCCTAGTTTTTCATGTTTTGCATTAAAGATCATTTCAGGACTTTATTGGGGCAAAATTGACAGGGCTACATGAAGAAGACAATGTTCTTAGCCACGAGCATTTCTTGTATGTTTTAGCCAGGGATCAAGTGTTGGGACCACTTTGAAGCAGGTCATAAAATCTCCACTGAGACACCAATAAAAGGGGCACCTACTGTAGATACCATTGTTCCTGGAGTTAATCCACAGTATAAACCTAGTGTCGCAGAAAAGGTTAACACAAGTGCTACCAGATACGATCATAGACCAGCCTTATTTCTGTAAAAAACACTGACATTGGTTTCTTCTATGGTACATTTCAACTGTAGTGGTACAGGTCAAAGGTCAGAGGTTGACAAAGGTGTACAAAGGGTCATAAACTCCATCCCTCTATGAGACAAATGAGGTCAAATGAAAAGACGGAGCCAAACACTTTTCTCCCAGAGCAGTTACTCCTTAGAACTTGTCACAAACAGGCACTACTGCTCGATACACCCGACAATTTTAGTTGTGATAACAAGTGCTGTATTCAATTTCTTGCAAAATACTTCTCCAGTTTTACCGACTGATAGACTCCACATTTGGGTGTAATCAAGAATCATAGGCAACACTTTTGCCACACACATTTTCTCAAATGAGGCGGGCATTGTTCCTGTGAAAAACAGTCATATGCTAACAACAAGAGTGTCTCTTATGAGCAGTTGTTTCAGATTGCAATTGTTTTATACTCTATTAGGTCCTACTGTACTTGTTTTGTGAATTAAAAACACTGCATCCATTGACTACATTTTGGGAGTTCCTGAAGAAAGCCACACCATTCAGGAGCATAAGGTTAAAGCTTTTGTGGACAGTTTGGCAGGATCCCTTTTGGAACAAGTCAGATGATGAGGAGGTCACATAAAAAATTTAGAAGAAGCTTAATCTGTCCCCTCCAGACTATGAATCTGGCGAGTTTAAGGGAACTGGTGTACTGACCTTGTATTTGTGCAGATGCCGTTCACACCTTCACTCCCCAGTGTCTCTTCTGTGCCAAGTCGACGACAGCCTGTGCTTACTGTACCCCACACTTTCAATTAATCTGTGTTGTAAAGATCGTGAGCACACAGCAGCAGCGGAAAGTCATTACTCTTACAAATAATCTTATCTCCTGTGTAAACGCTGTGTTAGCTGCCACGCTTTATACTGCTTGCACAACAACCACGCTGTAGTGCCACAAGCGCAGCTCAGCAAAATGGTCCGGCAATGTGTCACAGAATGAAAGGTTATCAAGTTATCAGGGAACAAAGGCTGAGATGTAATATTTCTCATCTGTCGGGGGGAACAAACATTTACTCATGTCACTTAGCCCATCGTCAGACCCTGCATTTCATTCTGTCTTCTGTCCAGTTTGTGTCCACACCTGGTGTCAATGTGCATTCTCCTGAGACAGCATCACATTGGGTCAGTCAGGACACAAGGGGTCAGACATAGTGTCACTGGGGACATGACAGTGTGCGTTGGTTTTAGCACAATAGTAAAAAACATACCGTACCACTTTGGAGAAGCCGCGACTGGGGGTCCCAAGCAGTGTTAATTTTGGCAGAAAAATGTAATTTATTTTTAGACTTAGTCTTTTGAAAAAAATGCCATGATTTTTTAGTCATCTCATTCTTATATTTAGTCGACTAAATATCATAACAATTTAGTCTTTACTATATCTACAATAGATTTAGTCACATAAAATATTAAGGGTAATGCATTTATTTTTTATGTTTTTTTTCTAATTTCTACCTGAATGGCCATAACAGGTAAGTAGTAGTTTCATTAAATACATTTTACTGGACAACGTGGTGTCTTATGTTTGTACCTGCTCACATGTAGGAGGGGTTAAGCAAAGCGCTTTGGGTGCCCCGGAAGGGTAGTGCTATATAAATGCACACCATTTTTACCATTTTTCAACACTGCAGTGAGCGGATTGGACAACAGATAAATCTCACTCGAGTAAAAATGAAACACAAAACAGATTTTTTTCTCATCACCAGGTCATGTTGAAGCTGTCTGAACAAATAAAGTATGATGCCCAAATTGGTCTATAGGGTAATTATTATGTGATGGATTGGATTTCCAGCTTTGGATAAAAACAACAATAAGACAGGATGTTAAAACAAAATAAAAGGTTATGCTATTGTGGAAATCTTTGAATATTGTTGGACCGAGACATGGGCTCAGTTTGTTTTGTTATGTAATAAACCTTCTGCACCAAACTCTGCCAGTCCTCTGCTGTTTTTTTCTTATCTTTATGATTTCAAACCAAACCTGAGTTAGAATTTAATAGTGTACGATTTATGGAAGGTTTAGTGATTTTGAAACAGACTTTTTGACACAAGAAAGTCTAGAGAATAAATAGATACAGAAATAGGCCACACAGTCCACCTCTAAATGTTTCCACAAATCCTATGTCTCAGGCTGCATTCAGAACACATTTAGGCTGACCACTACTCATTCTGTTCAGATTTCAGTGCCAGATTTAGTGGAATGCATTTCTGCCCATTGCAAAAGCAGCCTTCTCAAAAGAGTGCCTGTGCCTCTTATATTTTGTCCCACAGAGCCTTTATAACTCCTTGTCGACCAGTTCCCACAAATAAATCACGTTCCTAATTACATTTTTTAAGAAAAAGGATACTACTGAAGACTCATTTGCATAATAATGACTAAGCTGTCTCAGAAGAGCCAGCGTTAAACAGCTTGTAGGGACAAAGTGACAACCGTGAATGGAATAAACAGGCCACTGACAGTAGGACTTCAAGGTTTGTTCACCCATAATATCTTCAACGTGAGCAAGTTCTAGACGTTTACGAGGTAAACAAGCCATGTCCGGACCCAGAGACAAACACTTTAAACTCACAGAGACAGAAAAAGACAAAGACTTCAATAGCTGCCATGTTTGGGATAATGAGATCTAAAGTGGAAGGACACGGAGGCTGACTTTCTCAAAGCCAACAGGACGTTTTTTGGTCGACGGCGCGAGCAATTAAGCCGCCACGAGGCACTATGCTGCGAAAAGACATGTCGCTTTTCTCCCCACTCGTTCTCTTCCTCTCAGCTCTCGGTGGCATTTGGAAAACAAGTAAAATAATGAGCTTTTACTGCGGCGTTAGCCCACTCATTCTTCCAATCTGGTCTTTATTTATCACCTCTGTTCTCAGTATTTAGCCTTGCACCGATAATTTATATTTTTTGTTTGCATTTGTCTCCACTCCAATCTATTCTGCTGACGTCACAGATTTATTTTGATTTATTTAAGGGTTTAAAAGTTTAAGGCTAGTCAATGCCGGAAGATTTGGAAATACATTTTTCTGGAGGACTGTATGTGCTGAGCCTGGTGGAAGCTGAAGGAGAAAGCTAGTCATCCTGAACTGTACAATTAAATCAGGCAGAGGTGGTGTGAATGGGTGGCTACCCCGGAGGGCAGCAGATAAAGAAGGGTATCTTCTGCAGAGTAGAAGCACGGTGGTTTGAGGGATGTTCAAAAACCACAGACAACAGAGCCGACGACGGTCTTTTTATTCTGTTTATTATTCTGTTCTTTAAAGCATATGTTCATATTCCATCATATTTGTATTCACAGGGGACCGGGCAAGCATATGCTATAATAAAAATACTGATGCGACTCTATCAGAGATGTAACTACTTTAGACAAACAGCAATTGTCTTTGAAAGTGCATTGTGTGGAATGTTGTAGAGAAACAGGACAGACACTGGTGAGTGCTGTTTAATAGAACAAATAACACCTGCACAATATAGCTCCATAAAATCCCAGTGGAAGGAGCATATATTTTAAGACAAGACCAAGAATTTTAGGGATCAAGACGAAGGCCAGGGCAAGGCAAGGGCAAGACCAGACCCAGTGCACTGTACACTGTAATAGATACAAGTAAATCTCTATTTAACTCCAAAATCAAAACACTTCAACATTGACAATCATACACTAGCTCTGCACCAACCTTTGGAATGTCCTCTGCCATGAAGGGCTATATGCAGGCAGCAGCCATAGATTGTATAAATATGGATGATATCCGCCCATTGGTCCCCTATTCACCAATATTGTCATTATGAATGGGCAATAAAATGGCCGTTACATCCGGGCTTTTTTCATAGTAAATCAATAGTTTTTAGATAGCATAAACAAACATATTAATCAAAAATTCACCCCCCCCCCGAGCCATCTTTTGTACCAGGCTGTAAACATGAGTTTTACTCTTGTAAAGTCGCCATTGGGTTTCTCCTTATATTTCTGCTTTTGTAGCCTGCCCTCTGGTGGACGGAGGTATATCGCTGTATTTTGCTGTAAAATCACCGTATGGCGGTGCCCTTACACGAGGACCATTTTAGAGGTTCCATGGGAGAGGCTTGGCAGCAGCCCATATAGCCCTATGTTTTCCCGCAATTTTCCAATTCTTGGGTTTTTTTTGAGTCACAGATGAATTTTATTATTTATTTTTGTATTATTATTTATTGTGATTGCCTCATCTCCATGTCATGCTCCCATTCCTCACCCACAAAACCTAAACATTACAATCTGCTTTGAAGCATGAGGTCTGTCCTCAAACCTGAGGATAGTCAGATGGATCGTAAAGTGGTGATTAATGAGATGTTATTTTTCTAAGATGACTTCACTATAAACATTCCATTTTCCCACATTAAAGACTGTACAAATATGGTCAATATCAAGTCCACTGATGGCATGTCTGAAATTTCTGAAACAAAGCCATTTTCAGAGCAATCCTTCCCACAAATGGCAGCAGACCTTGTTCATAACTTTATAATTACTAGTACACATTTACATTGACTTTGGTCCTGTCTTTGTCTAGACCTCGCCTTGGTTTTAGCAATCTCTGAGCCCTGGTTTTATCCTAGTCTTAGTTCAAATTAGTTTTAGTAAGTATATTGTTGACATCATCATTTAGACTGGAATGTAATTTGTTTACTTAACTGCATCTGTCTAACATGTGTCTCTACATTTATCTGGATTATGTGTTCCACTTTAACCTGCCTTCTCTGTCTCCTGTTCAGTCTGGGCTCAAGAGGAAACCACTCTAGTTTGACGCAGACTGGACAAATGGCTCCACTCCAAATGGCTGTGAAATTGGCTTGGAAATGAGCTTATGTGTTGAAGCAGGTGTAGCTGGAGCGGACACAGGACTGAGCAGTGTGTTCGATGGTGCTCGACCATACACCACTCTGCAGGAAGTGTGCAGGGAGTCGCTTATAAGACATCCTACTGCTGAAAATAGGTTAGGGCTTTTTGTGGAAAGGTCACACGGTAATGCATAACCATCTTTGACATTAAAGTTAGAGCACTGTATTAGGTATTACATTTGAGTTTAATGTAAGAAAGTGGAAACTGCAAGATGTTATTTTGCATTAGTTCCACTGTTAGCAGTAAAAAAAATGTAAAAAGACAAAATAGTGTGTTGTAAAAATGATGAAATACTTTCATAATATTTACTAAGGTTGTAAAGTATTTATGTTAACACTCTCAAACTGCAACAGTAAATATAGAACATCATTTATATTAAAAGGCAGAAGACATCTTCGATTTTGTGGCCAGTGGGGTCTCGGTGCCACAGTTATGAGAGCTCTCTTAGTTACTGTCATTGGTCAGTGTTGTAATTCTTTTTATTAAATCCATTAGAAATGAAGTGTCTGTTTCCTCATTATCCACCCTTGTGTAATCTCCATTTGGTAATAATTTATACAAATAATCCCTACAACTCCTTTGGTACGTAACAATTTGGGGGCTCATCTGGAATGTAACGATAACATTTACAGTAAAGTACAATCAAAAAATTCCAAATAAACTTAATTAACTTGCAAAGTATAAGGCTAAACTAGACCAGAAAAAATAAAAAAAATAAAAATTCCAAATAGGAATAACATTTAACATTTCTTTAAAATTATAGCTTACCTAAACCTTCGATGCCCAATTACTTACTGTTGTAATTGTCACAAAGAAAATGGCCTAATTCTGGGTTCTATATCAAACTGTCTGCACTTCTTTCCAGACGTTGCCACTGCATTTTGCTTATTCCCAGCATGCACCAGGAGGTTTCCATTAGCACATTCTGCTTTGTGGAAGAGATAAGGCAGCGACTCAAAGACACACAGGTTACAAGGCTGTTGTCAGGATGAACATAAACATCCACACTGGGCCTCCCCTGGCTCCTGCTGCTGTCCCAGTGTCTGTGGCCCTCCTGTGTGGTCTCCAGTTCCCTCCTTCTGAAAACACACAGCTGCTTGTCCTTTTTTATTGCCTCTCTCTTGTTGCTATGTTCTGAAGTCTAAGTGTGTTTGTCCAATTCTATTCAGTCGTGCTACTAAGTAAGAGTAACATCAAATGAATTATTGCAATATGTTATTATCTCCATCTATTTTGTGGCTGATATTAAATCTGAGAGCTGAGTCATACTTCAAAACCAGTATCAGCTACATTAGATATTCAACAATAAACAGTACAAGAAGATGGTTCCAGGTTTATTTCCAGCTTTATGAAGTACGAACAAAACAATTTAGAGAGCTGTTCCTGGTTCCTCCATTTTGACTCCTGCTGTTTTTGTATGCAATATAGTGTTTTTAAATCTTGGACCATCTGCTCATACAAGACATTTGGCATTCTTTATTTATTATATATGTTTTTACTTCAAACGGGAAAATGTTACTACAGTTTGCCAGAGTTTTGATTCTCTGTCGTCCAATCAACAGTCTGGCCTTTTAGTAACTGTGCCTCAATGTTTATCCCAATTGTAAAGGGTCACCAAAGTAGATGTTTAGTTTTGACTATGGAAGTGCCTCTAAAAACTTGCCATATCATACTGGCTCTAATCTGAACCGATCTGGTGGAAAGGAGGTTATAGGAGGTTTTCTTTTCTTTTTTACATTTTCTGTTGTAAATTATGGTCGTGGCTACACGTACACAAATATTTTCATAAATGCATACTTTTTCTATGCTTTGTGTCCACACGAAAACAGAGTTTTCAGGCCGCAAAACGATACTTTTTAAAACACCTCCCAAAGTGAAGACTTTTCAAAACCTGCAGATGCAACATAGACGTATAGACTGACAAAATGGAGATGTAAGTATCCGCGCTGACGTTCTGGTTGTTGATGTGTGTACTGAGCATGCGTGTAACAACTACAACAACCACAGCGGCTGTGAAAAGGGTCTTTTAGAATCAATATATCTCTGCAGAACACATTACAGGTGAACTTAGCCTTATTATACTATTATACTTCAGTCTGGCACTCATTAGCTTACTGTACGACTCACCACACATCGTCTTTTTGTAAAATGTGTCTGTAAAGACACATTTACACTTCCAGGTCGGCATCTGTGACACAAATCATTCACTTTTTGCCATCTTATGGTGTTTTATGTGTTTAAAGTGGAGCGGTGTGGACAGAGATAGTTTTATGTAATTAGCAGGAGTGAACAAACAGATTGTGGACAATTAGGCAAAAGCATGAAATATATATTAAAACTACCACTCAAAGTAAGCCACTGGAGCAGAATGTGTGTGTGTTTGAGTCATGGGAAGAAGTGGCAGTGGGCTGCTAAGGGGCCTTAGAAATGAACAGTAAGAGATGTAGATGGAAAAGCTAGGCAAATAGAGGCTGGTAATTGCCACTACACAGAGGAAGAAGGACATTAACAAGAGGAAGAACTCATCATTAAGCTGTTTGAAGTGTTCGGGTGGGAGTTTAAGAAAAGACGAGAGATAGAAGAGCAAATGGGGGTGGGGGACAGGGAGAGGTTATAAAACACAAAAGTTTCTTTAAATGAGTTTGAATGTCAGAGAAAACAATTTCCTCCAGCGATGATGAAAACTCGGAATGGGTCGTTATTAGGAAGAGAACACAGTGAGAAAAAGCCAGCCATGAGCGCAAGAGAGAGGACATGATAAGCACTCAAAAGAGTCAGTATATACAACTCACCAAATACCCAGCTGATTCAATTACAGGCAGCCATTACGACTCTGGTCAGGCCCGAGGCGAGACACAAAGTTCAGATGAAGCCCAGGAAATGAGTGGAGGTGCCCACCGGCACCAAGATATATGGCAGGGGAAGTGTATTGAATTAAGGTTAGTGAGAAAAAAAGTGGTCAGTGACTCATTTAAGGGCGTGACAAATAGCTTTATGACTTCAGTCACTGATGTCAAAGAAGGAGTTGTTCATTTATACCCAGCACTGAGTTTGAATAAATGAATGAATTATTGCCCCAAAGTAAATTTGTTGTGCAAGAGCTAAAAAAAAACATAGATACCACTCTGCAGACAGGACAGCACAGTAGACAAAAAACAATTATTAAAAAGCACAGCGACACAATAAATGCAAGAATAAAAGAATACAAAACACAACCAAAGGCATTCCCGGCATACATTCAGAATGTCAGCAAGAATCAAAAACACATTCTGAAAAACAATACTAAATGTGCCCCTCTTCATTGTAGTTTGTAAATGTTGTAGCCAAACATTAATAATGTATTGTATTTACAACTATAAGAATTTGCTAATCCCAGCCATTTAAATTTGTGCAGTAAAACAATAAAGAAAAATCAGAAAATAAATAGTGACTTTATTAAAATAATAAATCACTAGCCTTTTGACCTTTGTGACAGCCTTACTTGATAATAACAGCACTAGTAGAATGTGAAATGTATGGATGAAAAGTATTTACAAATAATGATACCTGTGTATATATATATATATACATATTTATAAATATATATTAAATGATAATATAATATAATATGATTTGATTATTATAGAATAACAGCAAAAAATAATCCAAGCTTATTCCCCAAAACAACACTTAAACCTATTATGTATCTGATGCAGCTGACAAATAAGAAACTCTTTTTTTTTTGTAATTATCAACATGTCAAATTCCCAAAGACATCTTGCAGCGAGTTTGTGACTGCAGCTGCTAACCTGACCAACAGCAACGACAATCCTCCATGACATTTCAGCTGCACTCTGATGAAGTGATGGATGAGTGAAGAGAAGGAGCCCGTTGATACAGATGAGAGCTGTAATGGCTCTGACGGAGAACTCTGCCAGAGCCCGACTGCTGTGCTGTCATTACACCCACAAACCAGTCATTCGAGAGTGCGAAGGCTTTTTGTTAAAATGCCATCATATCCGGGCAGAAAGGGGCCCAGAGAGCAGCAGCAATGACCCTGGCCCCTGGGAAGGAAAAACATTCTTTGAGGAATGTATTTACTTGAATGTTGAGAACCTTTGTAAAATCTAAGAAAATAGAAAAACACACACTATCGAGTGAGTTAAAATGGTACTCTGTTATATTAAAGTATTTAATTGACCTGGTTCACTATCACTCTGTGTTCTGTCAAACAAGCCAAACCTAGTGAATAACACGGCTTCTAATCACTGATGAGAAAATGAGAAGAATAAACCTCAATCATATATCGGTCTAAAGTCCACCTTTCCACTTTAAATGAATACCTGGTCGGTGATTGGATTAATCAACCACAGTTTTATCCAATCAGAGCAGCTCCATGTTGTTTACATTTAACGTTAAAACGGTCTCATCTTCAAACCTAAAACACACCCAGACCTGTCAGTGCTGCCACATGATTGGACACAACGAGCCGGTAAAGCCAGGGTTCAGACCGTGAATACTTTACTTGGAGCAGATTGTGAGAATCCTGCTGCAGCTTGGTTACTTTTGCCCCGCATCAGTCATTTCCCCATTTTCTTCTGTCTGTTTCTTTTATGTGTTTAGCAATCAGTAAAAAGCACTTTGACTCATTACCTCATTGTGATTTGTTGTTTGCCTTGCATTTTCAACTCAACTGAACCACACCGAGGTTCACTTGGAAAGGGACCAAGATGAGTCCACACCAGAGTTTGATTGCAGAGTCTCACCTCCTCAAATAACCTGGACTTTGAGATGAAACGAACAAGAGTTTGATTAAAGAAAAAGAAATCCTGAGTGGCATTCCGATGGAGGCTTTTCACCTTGACTGTATGCTTTGTGCTCCCAAAGGAGGCTGCTGCTGAATCCACAGAGTAAAGACATCTCTGCCTCGTTATATATGTTCCCAGTGGTTGCTTGCTGCTTACCACTACAGATTTCATACAATGTGGGGCAAGGTTAGAAGTTGAAACTCACATTTTAATTATTGTGTGCAGATGCCATTCTTCAGAGTTGCAAGGGTAAGCAAAACCAAATCTGTGTCCAAACAGTGAAGATACTTGCAGGACAATATACACTACAAACAATATAGAAATGCCGAGTGTGAAAACCAAAGTCTGGGAGGCTGTAGCTCAGCAAAAAGAACAGGTCAGCCATTATTCATAATATGGACTGCTCAATCCACACTCTTGCATTTTATTTATCAGAAAGTCCTTGGGCCAAAACTTGCTTAGTCTACTCTAAAGTAAGGTTAATGCTGCTCAGACTGCTGGGATGTGAGGGCATCATAAAGAATGCCAGGGATAAGGCTTCAAAGAAAACAAATTTACTTCACTTGAATTTGTGTCTGCATCTCCCTACATCCTAAAACTCCACAATGCCACCTTGACTGATACCTACTAATCTACCAAAAGATTAGAGAGATTAGATTGATCGCAAGAAAAATTCAGGACCAAGGTGATACATAAGTCTTGTAATGCTCCAGGTGAGGCTTGAACTCACAACCTCGGCATCACTCTGCAGGTTTCTGTCTTCTACTGTTTTTTCTCTGTGATTTTTTTAACAATATTTTGTGATGCCATATACATTGCCATATAAACTGGATATTGCAGAAGTTTCTTAAACAGATTAATAAGTATGCTAAAATAGTCTGGAATAAGGACTTCCAAGTAAGTGACTCTCTCGATTGTAACAGAGTTAATTTAGAGCAAATCTACTTTTGTAACTCCTTCCTCCCCCTCTTTCCTTTTATCAATAAACTGGAACTTACTTGAACCATATATATTTATGAAACCACTCCACTTAATGCAAACACAGTATACAGTAAATAATAGAATAATTAGGCCTACGCCTCAACCTCATATTTTCAGGTTATAAGCATTCAACAACCAAACGAACACATCAGCACCCACAGCACAAAAACACAGGTCCACGTTACTTATAAAGTTTTAAGTCATATAAACAAAAGTCATTTTTAATCTTTCTCCACGCTGCGTCTTTCCTCCTCAACCCCTCCATATAATACCTGCAGCTTTTTCTTGTTGCTGGTTGGTCAGCCAGGGTTACCTTTGAACTTACCTCTAAACCTCCTAATACAGCTTCAGAGCATAGGTCCCAGAAATTGTTGGTCAAGCAGCCATCCTTATCAAAAAATAATCCAGGCCCAGCATAACAGCCGCTGACAGTCAGTGCAGGCAGAGTTCTCAGGATGAAATGTCTAAAAACCCTTTTCCCTCTCCAAACACAGTTCAAGTTTTGATGTTAGCCTACCATCAGATTTTATTTTAAACTGCTGTTCAATGGGTAACTTTGTAAAATTACTTAGTATTGTAAATGGCCGACCCTCCAAACTAATAAAAAGCTGGTTTAGCTAAGACTTAAATGCTCACCTCTCTAAGTGCTTTAAATCACGTGACATCAATACTGTAATCTGATTTGTTTTACAAGCTACTGAGCCCAGGGGCAAAGTGGCTCCTTCAGGCCCAATTCTGACCAATAACAGAGGAGCGTTTTTTCCCACAAAGGAAAGCAAACTTCAGCGTCGACTCCTCTGAGAGCTCATATCGGCACTGTGTTTCTCGACACAAATTGTCTAGAATGTGGCGATTAATACGTGATTAAAAAAATGAATGGAAACAACACAAAAGATAAACTGTATTTAGAGTTTATATCAATGAGAACTTTGGTCTGAAAAACTGTGAGGAAAAGCCATTGCTCCAAATCTTTGCTCATCGGCATTACAAAAGCTAGGTGATTTGTTCTCCTAATTTCCAAAGGCTCGGTAGTTTCTGGAGACCTACATAACTTGATTTTCTTTGATGGTGTTATAATAGTCACGCCACTGTTATGGTATGGTTTCAGGCAGTTTAGGTTGAGATGTAATGGTGGAAACATGGACAAACCGCAGGAAGAATAAATAATAAAGTGGGCCCACAATTAGACCCCTGCGGTACCTTCGAAAACCATTTTAAATCTGGTTGTAAATTATATATTTACACTTTTGAGAAACAATTTGTGAAATTATGGTTAAAATAACATCTTGGCTTCAGTTGGTCCATTCAGCCACACTCAGTGGGTAAAATTCTATCTGCAGTGCAAGCCTACATAATACAGATGAGCATTAAATCTACTTTAGTGGATGGTGACTCTTATTAAATTAGGATCTAGCCAGAGGTACATTAAACATGCAGTGTGTAGAGTTTAGGCCCAATCCCAATTCTATCACTTAACCTTTGTTTTGTGCGCTCACGAGAGACAAAGTTAGATAATGCATAACACCACTACCTGTTTTTAGTAACACTTTATTTTACACAACACTTGATACATTGTATCTATACCTCATTAAGTACAACATAACACACTGTGTAACAAACTGTAATAACATGTAACTACATAGCTAATACATAATGGAAGTATGTGTTCTTACATATTGTAGGTAGGGTATGTTTAGGATTAGGCTATGTTATTACAGTTAGTTACACAATGGGTTGATGAAGTAGATACATTGTAACAAGTGTTGTGTAAAATAAACTGTTATCCTGTTTATTTTCTTCTGTTGATATAAATTGATATAACGTAAATAATCTGTGTGTCATTATTGTGGTCGTGAACATCCTTCAGTGACTTATGTCTGTGATCGGGAGTGCGGAATTAGCATACTGTTCAGCGCAAGACTCAAGTCAAAAATACTCACAATAACACTGTATGATGATGATGACGGATGTATTAGACCTTATTTTATTTTAAAATGATGTTGTGTATTAAAATAAATGCATTATGAACTACATAGAATTATACTGTATATAGCCTGTATTATAAAGACTTGTATATGTTATGTTTTTACATATACTTTAATTATAAACCTTATATTATAGAGCTTATTATACATCTATGCCCCTACAGGTGTGGAGTCCCAAGGGACCCAAGGGTAGCCTATAATCTTAGCCCTACTCCTTACCCCTTCCTTTGAAGGGCCAAGAGATGGGGCTGAGAGCAAGAGGTAGGTGTAAGTTAGAGCAGTGGTTCTCCTTTTTGAGCCACAACCCCCAATATAACAATCGGTGGCGTTTGAGACCTAAGAATTTCACAGAGGCTCTTGAGGTGAGTGGCTATTATGCGGACTTTGCTGAAGGGTATCACCCACAATTCCTCTGTTTTTGTGACAAAAACTAGCATGATTGAGTGCAACAAAATGAACATAATTTGTGAAAACATTTCTTTTCAAGTGTAAAGTGTTCCTAAATACTAAATATGTATTTAACAGGTTACATGTCTAATTTCATTAAAATTGTGCTTATATATATCCTTATGTATTTGAAATGGGATGGGGCATTTAAATAAAGGATTATCAGTTTTTATAAAACATCCTGCCACATTTGAACCAATACTGACACACTTAAAAAATACAATTTGCATTATTTAGACATTAAAAAAACAACAACTATTTTAACAGGGTCTGACAAAATTTGCAATTCTATTTCGGGAAATGATTCTATACAGTAGATTTATCATCATTTTAAACAACAGTATTGCATAAAGCAAGGCCAGCCAATTCTGCTAATTCTGCACACTTGGTTCCCTGCACACTGTGCACACAGACACACAGACACACACACAGACACACACACACACAGACACACAGACACACTGTGCACACAGACACACACACAGACACACAGACACACAGACACACACACAGACACACAGACACACAGACACACTGTGCACACAGACACACACACAGACACACAGACACACAGACACACAGACACACACACAGACACACAGACACACAGACACACTGTGCACACAGACACACACACAGACACACAGACACACAGACACACGGCTCTCCCACCGCAGTCCCGCTTTTTGCATGTGACTGTCCAACTTGTTAAAAATGTCCCGTCTTGTGCATGTGCCCTCCATTTGAACAAAACAATAGGTCTTCATAAATTTTCCCCTCCTAGCTAGGGCTGTTACGGTCGCCATGACAACTGTGCCACCGCAGTGGTAAGCAATGACAGTATATGCTATGGATGTTTTCTGCCCATTGGTCCTCTATTCACCGATATTGTCATTATCAAAGGGCAATAAAATGGCCTAACAACTGGATAACCCTCCTCTTTTTACACAATGTTGAACTGTGTCTTTGTGCAGTAGCTACAGCTGGACGTTGCTCATCTATAAATTCGTCATCCATTATCACTTTATTGTCGATTATTAAGTTCCTCCATTATAGACCCAGCAGCTTTACCAGGATCTCTTGAGTTAATTAAAGCAATCAAACTGTGTCAATGTGCAGTCTGGTAAATATGACAGCCCTCCTTATATGTAACTTAAACACTGCAAATTAATAGGCCGAACACAAATAGACCAAAAGATATTTAATACCTTTCAGACTACATACAGACTATTTATATTAAAAAGCTAAAAAAATAAATATTTTTTTTACACACTTATTGAAGGTAAGTGGGAACAAACAACCTTAATCTAAAGGTAATAGATTCTTTGAAGTAGACAAATCACATATAATTTATGCTAATAGTTAAAACGGCAAACACAATAGTAAACATATTGGTTCTTTAAGTATTATGGGCTTTTTTAAGTATTGTGTGCTTGCATGACATGTTCTATTATTTTGCTCTTTAGTTAGCAAAATGAAGAGAAAGACCAATATAATGTTATGTTTCAGCCCCCGGGGCCAAGATAAGACTAATACAGAAGTAGAGAAGAGGAGCCAGACACCCAGGAAGCAGATAATGGAGATGTTGAGGAGGCCAGTAATGGCATTCAGAGTTCAGAGGGAGTCAGACACAGGAGACACTACAGACACAGATACGGGCTAAACACAGGACCATCAGGTTTGTAATGCTGAAGAAAACATTTGCCTTTGCGGAATAAAAAACAAAAAAAGTGAATCTGTATGAAGTTATAATTAGTTGAAGTCAGCGCTGTAAAATCAAATTGATATTTATTGTTAACTCACATGTTTTAATATTTTATTTCCATCTTTATTCTTCAATCTTACAGATATCAGGAGAGGCCAACAGGACACACCAGTTTTGCCGGTTTTCATTTGCTTTCCAAAAACATTAATGGGTGATAGAAAGCAAAGTTTTAAAGCTGCGTGGTACGGCATACACCCCTGGATTAAATACTCCCTGAGCCTGGACTCTTCATTCTGCTTTACGTTTCAACATTTCAGCCCACCCACTTGCCCAAATAGTGTTTTTGACTCAGCAGTGGGATTTCAAAAATTGGAAAAATGCCACATACAAAGAAGCCATTTTTGCACTTCAGGCTAAATCAGACAGGCACAAGCAAGCCATGACTGCCTGGATGGACTACCAAAGAGCAGTTAAAGCAAATGCAACACTGGCAAATGTATTAAACAAAGAACATAAAGTGGTTGCTGAAAATTGAGACTACATAAAAACTATAGGGGAAGTGCTCCTTCTCACAGCCACCTAAAATATAAGTCAGAGGGGACACAATTAATCTTCTGTGTCTGACAACAAAGGAAACTTCACTTCTTGAAACAACTGCTCAGCATGACAAGAGTGTAAAGAAAATATTAACATCATTTCACAAGGCCAAGGACACAAGCAAAGACATCCAGAATGAGGTGCTTAGTGTTTTGGCCGACATGGTTCAAACTGATATAACAGAAGAAGTAAAAAAAGTATTATAACTAATGAAACAAAAGACGTTAAAAAAAAGAACACATTTTTTAGTAGTCAGATATTACTTCAATGGAGCTGTCCACAAGAGTTTTTTGCATTTTGAATTGGCAGAAAGACATGACACTAAAGGGCTTACAGAAAGAAATATTCACATTCTAGAGAGCCATTGTCTAGAAATTAAGAAATGTCTTGTAGGCCAAACTTATGACAATACACATTTTGGAGTCAAAGGAAGAAAAATCAAAAGGGAAGCTAAATATGCATTTTACATTCATAAAGGCATTAGCAGAGGCAGACGAGTTCTTTGTCTTACTTGAGAAACTTTAACTCTATTTAGGGAAACAAAATATCTGTCTGATATGTTACAGTCTTCAAATCTTGATCTCTCAAAAGCTGTCGATTTAATATTGGCACGGAATGAGGTTGTGAACATCTGTGAACAATGTGATGTTAAAAGAGAACGTCTCGGGTTACTTGACTGTAACCCTGTTCCCTTAAAAAGCGGGAACGAGATGCTGCGTAGCATTACGCTATGGGGAACATTCTTTGTGTGACCGGTTGTGAAGCACGTGTGTCAAACACGCCAAGAATTGGCTTATAATACCTCTGTTGGTGACGCAGCTCATCAGCGGCAGCTGTGTGATTGCGCGCACCTGAACAGAGGGTATAATAACACGTGACGCGAGCGCCTCAGGTCAACTTTGTCTGAAGAGCGCCGGACACGCCCAGTGCGGCATTGCAGCGCAGCATCTCGTTCCGCTTTTAAGGGAACAGGGTTACAGTCAAGTAACCCGAGACGTTCCCCTGTCAAAAGCTACACTCGATGCTGCGTAGCATTACGCTATGGGGAACGAGAATACCAACGCCGCCGCACTGTAAGTGTCTGGACCCCTCGGGTTGTGAAGTGTGCACAAACACAAAAGAGGTCTCAAACACAATTTTGGGATGATGACTCAAGGACATGCGAGCCCACAGTAGCATGAACATCCAAGCTATAGAATCTGATGAATGTGTGCGGAGAGGACCAGCCTGCCGCATCACAAACTTGCTGCAGAGGGCACCTTTTGCTAGAGCTGTTGAAGCTGCAACCCCTCTAGTAGAATGAGCCCTCACACCTATGGGCGAAGTTTGACCGCGACGTCATAGGCCAGGGCAATGGCATCCCTCACCCAACGTGATATAGTTTGTCTGGTAGCTGCAACCCCAGCTTGCAGCCCCGTAACATATAAACAGCTGTTCGGACTTACGCCACTGGCTAGTGCGGTGGACATAAGTCTGGAGGGCACGTACTGGACACAGTAAGTGAAGTCTCTCCTGCTCCGGTGTTGTAAATGGCGGAGGACAGAAGGCTTCAAGAACGACGGATTTAAGGTCGAGAATGGAACTTTTGGAAGATAGTTAGGGTGAGGATGCAAAATGGCTTTGACCAGCCCGGGAGCAAAGTCTAGGCAGGAGGGCGAAACTGACAGAGCCTGCAAATCTCCAACCCTCTTGAGAGTGGTAATGGCCGCCAGAAGAACCATTTTAGAGTCAGAAATTTAACAGACGCTGACTCCAGTGGTTCAAAAGGAGTGCTTACTAAGCCCTCCAGCACTATAGCTAGGTCCCAGGAAGGAACTCTAGCTCTAGTTTGGGGTCTCAACCGCTTGGCACCTCGAATGAAGCGGGCAACTAGAGGATGTCTCCTATCGAGACCCGTCAATCAGGGCGTGGCAAGCCGAAATGGCGGCCACGAAAACCCTGAGTGTGCTAGGATTAGTGCCCGAGGACAGTTTGTCCTGCAGAAACTCCAGCACTGAAACAATCTGGCAGTGGACTGGGTCTGCATGATGTGTAGCACACCAGGCATCAAAGACACGCCATCTGCAGGCATAGGCTCTCCTAGTAGAGGGAGACCTAGCGCTCAGAATAGTCTCTACAACAGGGGCTGGGAGCCCGACATCTCTTAAGTGGTCCCCTCAGGGGCCAGACGTAAAGGTTCCAGAGCTCGGGCCGGGATGAAACACTGTCCCCTGTGCCTGAGAAAGGAGATCCCTCCTGGTCGGAATCGCCCATGGCGAGCCGTCGAGGAGAGATATTAGGTCTGAGAACCACACTCTGGTTGGCCAACGGGGCGCTACTAGTAAGAGGCGCAACCCGCATTGACGGACCTTCGCCAGGACTCCCGGGAGCAGAGCCACCGGGAAATGCATAAAGGCGCAGTCTGGGCCACACATGGGCCATTGCGTCCAGACCCAGGAGCTGGAGGAGTCAGAGAGAAGTAGAGGGGACACTGTGCTGTCTGCTGTGAAGCAAAGAGGTCCACCTCTGCTTCGTAAAATCTTTCCCAGATTTGGCTCACTACCTCGGGGTGGAGTTTCCACTCCCCATGTGTCACAGCCTGTCTGGACAATAAATCTGCTCCCACATTCATGCGCCCGGGATATAAATCGCCCTGAGGGACAGGAACTTGTCCTGAGCCCAAAGCAGCACCTGCTGCGCTAGCTTGTTCAAGCGGCACGAACGCAGTCCGCCCTGGCGATTTATGTAAGAGACCACCGCTGTGCTGTCTACTTGTACTAGGACATGGTAGCCCCTTAGCTGCTGGAGGAAGTATTTCAGGGCCAGAAATACAGCCTTCATCTCGAGGCAATTGATGTGCCATGCGAGAAGATGGCCTCTCCATATCCCTTGGGCTGGACGGCCATCTAAGACCGCGCCCCAGCCCGTGAGGATGCATCTGTCGTTAGCATCATGCGACGACAACATGGACCTAGGGTGGGACCCAAAGTGAGAAACTGGGGTCTGAACCACATAGATAGGTACGAAGCCCTCGGCGCGTAACCCTTATTTGCTTCAGGGGGTTGGCCCTTGGATGAAACCCCCTGGCTCTGAGCCACAGCTGAAACGGTCTCATGTGCAGAAGGCCCAAAGGAATTACCGTGGATGCAGATGCCATGAGACCCAATATTCTTTGAATGAAGTGCACAGCCACTTCCTGGCCTAGCCTGATAGCTTTCAGGGTAGTTAGAATGGACCCGACACGTGCAGGAGACAGATGTGCCTGCATCTCGGTTGAGTCCCAAACAACCCCTAGATATGTTGTCCTTTGGGCGGCCGAGAAACGCTCTTCTCGGCGTTGAGTCTCAAGCCTAGAGAGTCGAGATGAGCTAGACGACGTCCGATGTCGAAGCACTAGCTCCTGAGACTGAGCTAATATCAGCCAGTCGTCTATGTAATTCAAAATGCGGATGCCCTGGAGTCGCAAAGGAGCCAAGGCTGCATCCATGCATTTTGTATATGTCCGGGTGACAAGGCCAGGCGAACGGAAGAACCCGATACTGGTGCACGCCGCTCCGGCGAACCTCAGGAACTTTCTGTGCTGTGGCAGGATTTGTATGTGAAAATACGCGTCCTTTAGATCGATGGTGACAAACCAGTCGCCTAATCGGATCTGGGACACAATCATTTTTATTGTGAGCATTTTGAATTTTAATGCTTTGAGGTAGCGGTTTAACCCGAAGGTCTAAAATCGGGCGCAGCCCCCATCTTTTCGAACTAGAAAATATCGGCTGTAAAACCCGGATTGTCTGTCTGGTGGGGAACACGTTCTATGGCCCCTTTGTCCAGCAGAACCTGCAGTTCCTGTGTCAATACATGGGCTCGTTCGGTTTCACGGAAGTGGAGACCACGCCGTTGAAACGCGAGTACGATTGGCAAACTGGAGTCTGTAGCCTTTGGCCACAGTCCTTATTACCCACGGGAGATATTTGGCAGGAGCATCCATGCTGCCAATTTCTCTGAAAGGGGCAGTAGTTTTGTCACCTCGGTTCTTGGGGATGTAAGACATCCGCCGTCCTGAGCCAAGGCAGGAGACGGCCGGACACTTACAATTGCGCTGGAGACTGCTGCTCCCGAAGCGCCAGTGGCGGCGGAGAAAAACAGCGGACTCCTGAGGGTGTCGACATGGAGTCTTTAGACTCTCTTGGATTTTGTTGCGCCCCACCCGGTGGGAGAACACCCCGCGCCATGGGCGCGCCAATTTCAGGGCCTCTGCTTCCTGGCGGAGATAACATTCCGCAGGTCTGTTCTTTTTGAGCAGCGAGAGAATCCGCCTCCAGTCCTTACGAGGGGGGGCACGATTCGCCACACTCTCCTTCTGGGCAGCCCGCTTTTCTCTGGAAGGGGCTGGACCTGGCCGGGACAGGGTGGCCGACGGTCCCGGCTGCTGAGCACGGCGAGGAAGGAACCTCACAAACGCCTCCTCGTAGCGTTTAGCCTCGCGGAACTTAGTGGCGACGGAGTCCACCGCGTTGCCAAAAAGACCGGAAGGCGAGATGGGTGCATCCAGGAGGAAGGCGCGGTCCTTCTCTTTGATGCCCGTGAGGTTAAGCCACAGATGTCTTTCCGTCGCAACCAAAGCAGACATGGAGCGGCCAATAGCGCGGGCCGTCTGCTTAGTTGCACGGAGAGAGAGGTCTGTGGCACGCGTAGCTCAGAAAACGCGTCCTCGTCCACAGTACCCCCCTGTGCTCAAATCTTTGAGCAGCTCAGCCTGGTATGCCTGCAAAACCGCCATGGTGTGCAGTGCTGCACCAGCCTGACCCGCCGCCTGGAAAGCCTTCCCCACCAGTGATGACGTGAACCGGCATGGCTTGTTGGAGAGTGTAGGTTTTCTTAGGGAGGACGATGTCCCAGGAGAGATAGCCCGCAAGGCGTCTCTTCCACCTGGGGCATCGACCCATAACCCTCGCACCTGTGCGCCCACGATAGTCGAATAAATCGGCGTCGAAGGCACAAAAACACGGGACGAATAGGGCTTATTCCATGAGCGTGCCAGCTCCTCATGGAGGTCCCAAAGAAGGAGAGACCGCCGCTGTGATCCTCCCCTGGCCACCTGACAGAAACCTGTCATCCAGTTTAGAGTATTTAGGGGCCCTGCTCCTGAGGCCACTCAATATTCAGCCTCGCCACTGCTCTTGTAACCACCTCGAGCAGCTCCTCAAACGCCGTGTCAGAGCGGGAAGAGCGCTCCGAGGCTGCGGCGCCCAGAAGCCAGGGATGAGGCTTCATCGACGTGCTCACGGGAAGCGCCGTGAGCGCGCCGCCCGAGCACAGAGCCGGTGTCTGCCTCATCTGGTGAGAGCGCGAGGGCATAAGACTATCTGATCCCTGCGCCTCAGCCAGATCAACACGCGAACCTACGACCGGAGTGGGGAGGCGGCTCGCTCCTCTGCAAAGAAAGCGAGCCGGGCACAGGATCTTGGCAGGCAAAAGATCACAGTGCTCACACTCCCCAGAAAGTCCGAGGGCTGCGTGTTCTTCCCCCAAACACTCAAAACAAAATTCATGCTGATCATCGCCAGCAATGTGCCTCTGGCAAGGAGGAACACATTTCTTTCTGAACCCAGCCATGATACTTTTGTATTTATTATTTTATATATATTCGTACTGGCACAGAGAAAGGTTTGCTCACACTTCACACAATGCGATCTGAAGACAAAGAAACCTGAGGACGCTCCCGCGTCACGTGTTATTATACCCTCTGTTCAGGTGCGCGCAATCACACAGCTGCCGCTGATGAGCTGCGTCACCAACAGAGGTATTATAAGCCAATTCTTGGCGTGTTTGACACACGTGCTTCACAACCGGTCACACAAAGAATGTTCCCCATAGCGTAATGCTACGCAGCATCGAGTGTAGCTTTTGACAGGGAACCTGCTGCCAAAAAAAAAAAAAAAACTAAACTCAATACTGTGTTCTGAACTTGTACAATACTAACTCGCTGACCTTTTATAGTTACATTTGTGCTCAGAAGTTTACTGATTACAATAAATGGCTTCACCTAAACCACTAACTATGAGTGAAAACAAGGTTTTTCTGTTATCATTCCTATTCTCTGAGAGTATGTATGAGCACAACTGTAGACGACACATATGCTCTGAGATGCAAAGGTTAGGGCCATTTATTAATGAGATGAATTCTTTGCTTCTTCGCTTATTACTAATCACTTGAAGCAACGCCATGGGAAGAAATATGTTTTTACATACATCAATCTTTTGGACTGCCTCCACGTACCATCAAGTAATCAGTGATGTGTGCTTTGAGTTAAATGATACTGAAAAGACCATGAATTTACTCCACAGCAGTAATTCAAGATCAAAAGTGTAGAGGAAAAACAACACAGTAGGAATATCATAACCAGAAATTCAGCTATGATATAGTAGCTTTACTACTAATATTAAAAAGAAATTCACTTCAATAGAAAAGTACAAAGGCAAGTCAGCATGTCATAAACATGTTCTTAGAAACAAGATCTTAGAAAACTGTATAAAAGCTACAACTTCTGAAAAAACTGAATGCACATTTCATCGTTTCCCACCACTACTCATGCTTGTTTCTGATAAAAAAATATGTGAATATCTCATCAAACCTCAGCTCACCCAACAATAGGCAGGGCTCAGCCAGAAATAAATCTGGGATTTCCAGCAGCTTAACTCCAGCTTTACCTTAACAACAGAAGTCCAACACAACAAATACTGAGCCTTTACAATTCATAAGGTCACTCACAATGACCATGGACATGTGCATGCTACACAAGTGAGTCCCTGGAGACCCAGTGTTTTCACTGTTCATTTTGTTGTGATCCACTTTTTTACAGAAACTGGTAGAAAAAAAAATGATGTTTAAAAAATAATATCTATAATAGAGAATAGACTTTAAAACAGCACTGCTGGTTTACAAGTCTCTAAATGGTTTAGCACCAGAATATATCTCTGACATGCTAGTTACTTATGAACCTCCTCGGACTCTGAGAACATCTGGGACAGGCCTTCTGCTCATGCCCAGAGTTAGAACTAAACAAGGTGAAGCAGCGTTTAAGTTTTATGCAGCAAAAATCTGGAACAGCCTCAACTTTAACAATGTTCAAGGGGATCTTAATCTAAATCTTGTAAATTGTCTTTTATTCCTGTAAAGCACTTTGAGTTACCCAGTGTATGAATTGTGCTGTATAAATAAAATTGCCTTGCCTATTTCAGCTGAATTTATTTGTGGATTTTTCGTTGCATCCCATTCCTGGCAGTTGTGGCTGAAATTTTTGTTGGTCTACTTGACATTGGTTTGGTTTTAACAGAATCCCTCACTTTGAACACTGCAGATTGGCATTCTCATTTCCTTGTCTTATTTATTAGGGCTGTAAATCAATAGAAAAAAACTAATTAAAAAAATTAATTCATCGCAGATCTGGCTGCAATTTGTCATCTTTTAATAAACACAGACTCAGAAGGTAACTTTCTTTTTAATTATTTACCTTTGCCGTACTTTAACTTTTGTATAGCATGCCAATTCTGATTCTGTTTTACTCCACCTGTGGAGAAATAAATAAGTTTACAAATGCATTGACTTTGTGAAGGACTTCTGATTGTTCACTCTCCAGGTTCAGATTGGAAGTGATGATCGAAAAACCCACTATAATTCAGTAATTTGAGTTCACTGTAGTTTAATAACAGAGCACATGTAGAGTACATGGCCATGGGCTGACAACAGAACATACACTAGCATGCTTCCCCTGCCATCAGCCCCAAAAACCATCCATGCACGTTATATATCACTCTATGCTACATTCCCAGCCCCTCCCTTCTCTGCTCTCTCTCGGGAGCTATGCTTCTTTTCCCTTTTTTTTTTTTTTTTATCAGTGCAACAAGTTGGACCACCCCTCCCTTCTTTATCAGTAGCTGTGCTTCTGCTCTTCCCTGTCATTTGGCTGGACAGCAGATCTTTTTCACTCCTTGGGTGCAATACCTGCCTATCTACCAAGCCTTCTGAGCGGAAATTAAACTTATATAAAGAAACCATGTGCCCTTATTTGATAGCTGTGTAAGCATGTCAAATCATGCATATTATTTTACTCTTTTCCAGGGAACATCCGGTAATCTCTTAAAGCAGAATTGTCCATTTAGCAGCGTGTCTTGCATTGTTTGATCAACCAGCGATTCAATATCTGATAGACAACTGTGAAGTGAAAATAAACTGATGAGTAAACGTCCATTAAGAACTTCAAAAAGTTGTACGATTAGTTTGATCTTTAATACTGGGTCTATTTTAAAATTACTGATCAAAAGCAAATTGTTTGGTGATTGCTTTAGGCCTCTGAAAAGAACATGAGCTGCAAAAACAACTCCGAGAAAGAAAGAAAATACAGGTGCAGGTTAATTGAAGCTGAGCTATATGTAACTCTAAAATTATTATTAATTAAAAGTTATTTCTTATAGGTTAGTCACAAGATAAATAGTTGCACAGAGGTTATGTTACAATATTTCATCAAAACGTTTTGTTAAATTATTTAACTGTAGTTGCAGTTTTGTATCATGTGGTGATGACTTGTGAGGTCTGTCTCAATTAAGCCTATGTTTTTTTTAGCTGCTCCTGGTTGCTCCTGCTTATCTGGATGCAGACTGTAGGCCAATAGCGGAAGAGAATAACAATAGGGTCATCTCCCTGGACATCAGCATGGCAACTGTTGCCATGCCAGCACCACCCTGCTCCCTACAGTGAGGTCTGTGCACCTTGATTTAACAGTGTGGGGCTAAAAACAAATGCATGAGATAAATTTCAACAGTTTGACAGTATGCTTATAATAGGTCTGTACTATAAAGGCAACTTCAATTTATAGTTCAGTAGGAATAAATATAAAGGGCACCAACTGAACGTCACTGGGTTCAGCCAGAACCTCCTTCCCTCCTCTGAGAAGTGCACTTAACATTACACACAAGCCTTTTAACCTAGCTCTTGTTTAAATGGAATAAATCACTAAATTGTTGTTTAAATCAACAGTCAAATGAAGGCCATGTCTATAAAAATAGATTCCTTTGACATTTTTTGAGTAGAGTTGTCATTACCTTGATTCTAAAGTGTACATCAGTCCAAATTACATATTGGTTTTTATAGATAAATTGTACATTTGCTCACATGGTCACCTGCATATAGTTGTTAAACAAAAGTCTATTGTAGCAATCTGTGCTCTAACCAAATAAACAGTGCCTTTATCAGAATAAAAGCCTCACATAAAATGACCAAACACTAAAACTGAAATATTTTTCCACCTTTGCGACTCACTAAGAATATGGGCGTAGGTTTAGGGGAGGATGCTAGGTACTAGCCCCTATCAATATTTTGAGATGGCGAATTTGTCCCCACCAATATTTAGCAAGCTCCTTTGACCTTCTATTTGGATCTTTGCACTGCTATTTGGATCGATTCTAACGGCCAGGACGACGACAGTACAAGAAACGCCGTAATTTGATTGGCGGCGGGATATCTGACAGGCTACAGGCGCGGGCCGGGACTACTTTTGTTCTTGCACTAGCAGCGAGCGGCTGGTGTGTGCGCGCGCGCTTGTTGACGACGCCGACGGTAAGTTACCAGGGCTGTCTCTCTGCCACATACAAAGGCCAGAGTAAAAACATTTTAATATTCCGTTTTTTTGCCCCTTTTTGTACTTTGTAGATGCCACCCAAGAAGAAAAAAGGGGACATAAGAAGCTTTTTCATAAAGCAGAGTTCGAGTGTAAGTAGGCAATATACTAGCTAGCCACACAAATAAACTAGCAGTAGTGACTGACCAGTCACTAATTAATGTTATATAGTTCAACAATAATAAAATGTTAGAATATGATCTGTATTTTATTCTAATGTTGATCTAGCTTACTGCTAGTCTTATACAAACTTAACACATAGATTAACATAAATTTCAACACATCAATCCACAAAACCATGTCCCCTTCATATTTAAAAATGGCTCTGAAATATAAACATGATGTGTTGAATGCATACTATGATACGTGTGTATTATAATACACATAATATAATGAGATCAAGTAGATTAACTTCTGTATTGTGATATTCTGTATTGCCAACTGTCTGGAACAAAATAAATCGGGGTTTGGGGGTGTCCCCACCAAAGCTGAGACCAAACCTACGCCCATGACTGAAATAAAAAGTTGCCAGTAATAGACCCCTGTGGAACTCCAGATTTAAAAGACAACTATTACTATAGCATAACACCCAGTTACAAATGATATTTTACATGAAAGTTTATCAGTAAAGTTGGAGGTTATACAGTATTTATATTTTAATTATTAAAGCTAATCCATGGTATTCCCCGTCAACAGTTAAATTTGTGTTTGCAAACTTTAGCTGATGTTGGACTGACATTTTCACAAAGTCATATGCAGTTATCAAACTTACTCTCTCTCTATATATATATATATATATATTACTCTCTCTCTCTCTCCCTCTCTCTTTATATAATATATATATATATATATTATATACAGTATATATATATATATATATATATATATATATATATATATATATATAACAGTAGAGCTGAGTCTGTTGAATATTAAGCCAATGAGACCACAATTTGCTAAAATCTTATTGGTGAAATAGCTGCACTTGTTACTTTATCCAGAGTTACTGAATGTACTACTTCTTCAGTTCTGAACAGACTCAGTGTCCCTCCCGACACGCTGCTTTACTCACTGTTCTAGTATACTGCTAGTACACTGGTTCCCAAAGTGGGGATGGGGTCTGAGATGATTTCCAGAATTTTTTTTTTTTTTATGAATTTTTTTTTTTTTTTTTTTGAAAATTTTTTTTTTATTTTAAAAGGTTGTAATGATGCGAGTATACATTTAGGATAATTAAAATAAACTGAAAGTAAAACTTTGTAAAACTTTGTTTGCTCCGATTAATTATGACAGTTAAGTGATGGCTTGTTGCCAAGTCCGCGGGCTACTTTTAAAGTCCATTTTGGGTAAAAAGCATAGTATAATAAAATAAGCCAAACAAGTCTTCATGTTAAGAATGAATAGTACACAAACATTTCTAAAACTGTTTTTCTTTATTTTTTTTTATTTTTTTAATAAAACATTCATTTATTATTTTATGATAAACATACTGTCTTAAGTGCACCCCTTTATAATCATAAATTTAATAATAATAGCTAAATAAATACATTCCAAAAATAAATACAATAGGTTTAAATAATAATAATTAGCATGTGGGCTACATGCATTTAGCGCGGGGTCGCGGATCGTCAGCAGTCTAATATTGGGGGTCGCGGCCTGAAAAGTTTGGGAACCCCTGTGCTAGTATACCCACAAGGTTAAGGTTATGAAGTATACCATTGTTAATCCTTGACAAATATATTAGAACCCTGTTTTAATGCTTGGCAGAGTAAGTAAATACTAACTATCACCACCTCCTGCTGGCTTTGTTTGGAGCGTAAATATAAGAATCTAAGAAGAGCACAGCAGCTGCTGCAGGAGGGACAGCTGTGATGGAGTAAAAAGATAATAAAAGGAGGAGGACGAAGGGAATGAGAGGAAGAGGCAGAAGAGAGACGTGAGAGATGAAGCAGGCGTGTGTCCGACTGTGGAGCGGTGGATAACAGAAGGCATTAGTCTGTGAGTGGGCACTTCAGCCACATACTGCCCTGCACACACCACACAGTGGAAGTTTGTTTACACAGATGGTGGCACCACTAGCGCTTCTCCACTCGTATTGTTTACAATGTACAGAAAATCAATGGGAAGTTTTGTTTTCAAAAGGCTGTTCAAGATCAGTTCTAGTATTTTTCTATACAACTCAATTGAGCAAAACAAAAGGCAAGTAGTAGAGGTGGGACAATATACCTGTATTCTTACTGGATATTTGTTCTGGCATTTTGGTGCAAAACACAAAACAAGAGTTACACAACATGTTAAGAACAATGAATAAAATTAGCTATAAAACAAAATCTACTAAAAATGTACAAAAATATACACAGTGAAAGTAAGTAATACTGCAAATGACAGTTGACAGAATAAATATCATACCATCATTCTTTTAATTAATATTCTTGAAATGTATTATTGTATTTAATTAATTTGTGTTTATGTCCATTGCAAATATTTTATCACAATATAAAGTATTTAGTATTTTGTATATTGTGCTCATTACTGCATTGTTGGATTGCACAAAGTTTCTGCTTGTATCTTACATTTGAGTCATTAATGTAACATTGTATACAATATTGTACAAAATACATAAATAATGTATTTTTTCACTGCTCGTAAAAATTGCTCATACTGTCATACTCTTTAACTTTAATGTTCCAATAACAATAGCACCTGCTGTCTTTGAATATTGTCTTTGGAACAGTAAAAGTTGAATGGAATTCTAACATATAAAGAAACTTAGCTAGTGGAATTAGCTTCATCACACCGATGCTACTCACTTTATTTATAGTCCCATAAAATTTTGAAATGTGGCTCTGATTGGGAATATATTTTTACGTGTAAAGACAAACATTAAAACTATAACATTATTGCATTAATTCATTTAGTTTTTTGCCATTGTTAAAGTTGGAATAACAATACATTTGCAACATATTGCACTAACAGTGTAATTTACTTGCCTTACTTGAAAATAATTTTTAAAGTGGACCTCAGATGGTGGTGGTCTCGGCACTACCGTCTGAGGCTTTGTGGCCAAGTGTCACAGGACCACAGCAGAAGGCATCTGTGAAAGCCAGACCCTGTGCCGAGTCCAGAGGATTATAGAGTTGCTACTGTACTCGAGTTCATCTGTGCCCTGTCACGGTCACAACAGTCCTGGGCACCTGCCAGTTGCTGCACAATCAGCGGCTCAAAAGTGAAACAATCGTTTTGCCCGCCAGCAGACGATGTGTAAAATGATCGAAGTGCACCAACAGAAGCATTCAGATATATTATGCAAAAAGCCCAGAGGCTGGTTTCAGAAAAAAGCTCTCAGTGTGGCAGTCTCGGCACGGTTATAAACTCTTCCACATGTTATTTTAAGTAACATTACCTAACTTTTTGTCATCTGTGTTGTTTCTTGATGACACATGTTTAGGAAGGTTACGCAATCTTTCTTATACATTTACCTGTGATGTCACCAAGTGCCAAGTGATGTTCAAATCCTGTGAGGACTAAAGACTGGGATATCAATTATGTATTTGCCCCTAAGGTTTAGAAGCACCACCTATCTTTGTTAAATATGAATGAAATGGCTGTGTTGTCATAACCATGGCTTTACACCAAATATTGTTTAGCTGCTCACTTGTTAAATTTATTTTCATGCTTGAAAATGTATCAAATGATTACCAACCTAGCTCTGATCTAATGCAGTAAAAATAAGAGTTCTTAACCTGGAACACCTTCCCATCAAGGTGTTCAGGAGGCATCAGAAACAGATGCCCGAGCCACCTCAGCTGACTTCTCCATCCTTCCCTCATTCGTGCGCACGACCCCAAAATACTCCTCCTCTTGAGGCAAAAACAGTCCTCCAACCTGGAGAGGACAAGCCT
Source organism: Perccottus glenii (assembly GCA_024416835.2). Taxonomy (NCBI): domain Eukaryota; kingdom Metazoa; phylum Chordata; class Actinopteri; order Gobiiformes; family Odontobutidae; genus Perccottus; species Perccottus glenii. The sequence continues at coordinate 5,746,022 of CM044558.2, forward strand.
CACTTTTTGTTGAGAACCATTGAGAACCAAAATGGTCTGAATTGTATATAAAAGAAAAATGTGAATAAGATTAACAACATATTTTAGCTAAATGAAACAGATTTTGAAACTCTTTACATGCAGTATCCTGCTATTAATATCTTTGTATACATGACAAACAGTATCCTGGATTCCCTGTAGGGCTGCACGATTATGACAAAAATCATAATTGTTGATTATTCCTTTGAAATTGTAATTTCGATTATTAATTACGATTATTACAATTTACATTGATTGATGTTTTAAGTAGCTTTATACCATGTTTAAAGCAACTTCATGCCATATTTGTATATAAAAATAAAAAAAACCAAGCTGAAAACACTCTCCCTGAAAAACTTTTATTGCTTTTCTACATTGGTTCACACTATCCTTTTATACTAATACCAATTCACTTCACTTTTGCATAATAAAACAGGTAATAATTTGCTATTAATCAATAGTAGTATCTCATCACAGAATCACTTTAAGACCTTCTCTCTAAGACGATCTATCACTTTAAGACCTCACCTGAAGCCCTGAAGGTCCAGCTACTTCTTCCTCAACAAGCTTTATGACATCTTCACAAGATGTCTGAGTTTCCTATATGTAATTACATGAACTAATGAATAAAATACACACGTATCATGGTATGCATTCAACACATCATTTTTATATTTCAGAGCCATTTTTAAATATGAAGGGGACATGGTTTTGTGGATTAATGTGTTGAAATGTATGTTAATCTATGTGGTATGAGACTAGCAGTAAGCTAGATCAACATTAGAATAAAATACAGATCATATTCTAACATTTTATTATTGTTGAACTATATAACATTGATTAGTGACTGGTCAGTCACTACTGCTAGTTTATTTGTGTGGCTAGCTAGTTATTTTGTCTGCTTACACTCGGACTCTGCTTTATGAAAAAGCTTCTTATGTTTTTCTTCTTGGGTGGCATCTACAAAGTACAAAAAGGGGCAAAAAAACGAAATATTAGAATGTTTTTACTCTGGCCTTTGTATGTGGCAGAGAGACAGTCCTGGTAACTTACCGTCGGCGCCGTCAACATGCGCGCGCACACACACACCAGCCGCTCGCTGCTAGTGCAAGCACAAAAGTAGTCCCGGCCCGCGCCTGTAGCCTGTCAGATATCCCGCCGCCAATCAAATTACGGTGTTTCTTGTACTGTCGTCGTCCTGGCCGTTAGAATCGATCCAAATAGCAGTGCAAAGGAGCTTGCTAAATATTGGTGGGGACAAATTTGCCATCTCAAAATATTGATAGGGACTAGTACCTAGCGTCCCCTCCTAAACCTACGCCTATGCATGAGACGTATCAGTGGATAATCTGGTCGTTGATAATGACACGCCTACAGACTATTATTAAAAGTGGTGATTCGCCACTCACAACCTGACATGATCTAAACACGCCTCTTAAGCGCGCAGAATTTTTTTTTTTTTTTGTGTAATCGAGGCTTTGGACGATTACGTAATCGTGGCTTCTGTAATCGTGATCGCGATTAGAAATTCGATTAATTGTGCAGCCCTAATTCCCTGTATGGGGCAAAGACCACAGTGAACCTAATGCTGTTTAATAACAATGTAGCATAGCCTACAGAAATAGTATATTTACCACATTTCCTGCAGAGGGACGAAAATAATCCAAATCAACACCACATCACTTTGTAAAGAAGCAGCTTTATGAGACCAGCAGAGACAACGGCACACAAACCTGCAGCGCAAAAAAATGAAGGGGAAATATCACTTATTTAATAATGTTAATGATCCTGGAAAAACAAGGTCTCATAGTCCCAACATCTCAATACAGGGGTGCCACAGGGCTCAGTGCTTAGACTGCTACTCTTTTCCATATAAATGCCATCCCTAGGCTCTGTCATTCAGAAGCATGGCTTTTCCTTTCACTGCAGATGACACTCAACTCCATTTGTCATTTCAACCTAACGATCTGACGGTCTCTGCTCGCATCTCGGCATGTCTGTGTCAGATCAACTCCGTTTCTCTCAGGGATCCACTCCACTTCTCTCCTCCCTCCTTCACCTCATCACAACCTGTTCCAAGCACGGTCCCAGTTCCCGGCTCGACCCCAGTCCTCAGCTCAGCTCTCCAGCTTCCTTTCCGTGTCTCTGTCTGGTTGCTTTAATAAAGAAACACTTACCTTCACTGTCTTTGAGCTTTTGAGTCCTCAGTCCATCCTCACAGCCTGAGTGACATCTCACTTTGGATGAAGGACCATCACATGCAGCTGAACCTTGCAAAAACAGAACTGCTTGTGATTCCGGCAAACCCAGGGACCCACCACAACCTCTCCATTCAACTAGGGTCATCAATTACACCGTCCAGCACTGCCATAAATCTGGGAGTGGTAATTGATGATCAGCTAAACTTCAAGTCATGTCGCCAGCACCACCCGGTCCTGTAGATTCATCCTCTACAACATTAGGAATATTAGACCTTTCCTATCAGAGCACTCTACGCAAATCCAAGTCCAGGCTCTTGTCTTGTTCAAACTGGATTATTGCAATGGACTCCCAGCCTGCACAACCAAACCTCTGCAGCTGATCCAGAATGCAGTGGCAAGAATGGTCTTTAATGAACCATATAGAGCACACATAACTCCTCTATTCATTAGGTTACACTGGCTCCCGGTTGACGCTCGCATCAAGTTCAAAGCTCTGCTCTTGACCTACAAGACCACCACTGGGACTGCACCCTCATATCTTCATTCACTAATACAGACCTAAGTTCCTACCAGATCCCTGCGCTCTGCAAATGAACGTCAGGTGGTACTGTCCCAAAAAGGAAAAAAAAATCACTCTCGCATACCTTCTCTGGATTTGTTCCACATTTGGTGGAATGATCTACTGCTGCTACAAGATCAGCAGATTCTGAAGCCAACTTTGAAAAACACCTGAAAACACATCTCTTCCATCAACACTTAGGTGATTCAGTGTTTGTCAGTTGTATATATATATATATATATATATATATATATATATATATATATATATATATATATATATATATATATACATATATACATATATACATATATACATATATATATATATACATATATATATATGGGGACACGGACGGTTTTGGTGTTAACTTCATCACACAGTCAAGCGATCTTTATGATTGTTGGTGGGCCACACAGTGGAACACGGAGGTCATACAGCAGCAGCTATTTTATTATAGATATACAGCCTAACATCTGCCTCCCCTCCGTGAGAAACACCAAACTCTTTCCTACACACTTTGCAGAACGCTTTACTTTCATCGCTTAGGGCTGTAGCAATCCATGGATACTTCCTCACCCACTCCTCCCGGTACCTGCAGAGGCGTTTTTGCTTTTTAGCAGCATGTTGGGGTTCCGGTACACCAGCCATATCAACGAAATGAATGAAAATTAGCTTAGCTTATCAATATCTAAATTTGCCAATGAGCAGGCGGTGGCGGCGGGGGATGGTTGCAGGACGGCTCAACCTCCACAGACAGTTTTTACTCAATTCAATTTATTATAAAAATAATTATTATTTTTAATGTTTATCAGACAATAACTTCTCGAGCTTTTGCTTTAAAATAATTTTCGGGACAATTAGGGCCAGATTCGGGATTCGGGACAGCAGTTTAGATTTCGGGACTGTCCCGAATTTTTTGGGACGTCTGGTCACCCTACCACTACCTTCTTGCTGTGAGGCAAGAGTGGTAACCACTCTGCCACCGTGCACCTGCCAGTACTGCTGTACTCTTGGTCCAAGCGGTGCGTTCAGTGAGTTGGGTGTGTGCGTGGCAGAGTGTTTAGCACTCCACTCCTCACAGCAAGAAGGTCGTGAGTTCAAAACCCGGCCGACTCAAACACTCCCGGCCGACTCTGGTCTTTCTGTGAGGAGTCTGCATGTCCTCCACGTGTTACTGTGGGTTCTCTCCGGGTACTCCAGCTTCCTCCCACCATCCAAAGACATGCATGTATAGGGTAATTGGCAGATCTAAAGTGTCCCTAGTGACTGAATGTGAGTAAGAGGACCCCCTCGAGAACGAGATGATTCCCCTCAAGGGATTAATCCTCACAAAAAAATGTGAATAAATAAATAAATAAAATAAATAGCGAACTTGCAAGAATCCACTGCACAAGGCAAGAGATATATTTGAGTTTCCCTTAAGGGAATACTTTTTCCCTTTTGAGATACTTTTGTAATATTTAACTATTTGTATATTTCAGTTTTGCATTAGCATTATTAGGTTATTGGTAAGAGGTTCACTTGACGTTTTTTTTTAATTTCTGCCATCAAATTCTAGTTGCATACTGATCATTAAGTTTTTATTTATTACTGATTTATAAAGATGTGTGTTTGAAATCAAAGTTTAAGTTTTGAGTGTGTTTGGTATTATTCTGAGTACTTCTCGGAGAAGTCAGATATACATACTACTGCTGTAGTGAAGTGGAGTTGAACTATTGATCAATATTAATGCATTTCTCAGTCCCCAATCCATTATCACCACCAGTCACCACTACTTAAAATCAAAGCAGCTGATGTTGCTTTAACATTGACAGAGTATTTTAACAGCTCTCTGACCAGCTGACCTGAGGACAGAGAAAAGTTGCTCAGATGATGACCTTTAACTGGACGCTTGAGAACCTCTACCTTTGTTAGAAATAAAACAAACATTTTAAGCATACACTAATGCTTGGCTGACAATAATCCAAACATAACCTTTAAGAAACCATTGATCATGTTTTTTTAGTCCACGTCATTCCAAAAATAAAGCTCCAGTCATTAGCCTACATCTTCGCACCTGTCCAATCACTGTTAATGTGAAAACAAATGGAAAGACTGTGGAGAATGTGTGCTTTTACCCTGAGCCTGTGATGACGGACTAATAACCGACAGATGCAGGACACTCAGCATTAAATCTTATTAAGCCCAACTCATCACAGACACTTTTGGACCCTTTTTTCATCCTCTTCCTCTCCATCCCGACAGACAAGCTTCAGGAGAGGGCCCACAACTGAGCTAATGTGAAAAAGTCTTTCTTCAGGCATGACTGTTTCACTGCTTTGCACTACCTTTCCATATGGCTTAATTTGACTTGAAAGACACATTTAAAATATACAGTAAATAGTGTTCAAGTAGTATAATTGAGAGGTACAGTGTCTTTATGAGCTAAAATAAATCATCCTTTACCTGGTCTGAAGTTATTATTAAATCTTCAGAGCAAATAAGTAGCCATTAGTACCTGTCGCGTGTTTGAGCCGCTTTATGAACATGCATTTGACATTAATTTTATTTGCTAAATTATTGTGTCTATTACAGTTTTTGTTATATTCTGATTGGTCAATACAACTTTTGTAAGTTCATTTCTCAAATTTAAGAGACTTTACATAGGCTGCATACAATTCTAAAAGTAAAGTAAAAGCGAAAGTAAAAGGAATCACGATAAGAATATCCCATAAAATGTAAAGCTTTTGGTCCAAGTTGTTATCCCACATCTAATGGTAAAATGATAATACATTATGTCATGTCCCGGCAGTAGCTCAGTGGGTAGAGTGGTCGTCTTTCAACTGGAAGGTAGGCGGTTCGATTCCCACTCTCCCCACAGTTCATAATGTCGTTGTGTCCTTGGGCAAGACACTTAACCCACCTTGCCTCCAGTGACTGTAACACTGGTAATTACATTAGAACAATGTAAGTCGCTTTGGATAAAAGCATCAGCTAAATGAATAAATGTAAATGTATTTTATTTCCTGTGTATTATTGTGAAGTGTCTTACTTTCGCTTGTTTGTTAGATTGACTTCCTGTCTTGTCTTTTTCCCTCCTTTGTGATTACCTGCGCCGCCCTAATGTGTTCCACCTGTGCCTCGTTGTGTTCCTATAGGTTCTGTGTGTTTCCCCCTGTCATTTGCTGGATTGTCACCTCAAGACCCTGAATTGTAACCTTATGTCCGAATTGTAGCCTCAGGTTTGGATTGTAACCTCAGGTCTTATGCCTTATGTCTGAACCGGTATTTTTGAAGTCTGGAGTGGAGCTTATGTTTTAAAGATTACCTTTATCTTGTAGTATTTAGTTTATAGTGACATTACTGGAGTTTTTGTGTTTTGACCTTAACCTTGGTTTTGGATTTTGCACTTCTGCCTTTTGTGTTAATAAACCCTTTTTGAACTGTCCGCTTTCGTGGGGTCTGCATTGTGAGTCCTTCGGCCTGTTCCAGTTGTGTACTCGTGACACATTACTGATTTATGGAAAGCTCCATAATACACGCTGTCTTTTCTATTGTATGCAGCTACAAATACTTAAAGAGAATATACTAAACACAGCATGTTTGAAGTTATCTGAGGTGTATTGTACCTCTATGGTCCTCTTTAGAAAACAACATGAAAACAGTTTAAGCTGTAAAAGCTTCTCGGTAGCCTCAGACTAAAGTGTCATGTAGATCAACCAATCAGTGCAGATTTTTAGACTTTAAGAGCATTGGTAATACTTTTCAATAGGTACAAAATTCTCTAGCCGGTGCAATAGACTGTCCTCCCTTAAGCCTAGCCAGAAGCATTTGTGGCACTATCCAATTTTCATTCTGCCATCCCAGTCCCGACACCACTCTCCCCCAAAAGCCTCACCTGCTTTTCTTTCTTTTTTTTTGTAAAAAATAACAAATCTCCACAAAATTCTAATAAATGACATCAAACCCAAGTTTAAGCGCTGATCGTAAACATTTAGCTGCAAATTCAGTGTCAATTATCTCCACCTCGTTAAACATTACATGACTGAATTGCCAATATTTATTCCTGTTTCACATTGCCTCCCTTTTCTGTGTTAAAAGATGAATCCAGCGCTGATTATATACTTTCTCTGTTATTACGTTTTATTGACATCAGTGACAAGCAATGGGAGCGCTCCTTTTTCAGAAGCAAGTTATGATTGACCAAAGCCCCCCCCGTCCAGGTGTGAAAATATTTTTGATATTGTTTTTTCAAAGATCATTTTTGTTACATTATGCTGTTTTTTCACAGGTGTAAAAAATTAAAATACTCCATATTTAATTGAAATTACATTTTTATTGTATTATATTCATTCATTTTCTTTCGCTTAGTCCCATTAGGGGTCACGGGTGACTGGAGCCTATCCCAGCAGCTTTGGACCTTACCCTGGACAGTGGCCAGTTAGTCGCAGGGCTGACACTTAGGGACAGACACTGACAGACAACCATTCACTCTCACAGTAGTATTATATTGCCTTTCTCATCTAATGGCAAGCCGTGAAAACAAAAGCACTTTGAAACAGGAGGCCGCTGCGTCCTATGAATGATACGTCTCCTCAGCCTGTAGCGCATACATCCAGCCGTCTGGGTAAGAGCGATGTGACCTTGAATGGGTTTTATGTCACGTCTGTGCATAATGAGCTCCAAATGGTGCTTCATGCCTTTGACGACAGATGAAAGTGGCTCGGCGATGGAGTGGCACCTATACTCCTAGTAGGAAGCAACACAGTGACAGCTAACAGGACACCAGGATGAAGGGGACGCTTTTGCAAGGCTGAAAAAGTGACAATGAATGACAACATTGAAAGTATGTTTAGTGTAAGCAAATTTGAGAGAGTGCCTAATATTCTGATTCTAGAAGAAGATCCAGAGCAATTCCATCACTGAGTAAAGTGGCCTTCTGTGAGTGTTTCATAGAATGTGGAGCCGCTTCTGGTGTAAATTCAGGTTTTATTCTCAAAAGAATAAATAAATTACTCTTGAGTAATTTTATATGAAAGTGATGGTATACTTTCACTGGATCACTGCGACTCTTCTCGGCTCCGGTGACAGGACAGCGCTCTATACAGACACTGTATTTACTCCAACTCTTTGAAATAAAGAGGAGACCATAGTTCATTCAATTACCTGACTATGTTCAAACAGTCGCCAGAGCCGCTGTCAGCTGTGATTTATTTGCTCTGATAATATGTAGGGAGGCCAATTCGATTACACGCTCTCGCCACAGAGAGGTGCTTAAACTGTGACGCTGATATGATCTCAAGCATCGTCCAGAAGCAGGTGTCCATTGTGTCTGTTTGCATGAGGCCTCTTTGTCATTCAGTTGTATTCTCTGTTAAATTTAAAGAGCACATTGACATTAAATGGAAAATTGCAGTGACACAGTCGGCGCTGAGCAAAACACCAGTCCAATTTTAACGCAATTTAAACATCAATAAGACAACTGCTGCGCCATTTCAAGGAGCGCCCAGAGAGGAAAGAATTGGACAACCAGCTTTTCAATCTTGAAAATAAGTTGCTTACAGTGTTTAAACAGGGGCTGCAGTGAATTATGTCTAATAGAAAATAGCTGCCAAAGCCCAGAGTCAACTTTGAGGCCTGATTTGACATCAGGAAGTCTTTCAGGTGACCCATTCTTGAGTCCCGATCAACAATACAATGGCAGAGGAACAAGGGAGGGCGTCCAGCCCCTGAATCATTCATCAGCTGTGAAATATTAAGGAGCTGTAAATCAGAGAGGAGGAGGAGGAGCTGTAACTTAAACTGAGCTGAAGAGCCCTGGGCCAACAACTATGAGACCAGAACAGCCTGGTCCATCAGGTTTGGTTTCAGGGGAAACTCCTCCATCTAGGGCTATAAGCTCAGCTCTCTTACAGTTGATCTCAGAATTGATCTCAGAAGTCTCTTGGAATTAGAGACAAAACGTCTTCACCTTGAAAACTGAGTCCAGATGCTTTTACTTTAACCTTTCTTTCAAGATGACCTGGATGACTGAGAACCTTCACAGACAACAGCTGAAGATGGCAACACAAAACAGGGAAATGTGAAGGAAGTACAAAAGAAAAGGCCAAAACACAGCTAATGATTAGAAAGTGCACTGTTGAAAAATCAGACTGAAGGGGAATATGCTGGTGTAGTAATTTGGTTGGTTAAGTTAATACACTTCTGCAGTGTCTGAGCAATTTGTTTGGTAAGAATTATGTGTAGAATTACTTTGTAATTAAATCACATTAACATAATTTCAAATATAATCACTAATTTCTTTGTCACAGAACAGAACTGATACACACTGGCAAAGCTTTGTACCTTTCAGATTTCTTAAAAAAATATTTTAAACACGGCACAGAACACGTTTTTTTTCAAATTTTCCAAACATTAAGGCTTGCCCAAAACAAAACAAAGTGTGGTACATCCCAACAGAGTAATGGACTATTACAGATTGATATTCTAGAAGAGAGCAGAATTTCCTCCCATGATTCAGAGTCTATTGTTGTTTTGAGCAGTGTGTTCAGAGTTGTCTATCTGTCTGCTTTCAATATCTGCAATTCAACATAAAATCTGAATTCTGGCAGACCAGGACAGTCTCTTCTAACAGATGTGCATTGTCTGAGAGTATTCATTTATGTTTTTACATATTGTTTGAGCTGAAGATATCTTATAGGTATATATATAAGATGGTATCTTATATTGATTTCTTATAAATTTATATGTCTTGAATTGTCCCATAGTTTGTACATTCTCTTGATGCCAGCATCTTGCCATGACTCTACCAGACCATCTGCTGCGAGGTCAGGGTTATCTATCAATGTTGTCACAAAATTTACAAACCCAATTCCAAAAAAGTTGGGACGCTATACAAATTGTGAATAAAAACAGAATGCAATGATGTGGAAGTTTAAATATTTTATTCAGAATACAACAAAGCTGACATATGTTTAATGTTTAAACTGAGAAAATGTAGGATTTTAAGGGAAATAAGTTGATTTTAAATTTTATGGCATCAACACATCTCAAAAAAGTTGGGACATGTTTGGAGCTATCGAGCTAGCGGGACACCACACACTCCGGGCGGATAGAACACTAGATGGCTCCGATGCGACCAGAGGTGGTGGATTGTGCTTTTCATTATTCAGCCAACCTTGAGTTTCTCATAATTAGATGTAGACCATTTTATCTACCGCTGGAGTTCACTTCGAACATTATAACGGCAGCCTATATTCCCCCAGATGCTGATGCCAAGCTTGCTATGAAAAAACTTCATGCAGCCATCAGTCAACAACAGACCGCTCACCCGGAAGCTGCGTTTATTGTTGAGGGTGATTTTAATCACTCAAACCTAAAGGCAGTGCTTCCCAAATTTTACCATCATGTTTCCTGTCACACAAGAGGAAACAAAACTTTAGACCATGTTTACACAGACATGGTTGGAGCTTATGTTGCAACCCCCCTCCCCCACCTAGGACAGTCAGATCACCTTTCTTTGTTCTTCACCCCCAAATATGCACCCCTCATATATATATATATATATATATATATATATATATATATATATATATAGTTTTATTTATATAGCGCCTTTCCAGAGCTCAAGGACGCTTTACATATCAATTATTCATTCACTCCACAGTCACACACTGGTGGTAGCAGTGTTGGGAAAGTTCACTTTCTACAAGAACTAGTTCAAAGTTCAGTTCACAAATTTTAAAATGAACTAGTTCAGTTCAGTTCAAACTTCAAAATTTTGAACTAAGTTCACAGTTCCAAAAATGAACTAGTTCATAGTTCTTTTTTTTTCATATGTTGCTGCGAGCTATTATTTTTCAAAATTATTGCCACAGCCCATATACAGTAAAATCACAGACAGCAATTATTTTATCAGTTTTAACAATGAAGCTATGCGTCAGATTTCATTTTCATATCCAATTTTCAATCCTTATCCAACCAGGGTTTACATTAGCATTGAGGGTGCTTTGTTGCTGTCCATTCACTCCACACTAGTAGCAGCTGCAGCTTTCAACCCTACAGTACATTCTCAAGAACATGAGGAAAAACGTGCTGCTTGAATGGTCTTTTTTTAATGAGGAATTATTCAAAGAAAAACAGGACAGTAATCATTAAGGTGAAAACGTTTTTCAATTTTAATAATTTTCCATTGTCCACATGCTAAAACAGAATATTGGAATCCTGGGAAAATAGACCAGGCAGGTTCAACAAACAAGTTACATGAATGAATTTAAATGATCATACGCCTTACTACATGCTGCTGTCGCCTCCATGCTTTTTTTTTTTTTTTGATGACGCGTCACGCATGCGGCGGACGTGTGTTGGTGTTTTTCCGCTACATATTAAGACCCGTTTGCGGCTGGTTTGCGGTGTGTTTTAGCCGGGTTTTCGCCTGGAAGGCTCTATAGAAATCTGGCACCCTATTGAACGAAGTTAACCTGAGAGAGCGTGCGCTCACAGACACCAGAATGAACGAGTTCACAGTAACGTTCATCAGGCAGTAATACAGCACGTTCAGTTCACGTTCGCCCAAAATATGAACGAGTTCATGAACTATCGTTCAATGAACGCGTTCAGGCACAACACTGGGTGGTAGTAAGCTACATCTGTAACCACAGCTGCCCTGGGGCAGACTGACAGGCCTCTCCGACCAACACCATCAACATTCTAACACATTCATACGAGGCAAGGTGGATTAAGTGTCTTGCCCAAGGACAGTATGAACTGTGGGGAGAGCGGGAATCGAACCTACTACCTTCCGGTTGAAGGACGGCCGCTCTACCACTGAGCTACTGCCGCCCCTCATCAATCGTGTGAAGCCATCAGTAAGGACCATCAAAGTGTGGCCTGCAGGGGCAGATTTCACACTCCAGGAAAGGTTTCTACACACAGACTGGAGTACATTTGCTTCTCAGGCCACCAGTGGCTCTCACACTGACATGGACCGCTACACCTCAATGTCACAACTCAGAAGCAGATCACCACATACCCAATCAGGAGCCATGGATGAACAAGTAGCTGCACCTCCTGTTGAAGACACGCAATACTGCCTTCAGATCAGGGGACGCACAGGCCTACAGCACATCCAGAGCTAATCTGAAGAGGGGCATCAAACTCCGATCCAGGCCATTAGTGACTACAAAACCACCCACTCCACCCCCGCAGCCACTGATGTCTCCTTCTTGAAGGAGCTTAATGACTTTTATACGCGCTTTGAGAGAGACAATACAACCACTGCCACCAAGATCAAACCCTCACCTGACCAATCACACACTCCACCACAGACGTCTGCAAAACACCGGATCAGTCGCACAAAGCCGCTGGACCAGACAACATCCCTGGACGTGTACTCAAGGCATGTGCTGAGCAGCTCGCTGGGGTTTTCCCAGAAAGGCAACAGTAACAAATAATCTTGTTACAACCAAAGTATGCAGAATACCATCTCTGAACACACAACACGTTGAACCCTAAAGCAGATGGGCTACAGCAGCAGAAGACCACAACGAATGCCGCTCCTGTCAGCTAAGAACAGAAAACAGAGGATACAATTTGTACAGGCTTACCAAAACTGGACAATAGAAGATTGTAAAAAACATTGCCCGGTTTGATAAGTCTCAATTTCTGCTGCAACATTCAGATGGTAGTGTTTCTAACACTTTGTTGAATCTATTTCACAAAGATTTGAGGCAGTTTTAAAGGCCACAATAATCCATCCACCTCATAGGCGTGGCTTATCAAGATGCTGATTAGAAAGCATGATTATTGCACAGGTGTGCCTTAGGCTGGCCACAATAAAAGGCCACTGTAAAATGTGTGTATATCTGGAGGTAAAACAAATGAATGCCTGTAGCTGTGTGAAAAGGGAAAGACACCTCACAAGTTTAAACATAGAAGCAGAATGATTAATTGTCCTCTTTTTTCTGCTCTGTCCGTACAGCGCCTTGTTGAACATAGCCTGAGCTGGTCCTGAGTCACGTCAACCGCAGCACACAAAGACTGTAGAAGAAGAATGGAACTCAGGTATGCAAAATTGCATTGCAAGCACATTTGCAATGCAAATTGTGTGGTCAAAGCTGGCTCTGAGTGCTTCAGCAGCCTCAGAGCTCAGAGACTCTCTGTTTAAATTATCATCCATACACATCTGCATCAATGCACTGCCACTTTCAGTGATATTTATTGACATTTATACTCTCTGAGAACAGTTACACAAAATTCCAATGCTATTTAGACTGAAAAAGATACATCAGATCCAGTGGCAGGCCATGCAATTTACACCTAGGCCTTCAGTGATGTCCCACTTGGCTCCCATTGAGACTTCAGAAGTCCTGTGGTCGACAAGCAGCAGGTCCACACTGCATTTTCTTAAGCACAAGGCTGTGTACAAATGCACAATCACTACATAGTGCGACTATATAGAGGACTATATAGTGCCCTAATGAATGGTTTCGAATCGCAAGACTTTAATATACAGTTATGCTCATAAGTTTACATACCCTGGCAGGATTTTTTTGGCCAATATTTGGAGAATATGATAACACAAAAATGTTTTTTGACTCATAGTTAGTGGTTGGGTGAAGCCATTTATTGTAAAACAACTGTGTTTACTCTTTTTAAATCATAAAGTGTTATCGTGTAGTTAAAACTAAGCTCTAGAGACCGGAGCCATCTTTTGTACCAGGCTGTAAACATGAGTTTTACTCTTGTAAAGTCGCCATTGGGTTTCTCCTTATATTTCTGCTTTTGGAGCCTGCCCTCTGGTGGACGGAGGTATATCGCTGTATTTTGCTGTAAAATCACCGTATGGCGGCGCACTTACACGAGGACCATTTTAGAGGTACCATGAGAGAGGCTTGGATGAAACGCGTGGCCACTAAAATCGCACCCCTTGCGCAAAAAGATGCAAATCATTGTGATTTAATCTAAATGGCCCCAAAATTGGTGAGCATCATCTAGACACGTGTGCCAACCAAATTTGTGACTTTATTTATGATATCTTATCGGGTATGGGTGTGGCAAGCCTGTAACGAGGTGGCCATTTTTGTGAAAATAAAACGTCTCTTAACTCTCAAACGCCTTCTTGGATCGAGTTGGACCCAAAAAGGCGTTTGTGCACATTCATGACCTAAACACAAAGATATGTAAATAAAAGGGTTATCTTTAAAAATGGCCCTCCAGCGCCCCCTACAAACTTATAATGGGACCCAAGAATTTAGTTTGTCATAGAGACATGAAATTTGGTACACACATCTCTTATGTCATGACGAGCATAAAAGCCAATGACAATCACCCCCTATCTATAAATGTGTTGCCATAGCAATGTCCCAAATATGTGGAAAAAGTCAAGGTGAAGTAAAAATTTTAGTTCGTCGTAGGCAAATGAAACTTGGTACACATATCCAGCATGGGCTTATGAACAAAAAAGCCAATGGGGATCACACCCTATCACGTACGATAAGGCAGCCATTTTCAATTAAAGATGTGGACCGACTTAGAATACGCCTCTCTTTTAAAAAACAACAGAAAATAGCTGCTTCTTTCCACAGACACCAAACTTTGGCAAATTGAGCTAAACACGTGTGTTAAATAGACAGCGCTTTTTCTTGTCATTTTTGCTCGAGTTATATTTTTTAAAATTATTTTTTTCTGCAAAATGATCTTAAATTTGACCCAGTAAACGTGCACCAAAAGGTCAAATTTATTGGCCCCAAAATTCAAGCCCAGCGAAAAATGTATGTATTTGAAGTCCCCGAGGAAAACGAATGAAAAATGACTCAGTGGCGACCCCTGGAAAATGAGATAGTATATAGAAAGTGAAATTAAAATTTTCCCAATGTAGAAATACAAAACTTGGTACATTCATAGGACACCTCAGGGCAAACAGAATCTACTATGTTGGGTAAAATGCGTGACCTCCTAAATCGCACCCCTTGTGTCTCAACAGCTCCAAATTTGGTGAGTATCATTTAGACACGTGTGTCAAAAAAGTTATCAGTTTGTCTTTTTGATACATTTGTGGCTGTGTTCGTAATGAGTCTGTGAAGAGGCAGCCATTTCTTTGGGAAATAAATGCCATTTCCCAATTGCCAGGATCCTTCCTTTAGAGGAGGCCCCTCCAGAGCCAAGGCTAGAGTCTTAGAAAACTCCTCAGAATCTTTTGGAACTTGTAAACTTGTACTTTTAGACAAGTAATATTTACGTTTTGCGTTTTTAAACAGGGGGGTGCAGCGATTTCTGAGTCATCTCAAATCTCCAGCCAGTACTTTGTTTTTCTCGCCTTAGTCTAAACATAATCTATTATTTTCAAAGGTTCAGACAGCTCCCAGGAAAACCAGGGATTGTGGAGACCTTTAACTCTAAATTACAAGGTGGTGTAGCAGGCCCCAGCAGTAGCACAGGCCCGAGGTTATAAAGCAGGCTCCAGCCAGAAGAAGATTCAAGCAGTAGCACAGGCCCGGTTATTTGACATTACCGTGAAGTTTGCGCTTTAAAGCACAAAATGCAACCCTCCGAGTACATATGTCCCCACGGTCTCAAGGGAGGCGAGGGTCTTTATCGCCGCTTGCGGCTTTAATTAATGTTATAATTTGTCTTTTCAGTACACCTACTTAACAGTTGGTTGTCTGTTAAGGCAGTTTTAGATTTTATAGAACAAATTTAACATTAAAAATAACTTCTGTAACACCTTTAATATTACTATGTTTAGCAATGTTTGAATTGGTCTAAAAAGCTGAATGATTAGTCTGATTTATTTTTATGCTGGTAATAAAAGATTATAAGTATGAGATTAACAGGCAATAAAAAAGAGACACACAATGGAGTTGATGAGAGTCAGATAATTATTGCTTCATTTCAAACATCACAGCATCCATAATCTTCAAAAATACCAGTCACACAGTGTCCATCTGTGCAGTTTCAGGCAAATTTATGAAGATCAAAGAAAAGAACTCTCCAAAGTAATTACAGCATAAAACAGCAGATGTGTAATCTTCTTCTATTGTAACCTTCTCTCTTCTCACTATCACACCTTCACATCTGTTTGCAGACACATGCCTCTGTAGAACGTTTCTAAATTTGAGTGGAAAATGAAATATCACGTCATATGATCATTGCCATATTCAACAACTTCACCAGATCTCATCCTGACATCCTGCAGCCCTATGGACGCATCTGATTTGACATTTTTTTGCACTTGACTGGCCTTCATGGTCAGGACTGTCATAGAAAATCATTAGTCCCATTAGTTAAGGGTACTCCAACAAGGTTTGCAACATGTGACACAGAAGATTTCTTGTTAAGGAAAGCAACAAAAAAACATACAATACCACAACCCACATTTAAATGCAAGTCACTTCAATAAATATGAAGATTTCTCTTTAAGTCTATTCCCTTTGTTATTACATACAATTATTTTAAAGCCTATGACAACCAGGCAAGATTTTGTTGCAGTGAACATATTAAATGTTTAGCCTACACTATACCTTTACCAAGGCTATATTCATTTTGTTTTTACAACTGTCAGTCCCCACAAATCTTTAGCCACATGTGTATTTTTTTCAACATCTAACTATTAAATGAAGGAGTTTTATGTGGGCGGTTTGTATTTTCTAACAGGCGTAAACAAATGCTGGGATTCTGAATGTTTCTTTACCAAGATGGCTACCACAACAAAGAACATCTTTCTGATACAAATTAGCAACAATCCATAAGATTCTGACAAAGAACAGCTCACATAGGCAATACAACATGCTAGATTTCTGCATGTTTTTTTTACTTCTCCAGTGCTTTCAAAACCATCCAGCCAGCGCTGCTGCCAGGAAAGCTGGAGGAGGCGGGTGTGGATGGACCATTGACTACCTCAGCACTGGGCCACAGTGACAACTGTGTGTCTTAGGTGGTGGTCTGCAGCACTGGGGTCCCTCAGGGAACAGTACTCTCACCGTTCCTATTCACACTCTACACTTCTCGGCAGACTCAGGCAGACTTCCCTTACAACACCTGCACCTGTCACCTCCAGAAGTTCTCTAATGACTCAGCCGTTGTTGGCTGTGTGTCTGAGGGGAACAACCTGGAGTACAGGTCAGTCAACATGGAGTTTATCAGACTGTGGAGGCTCCAAACAGCTCCTTCCATGGCAGACTGAGACTTTGTAAATATGTATATAAATAGCTTTTGGCTTTTGTTTAATTTAACCTTCATATTATCTTCTACTTAAAATAGTTTTTGCTGCTGAAATTGTATATACTTTTTTTATTCTTTTGCATGCACACCTTTCTTTTGCTTTTTGCACTTTACCTATCTAAGAGCTGCTGTACAAGACCCAGATCTTTACCTATCAGACTGATCTAGTGCAGAAAGTTATGAAGGTGTAATTAAGTGTGTGTGTGAGTTTGTCCATGTATAGTCACTTTTACACATCCAGAGTGGACGTAATCAGGGTTATTTCAACCAGCCACAATTTGCACGTTGTTGTTCGATCAGGCAGATTAAGTCCACAAAATGGTTGTGTGGTTAATGTTCATACAGCTCATGAATAGTTCAGTGACTGTCCCAGGAAGGAGGGGGGAGGGAAGAGTGGGGGATGGTGCTTAATTAGCTTGACTTTGCTAACACATAGCTAACAAACAAATGAGCCAAGTCTTTCAAAAAGACAGTAATTGTTGCACTAATAATGATAATTTAAAGTAAAGACAGCAGCAGAGAGTACGAGGTTTCAGCTCCAGACGCACAGCGTTCTCGTCATCAGCTCATCCCGGAGACTACACGGTAAATGTTCGCAAAAGAGGTTGCTCCGAACATGACACTAAGGTCCTTGGAGGATCAGATAAAGGTGTGAAAGTTGGGGTTGCCACATGCCCTGATTGTTCATACAACCAAGGCATGTGGATACAATCGGCGCACGCTCCGGATTTTTGTGAATGTATGAAAATGGCTTATGTTAGTTAATGTGCGTCTCGTTTAAACAGTGTGTGCTTGTAGACGGTCCAGTCACCTTGAGGTGTGACATGGCTGGCCTCTCAGCTGATACAGTGGCAAAGGAATCAATGAAGTATTTCACCTTTACTCTGGGAGGCCCACAGGCAGCAGGGTGACAGCATGAGAGCAGGATTAGCATGCAGTGGGACATGCTTTCATCAGATCCAAGCAAAGGTTCTTACACAAGCATCAACACCGACTCAAACTTTCAAACCAGTCAAAACCTTTACTTGCAGATCCAATTTGCTGTCTGTTGGGTTAACATGAAAAACAAATGTATGACTCACTGCCAGGGGCGCAAAAAGGGGGTATGCGCTATATGCGGCGCATTAGGGCGCAGCACCTTGAGGGCGCCAAAGCAATGTATTTTTTTTTTTTTTGTGGTATTCCCTAAATGTAGCTCAGCTGCTGTTGTGCGTTTCTAAATCATTTCAGTATTTCTCAATACTATATAACATTTTAGAGGACTAACAGGCTACAGTAGGCGCCCTCATTAGAGTCTATAAATATATTTAATGGAAAATTGCGAGTGGGCTTGGCTGGCGGGGGCGCCGTGAGCGTGCTGAGCGAACAGGTAAGTACAGTTGTGACAGTACGCACAAAGTTGTCATGAGAAGATGTATAAAGCAAAAAAAGTAAGAAGGAAAAGGAGATGGCGTGTAAAGGTATGGGACAGCATCTAAACAAGTGGATGGTGAAATTCAACAGGTAGAATTTAAAGTGTGACGTCTGTGCTTGGAGGCTTGCAACATTCATGTTAACAGACTAGCTAGCGCGTTTGCTAACACTGGGAATGTAGCAGACAAATGGGGTTTAAATTAAGGCTAACTTAATATGCAAAACTGAGGTTATTGAGCTGAAAACTGGAAAATATAAGGCAGCATGCCATGTACAATAAATTACAATAATTTGGAAAACAACTAATCCACACTGGATACTTCATAGCATCTCAAGGAGTATTTGTACCTGGGTCCCCCGTGTAAAAAGTCCTATCCTTACCAGCTGAGCTATCCAGCTGATAAGGTGGGCTGTTCGATCCCCGGCTCGAAACATCCCAAAACATCATAACATCCCGCTCTCCCCACAGTTCATACTGTTGTTGTGTCCTTGGGCAAGACACTTAACCCACCTTGCATCCAGTGGTGTTCCAGTTGTAACACTGGTAAAGTGCTTTGAGTGCCTACCAGGTGCTAAAAAAACAAAAAAAAAAACAAGTTGCCAGTAGGTGCAGTAGATTCTCAGAAAACAAACAAGACCCAGCTTTCATGATATGAACGCTCTTAAGGCTGTTGAAAGGGGTGTGATCAAAAAAATAGTAGCAATTCAATCACTGAGGTCATCACTTTTGTGAAAAAAACAGGTGTGAATCAGGTGGCTCCTATTTAAGGATGAAGCCACCAGCACTTGTTGAACATGCATTTGAAAGACTGAGGAAAATAGGTTGTTTAAGACATTGTTCAGAAGAACAGCGTACTTTGATTAAAAAGTTGATTGGAGTAGGGAAAAACCTATAAAGAAGTGCAAAAAATTATAGGTTGTTCAATTAAAATGATCTCCAATGTCTTAAAATGGAGAGCAAAACCAGAGAGACGTGGAAGAAAAAAGAAGACAACCATCAAAATGGATCGAAGAATAACCAGAACCAGGCAAAGGCTCAGCAAATGATCAGCTCCAGAATGAATAAAGACACTCTGGAGTTACCTGTGTGTTCTGTGACAGTTAGAAGACGTCTGTGTGAAGCTAATCTATTTTCGAGAATCCCTCTGTTTAAAAAAAAGGCATGTGCAGAAGAGGTTACAATTTACCAGAAGAACACATCAACTGGCCTAAAGAGAAATGGAGGAACATTTTGTGACTGATGAGAGTAAAATTGTTCTTTTTGGGTCCAAGGGCCACAGACAGTTTGTGAGACGACCCCCAAACGCTGAATTCAAGCCACAGTTCACAGTGAAAACAGTGAAGCAAGCATCATGATATGGGCATGTTTCTCCTACTATGGTGTTGGGCCTATTTATCACATACCAGGGATCATGGATCAGTTTGCATTTGTCAAAATACTTAAAGAGGTCATGTTGTCTTATGCTGAAGAGGACATGCCGTTGAAATGTTTGTTTCAACAAGACAAACACACGAGTAAATGAGCAAAGTCTTGGTTCTAAACCAACAAAATTAATGTTATGTAGTGGCCAGCCCAATTCCTGGACCTTAATCCAATCGAGAAGCTGTTTCTGAAGCAAAACCAAGAAATGTAAATTTTGTTAAAGAGTTATGGAGTGTAATAATAGCTGAGAGGTGCCACAAGTTGGTGCCACACAGATGTGAAGCAGTTTTAAAAAACTGTGGTCATACAACTAAATATTAGTTTAGTGATTCGCAGGATTGCTAAATCCTAGAAACAAAAATGTTTGTACAAAATAATTTTGAGTTTGTACAGTCAACGGCAGACACTACTATTTTTTTATACACACCCCTTTTAACTAATTGCCCAATTGCACAGCCTTAAGAGGGTTCATATCATGAATGCTGGGTCTGGTTTGTTTTCTGAGAATCTACTGCACCTACTTGTAACTTGCTTGCCATTTAGCAATAAAACCTGGGTGTATTCTGGTTACTCACATTTTACAGCTATTATTTTGAACAATAATGTAAGTCTAAAAAACTTTAGCCATGTGAAAGTATAAAAAACATTTACATGGCTAATGTTTTGGCTTGCCCCTTGTTCAGGGTGTTTAGAGTTTTGGTGTGTCAGTCAGTGTGCTGTGTCTGGACTGTCTATTGCAGTGAAGAATACATTAATTGGGACTTTAGAAACACCAAGTGTTAGGGTTTTTGACATACTTAAACAGCTATCAAACAAGGGCACATTTTTTTTCTAAATAAGTTTTACTTTGTTGGTTTCGCTCAGAAGGCTATGGAGATAGGCAGGTATCGCACACAGGGGTAAAGAAGACGTGCTGTTCAGCCAGCAATAGTGAATAAAGGAAAGAAGCACATCTCCTGTCCATCTCATTGGGCATCAGACACCTACACCACTGCTTCTGAGGGATAAAACTCATCTCACAGACCAGTTTAGAACTTTAGAACTGTCAAAGTTCCTTGGATGAGCAACAAAACAACATCTGTTTCCAATCTTGTATGTTCAGATGGCTTCTTTTACCCCTTAGCACACACCATAAACTATAAGCTCATCTGTAGTGATGAGGTTAGTGCACCCAGTTTGCCTGCGGAAGATTTGGGAATTGAATCCCCTGCAGCAACTCCAGCCAGAGTCTATCTGTGCTGGTCCCAAGCCCGGGTAAATGGAGAGGGTTGCTGTCAGGGAGGAGATCCGGCGTAAAAACATTACCAAGCTACTCATGCTGTGGTGACCCTTAGATGGGTATAAGGCACTTACAATGAATTAACTGTAAGAGAAGAAGATAGGCTCTAATTAATAGTCTCATAAACACTTACACAATAGGGCCAGTATCAGAATAGAATTGCAAATTTTGCTGATCTACATTTATCTGTTACATTATTTAGCATAGCCTTCACCCACATAAAGTGCAACCCTCCATACATCACATTTCCTAAATTACAGTGGAAATGTGAGACAGGTGAGAGGAACATCTGGTGGAGTGTTTCAGATAATCAGTGGATTTGGAACTTAACACAGATATGCTTTAAACCAAAAACAATGCTTTTTATATTATCACACTACATTCCTTCAGTGTGAGTGTCAGATAAAAGTACATTTTCTGTTCAATCAGACAGCAGTAAAATACTATTACCCCATTTTTTCCCATCTCTACAATTCTACTGAAGCATTCAAACTTTACGAGCAGTAGTTAAGAAAAGTGATTTTTTATACCATTAAAATTCTGATGGGCTGTCAGGATGTTTCTCTCCCAGATGTTAGTGTTGGTGCAGAACAAAAATGAAACAGAATTGGTCTCATGCCCCCATTTGTTGTAAATTCATAACAATCTGAAGACAAAACCGGCTTCTGTTTATTTTACGCTCCTGGTTTATTTGATCTCCGGCATCACTCACAAAACTGCCTTCTTATGATTTATAATATTGTTGTTATATTTTCATCATTTACTATTTTAAATATAATCCACAGTTATGGGACTTTGAAGGTCATAACTTTGATGTGTACATTAGTAGGGACATCACAGGCTGTGGTGTTATACACAAAGCCAAGAACAGATTATAACTAACTTTTACCATCATTGTCCAATACTGCAAAAATATAAACTACTTATACACAAGATTATTCATGGTCTATCATTCCCTCCACTTAGCCAGTTTATTCACATGCGTACAGCCGATCACAGCAGAACCTGAGGAGCAGCAAGAGGAGATTGTTTCAGACCCTTTAGGAAAAGTACTTTTGGTCAATCCACCTTCTCGGTCTCTTCAGCTTCTGAATGGAATCATACACCCTCCACCATCCGAAATCTAAACACCTCCCACACATTTAAGATACAGCTGAAGAAATGGCTTATTGATAACCATCGCTGTGAGCACTGACTCTACCTCTCTCTGCTCCTGCTGGCCTCTTGCCCCATGTTACGTCCTGTCTCTGATGTTCGATTGTTGTGTAGGCTATGTTTGTCTGTGAATGATTGTTTTGTCTGTCGCGCTTCTGTTGTATATATTGTGTAATACTTTTATAGATTGTGTGCTATTTCTTTGTAATGTTTTGTAACTAAACATTTTTATTCCTTATGTTTTAGCCTGACTTTAACATCTGTCATGGGACTACAGATGAAAAATAGCCTATTGGCTAACTCTGGCATATTTACAGTTTTCTTTCTGTCTATCAATATGCAGTGTCCCTGAAATAAATAAATAAAAAAATAACTACAGCTCTGTGTTAATGTGCCATTTGGGGCCCTGAGGTGAGCTAAACCAGGTAAAATGTATTTATATCAGCTTATCATGGAAATATAGATTTGATTTCAAACCATTGCTTCAGCGCTATCAGCGTTTTTGACATTCAATCAAATACAAGATAATAAACCTATAGATGACAACGTTATCGTAAAGACTACTACAACCTACCTAATAATAGTGGAAGTTCCTTGGGAATATATTAATGTGTACAATTAACTAATCTATGTATGTATGTGCAATGTTTATAAGCATCACCACCACCTAGTATGTTTGGAGGGTCTTAGACCAGAGAACCCGAGCTCTCAGTCTCACGCATTTGACACTTTTATAGTAAATATCTGCAAAATATGTAGCCACATTTAATTGTTACATTAAGAACACATTGATAACTTTTAATCATTCTGTTGTCTTTGAACAAATCCAATAGAAACAGGTCCGATGGTGATCTCACAAATTAAAACTGAGTCCTACTTCCTTTCTATCGATTCCTTTCTATAAAAAAAAAAAAAAAAAAATCTCTTATCCTTAGCATTGTATACTGCGCTGGGTTTAAACTGACTAGTTTTTTGTGCACTTATGCTTTTTGTACCTTGTGTTGTTATAATTGCTTCCATTGTTTTCCTCACTTGTAAGTCGCTTTGGATAAAAGCGTCTGCTAAATGACTAAATGTAATGTAAATGTAAAACAAAATCTTCATTCGAGAATGTTCAAGAACAGGAGGGTGCTTCCTTAGCAGTGTTAGGTTCACTGGATAGATGTAGAAAAAGGGAATACAACTGAACTGTGCTGGGTTCTGTGGAGCTTTAACGAGCACAAGTCAAGTCCCAAGTCTCTGGACCACGAGTCCGAGTTGATCTGCAAGTCTCTGTCTGTAGCCACTCAAGTGACGAGTCTCCAAAACATCTTCACCTTCAAAACCAAGTCCAGATGCCTTTGCTTTAACCGTTTCTTCATGTTCAGAAATTCAGTGTGACTTTGGAGCAACATTACTCTGGTATAGTCCTTCCAAACAAAATCACCTGCTTTTCCATTGTGTCTGTCACCAGTGAGAGGGTTACTATGGATCAAGCCTTAAATAACACTTAAGTGCAGCTCTGTGTCCTCAATGTGATCCATGTGACACCTCGTGTATTTGATACAACTTATACAAAGCTGAACCTGGAGTTCTGCCAAACTACAGAACAATAAAAGTCGGTATGAATTGGTGGAGTCAAAGTCACACATGAGGACAGCGTCTGACAGCACCAGAGGCAGCCCCGAGCTCAGGTGTTTAGTAAAGCATGATGGCATAGGAGCCATGTGACACAGGGTTCAGGGACAGACGGATCTGTCACTGTGACAGTGTGTGTGGTGTGAGAGGAGGTGTGTGAGGCAAGATAAACCTCATCAGTCTCAGTGTGTATCTGTCCCACTGAGGAGTGTGAGATGCAACATGTGAAGTGTTCATGAGCGTTATTGCATTTGGAGGAGTTTGGTTCAAAATGGCTCAGTCGTAGAGCAGTTGTCTTCCAACTGGAAGGTTGGTGGTTCGATTCCATTTTTATCTTTTGGATAAAAGTGTCTGCTAAATTAATAAATGTAAAAAGCCTTTGCAAATAGCTGTTTCAGGGCTCCAGACAAACGTTTCTGTCCCTATAAGGCACGTTTCCACTATTGGTACAGTACAGGACGGATCAGTACGGGACGGTTTGGTACAGGTAACCCCATTAAGAGGCGTTCATTTCCACTCTGATGGATCCAACAGAGCGGCATCTGCTACGTAAATGATGTCATCAAACTGCTACAAAAGATGTCTTTATGTTAGAAGCTGGGATGAATTGTAAATAATTAATATGAAGAAAGAATAAATCCTTGTGTTTAGCAGTGTCATTATCATGACTATTTCAGTTCATATTAAAATGAAACTATTGATTCAAACATTGTATTACATGCCTACTGTTTTGACACCACACTGACTTGAAACATACATCCTTCCAACATATCGCTCTAGCTTTGGTTCTTTTTGAGACTACGGCGGGGCAGATTAGTGGATGACAGGCCACCAAGGTCTCTTTAATGAATGGGAAACACTGAAGGAAATTAACCAGGTTAGTTTTTGTTTGTGAGTACAACGCCCTTCACAGCTGTTGTTTTGATTTTGTCTGGGAAAACCTTAATTGTGAATGTAATTCAATTGTGAATGTGAATCGCCTTGGCCCTGCAGAAGCATGAGTACTGATTAATGAGATTGAAAAAGCAACATGACACTAGACTTAACAGATGGAACCCCATTCTTTTAATCAAATTTATTGTCATGCTTGGTTTACTTGAAAAACAAGATTTTATTAAGGCTTACATGGTTTTGGTTTGATCCCTTTAGTTGGTTTAGTCCTTCTTTTATCACATACAGTACCTTTTTAATCATCTACTTCTCTTACTGACATAAACATTATCAGCATAAATAACGATGAATAACAATGAATAGCAGCTCCATGTAGCACCTCTTATGCCAGAAAAGCACACCCACACAGACTCCATTAAGTGTGACTGTTTACATAGAAACATGTAGACTCTGCATGTCTCAGATTGGCAGATCATTTGGGCCATTACACTATGGACGGGCATCTACTCCCTCAGCTTTATTTAACTGGCTCACATCCACATGATGGATCAGATAAGTGTTCATAGTCCATCCATCAGCCGGCTCCAGAGGGACACTACAGCTCAACATCTAATGGTGTCTAAAAGAATGGCCCCACCAAGCTTCCACTGAAAGATATGAAATATGGCTCAACTTATCAGATCAGCAAAATGCCAGCATCTCCAATAATCCCCTCTTGTTTACTTGTTATGTTACTTGATATACACTATATATGGACATGACTGTGATGTATTTGATTTCTACAAATACTCCTTTAGTAACCTTTTCTAGGAACCTAACAGTGACCCAACTGGACCTGAAGAGCTGGTTTGTACAAGCCTCATTAAATTGCCGTTTTAAGCACTCTGGTTATAAGTTATTTTACATAATAAGTGATTACTGCTCATGTTTAACATAAGACTGTTGGACCTGGTAGAAACTATATTATTGAACTACGTGCACTACGTAGCATTTGCATGTTCCTTAATCATCTTTCAAAGTCTTCTCATAAAAATACTTATCTCAAAATAATACTTGCAAACCAATGCTTGACTTGTCACCTGCTATTGTTCAAATCCACTGTGAGTTGGGCAGCTGACGATGTGCAACTGTGGAAAGTTGGTTAAATGTTGTGTCGATGTTGGGACATCGACACAATTGTAACACTAATATTTTTGGCTCTATACACCACCACAATATATTTGAAATGGAACAAACAAGATGTGCTTTAACTGCAGACTTTTAGCTTTATTTTTGAGGGTATTTACATCTAAATCAGGTGAACGGTGTAGGAATTACAACAGTTTGTATATGTGGCTCCCACTTTTTAACAGACCAAAAGTAATGGGACAGATTAAGAATCATAAATCAAACTTTCACTTTTTAATACTTCAATTTAGTCAATTACAGCCTGAAGTCTGGAACGCATAGACATCACCAGACGCTGGGTTTCATCCCTGTTAAAAATACAACTTGCCTAATAATTGTGCACACAGTGTAGTATGATTTCAACTCTGATGCTTTTTAAAGATTACAGTAATGTGAGAGCAGAGATTACACAGAACACATACGCCATAACTACAGAAATTAACAGAATTTACAGCTTAGAGCAGAAAGAGGAGAAGGTAAATTGGGGAGTAGAAAATAAAAAGTGAAAGTGGAAGTGAGCAGCAGTGTGTATCAGAGCGGGTAGGCAGGAGGGAAGACAAGGCAATTAAAACACAGCACTCAGCCTTGTTAGGCGGGTACTGGCTGAGGAGGATACAACCAAGACTATATCGATAGGAAACACTGTCAGGAGGTTGGAAGTAAGGGCCTCCTTTGATTGGTACAATGTATTAGACTGTACATTTTTCATCTATTAAGTCTTTTCCTTTACAGTTTATCATTCTCACCTTGAAGTTTATGGGATACACCTGAGGCTGCACTTGGGGAGCCATTTTGAACAGTAATGTTTCTGTTTCAGAGGTATATTATAATTTAATTCCAAAAATACTGATTTATTATGACTCGTACCTCTATAAAACAGTGAATTATTTTATTTAAAATGAGACTTTCTGCTTTGGTGGCAGCTGTGTCCTTGCCTTTTCCTGAAATGAATGCTGTGCTAAAACGTTTTTTGAGTTATAGTTATAGTTTTGTACCGGCCTAAATGCCCATATAAATAGAGTAAGGATTTTTTTTATTTACTTTGAACTAAGTAAGACATTAAATTAGAAAAACATATATTTTTTGGTTTTCAGCAGATACCCTTCATGTATGTCTGCATTGTGCATACTGTATGTGTGTGTTACTTAACCGGTAGACTCGGTTTGATTGGCGACTAATTTTGCAACATTGTTGTATTTTCTGATGCTTTGCTTTGCTTTCACACTGTACTCTGCAAACAAACCAAACCTTCTGAAAAACGCAGTTACGCCCCTCGTCTGTGGTGGGGCTGAGAGAGAGAGACCTGTTGAACAGCACCGTCTGAAATTACCATACATACTTACTGCTAAAGTGAATTAATCACAATAGTAAGCACCTCTGTACAAACCCAAAGCCTCAATTTCCCGCTAATTAAAAGTTTGAAAAGACAGAAAAGTTTTTGCAACTGTTATCAGTTTTCATCTGACCATATTACTATCAGTGCTTTTACCTTCTCCTCCTCCACGTCCCAAAATGAGCTTTCTTTTGTTCTGCTTCACACCTGGGTTTGTTTTGGTTTTGTTTATTTAGTGTGGAGAATAATTTAGTGGACAAAGGTACGGAACATAACCTAAGCTACTCAGTTTAATAGTCTTTGATGAGGAAGCACAGATACTAAAACAATCTGCACATAACCCTGGTTCCTCCATGTGGTGTTATGGTCCAGTAGAATGTAGACCTAAGCATTTATGACTTGTAGCCTTTACTGTATGCAGCCTAAATGCTTGTTTTAATAAAGTATCTAAATAATGAGCCAGCCACTACCCACTCACTAACAGCACATATCTGTAGTCAGTTGGTTGTCATTCGGCAAATTTGTCATAAATAAAGTTTTAATAATAACTACCATATTCTCTTTTAACCCTAAAGCCGACTTCAGTGACCCTCCACAGAAGAAAGTGTGTGAACTAGAGGAGAAGAAGACCTCAGTCAGGCAATCAAGGAGATGGTGCCATTTGAGAGACGCTGACATAGTTACACACTTATACAGTAGGACCACAGCGGGCAGACAAGGCCAGTTACACTGAGAGAATAATGCATGGGCTCGAGGCATTGGCCTGAAATGTATAACTGGCTCTGACACATGATTCAGCGCTGGTGGTAATGTCTTCTGCTATCAGCTCAACCGGAAGGCAAAACAGAAACACAGCCGATATGGATCAAATGAAGTGGAAATCCTGTGACCTCAACTCCCATTCTAGAGCATTCTTTGTGTTTTTGGATGGAGCACAATACTGGAATGATTGAATTGTCAAAAACTAGACCTTAAAGTGAGTCATATTTTCAACAGAAGCGAGGAATGAGGAGCTCAGTCCAAAGATGGCATTACCAAGATCTCTCATGCATTAACAAACCTCGTTTCACACACAATTAGAGGCCCTCTTGACTCTCCATATGTGACTAGAATAGATTGATACAAATGTTCATTCATTGGCACACACACATGGATAAATACATATTACAAAAATATATTGAAATTTTACCTAATTAATGAATGTTGTAGTTTTATTTGTTTTTGTCGTTTTGTCACATCTGTCACATTTCTGAATGAAAAGTGCGTCATAAAGAAAATCTATTATTAATTCTACTTCTTCTTCTTTTTATAAAATTATTATTATTATTATTATTATTATTATATATGGCTATACTGTTAATTTATAGTCAATTGCGACTCAGTGTACAATTAACAATAAATTCAATATTATGTTCAACATTAAGAAAAGGCAAGTAGATACACTCAAAATGCACTGTATAGTATTTTTTATATAACTTTTTTATTTTCACACAGCTCTTGCATGTATTACCTCCACTCAACTCCATGAACCCATCTTTTAAAAAAAAAAATATTACCATGGTTCATGTTTGTGTTCTAACTGTTTGGCAGAAATAAGACGCATAAATATTTCCATTCTCAAAATGTTTGTAGACATCAGTATAAAACCTAACTCTTACCATGCATGAATGTATTATACAGAGTCCAAAAGTGCCAAATAATTTCAGATAGAAAGATAATCTTGCAACCAGAATCATTATATTGTGCAAACATGATGTTTATTATCTAAACATTGTGTCAATATACTATTGGTGGAATGCTTTGTTAAACTGTAATAAGTTAATGAAAGTGATTTTTGTCTGATATGTGGTTTGACCCTGAACCTAAATACAAAACCATAATCACTTCTATAATACTTTGTCATGCCTCTGAAACTATTTTAAATGTATTATGGAGGAACGAAGCAAACACTAGCTAAGATGACAACTGTACTAACTAGAACTTTTCATTGTCAGGACAACAATAGCATAGTAGTGCATATCTTAAAGTACATTTATATAATATTGTTTGCAAAT
The DNA here is from genome assembly GCA_024416835.2 of Perccottus glenii. Classification (NCBI taxonomy): domain Eukaryota; kingdom Metazoa; phylum Chordata; class Actinopteri; order Gobiiformes; family Odontobutidae; genus Perccottus; species Perccottus glenii. Next base: position 5,775,334 of record CM044558.2, read on the forward strand.
TACTATGGTAAAATTGAGAATATGTTTGCCTTCTACTTGATGAATCGGGTTAAATGGAAGTGCTAAATAACTCCTACATAACCAGAGCAAGTTTCAGAAGAAGTCAATTCTTTTTACAGCACAATCCTAAAGACAAAAACAATATACATACTTTTTTTTTTACTTTACTTTTTACTTATTCATTTTACTTTTGGTGGTTCCATTCCCGCTCTACTCACAATTCATGCTGTCGGTGTGTCCTTGGGCAAGACACTTAATCCACCTTGCCTCCAGGAAAAAAAAGACACAAACGATTGTCATTAAAGCTCTGCTGTATTGAGAAGATGAAGCAACCGCACCATAAGCAAATGTTGAAGCTAAATGTAAAAAACAAAACAAAAAAATGGATTGTGGATGTGACCATTAAATAGCTGTCAAATAGCTGCACATTATTGTGGTTCCCTCTACATTAGTGAACACACCACAGACTGTAACTAAAGTGTGATACAACTCTAATGAAAAACAGGCTGAAGGTGAGATTATGTCTAAAATATACACTTTAAATTTAAAACAAACTTTATGCAGACAGAGGCACACAAAGACTACAAACGCCTGGCCCACTAAAATGGGAGGTGTGCATCACTCAATTAGTGTGAAAGCTTAAAATGGCATACCATATTAGTATATAGAAAAGCAGAGAGACACAAAAGTCCAAAATTCAGTCAACATAAAGAATTTTAATGGACAGCTGCTGGGACAAGGATTTTAGTCAACAATGTTTTTAAATACAGTCACCATACAAAGTCATATTTTCATAACAAGAACGTGTTGTACCCCACTATAGAACCATCTTTACTTAGAAACAGTTCATAGTTGTAGATATTGTGCATCCCTGTTATCAAAAAAGGTCATTAGGTCATTCACCTAATGTTTATCTCCAACAGTAAATTTAAAAGGTAACTTTATTCATTGCAGTATCTTTTACATTTTATACAGAAATTGTTTTCTTTCATTCCCCAGTACACCATCTATCAGCCGCTCTTTTCATTTCCATTCCCTCCTCCCACTAGCGCTACATTAAGTACTAAGAGCACTGGAAAAGACGTACTACCTAATGTGGCATTTATCCATTATCCCAGCCTTGTAAGTGCATAATAAATATCACTGCAACGACATTAAACCTGACATGCTCAGTATTCAAAGTCTAAGCGTCGTTGCTGAAGGTAGATCTTATTTAATCATTCCTGAGATGTCTTCATCGTGGTTTTTGGTTTCAGAATATCCTCAAGAGCTAATATTTGTCAGCTCTGAGTCGCGGCCACATATGGTGAGTAATATTGTTGCAAATCAGTGAGTCCAAATTGGCAAATAGAACCTACTGAATTACTGCAGATGGAAATAAATAGACATAAACTATACACTGCCAGGTAGTGATCTTCCTACACATTATCGGTGGCTGCTCAAGCAAAGTAATACCATACGTGTTCAACACCATTAGTCGTGCTGGGTTATTAAACATTGCTCCGAACAAACTTTCAGTGTAATATGTCAACATCATCAATCAGCTCACACACTCCAGCTCTCAGTGCGGCTGTGAGGAAAACCAGCCAAGCAGCAACTTTATATTTCAGTTTACAAAGTGCAATAAACAATAAAGAGAGTCTTTGCACAAGGAATGCACCAAGGATTGAAAATAACACAGCAACAGACGGTTCAGCTGAGTGGGTAACACTTTTGGACAAGTTAGTAAGAGTCAGTCATTATTGGCCCACTGTGAGGTTTTATTTACTTTGGCCTAGTTAAAAATCACATTTTATAAAATGTCTTTTGTTTGCTTGATTTGTATAACTTGTCAAACTGAGTTCCACTTTACAAATTGTCCACCTGCTGGAGAAAAAATATTAATATAAGTTTATTTATTTTTTATATTTTTATTTTTTTATCAAAAGAAGCAAAACAATTAAAAATAAAAGGTTAAGCACATAGCTAATTTTGAAAAAATCAACAAGTACAATGTCAATGCTGAAGTTTCTCTGATGATTATTAAAAGTAAAAAAGATAATATTTACCTATTTGGGATACAAAGAAACAAAACATAAACTTTCTATTAACTTTGAGATTTGACCCACAAATATTTTGGACACTCCAGCTTTAGGATCTAAAGATGAGTATTAACTATATAAATGCAGCTTATGATTTTATCTTAACTGTTTATTACAACAACAAAAACAAACCAAAACAAGCTTTTCTTCCAAAGTGTGTATTTTCCTTTTCTTTTTTTTTCTTTTTTGCCTAATCCAGCCACAAGGGGCCACCAGGCTGTGTACCTTTGTGATAAATGGAGAGAAACTATTTCTAAATAAAATTGAAATGACTCCTCCTATTGACAATGAATGTACACTAAATTGATAAACTGAAATGAATCACAGTGCATGCTTGATAAATGGTTTTACTTTATTGTTCAGGTCCTTCCTCAGTGCACATGGAGATGAAAAACTGAATCAGTACAATGAGAGCTTCAGAGGAAACAGATCAGTGCTCCAGGGTCAGGGTGAACTTTGAACAGTCAGGGTGAACTTTGAACTCCCCATACCTTGCTTTTCAAAGCACTCTTTGAATGTGCCCTTTGGATCAAGTTTATTTCTTTTGTTTTTATTCCATATGATCAAATATAGATTAGAGCTCCTCTGAGCCTGTTGGCTAGGGATGGGTATCGTTAAGGTTTTAACGGTATTACTACTCTTACCGATACTGCTTAACGGTCCGGTACTTTAACAGTATTCTTATCGGTACTTTGTGTTGTGTGTTTTTTTTTTAATAACAAGTTGAGAACAGAATTAACATTTCTTTATTTTTTTTATGTAAAATTAATAAAACAATTATTTGTAGTGCAAGAAACAGCCATGTTTGAACAATAGCTATTATACAAAAAACAAATGAATGTAAAACAAATGAAATAAACTATATTTTTCTGCTAAAGAACATATAGTGGTACAAATGTTGATTTCATTCTTTCATTTCTCCCAAAAGAAATCAACAGAATTTCTACATAAGGTTAACAAACCAGGGAGATTTTACATTTCTTTTAAATGACGTGAACAAGGTTGATTCAACGTTGATTTTAGCATACATACCAGACGTAGATGGGGCAACAACCAGAGACGAGCTAGCTAGGCAGTGGAAAACTTTGCATTTCTCTGTCGGCACATAATGCACTTTTGAAAGGTGCTTAGACAGATTGCTTGTGTTTCCGCCCTTACATGCAAACATTTTGTTGCACTTATGACAACGAGCGTTGTCTGCATTAACTCTAGAGAAGTGTAACCACACTTTGGAACGTTATGCTCTCTCCGTCATCGTCACTCTTTGTATTAAGCAGGAGTTTTCGTACTGTTGTGCGTGCGCCGCGCTCGTTCTTGTGGTGTGTGTGAGTGACAGGCTCCGCGGCGCGCATGAGAGATCTCGCAGATCTCACAGACAAACGTCTTAATATGATCCACATTAGAAATGTTTGGTGAGATAAAATGTGCACGATAACATTAAGCAAAAATACATAGTACATACATTTTTTCCCCTCCAGTGCCGAAAGCAGAACCTATAGCGTCAGATCTTACTGATACTACGGTCTTTAATAATTTAGCCCCGGGGCCAGTTTAATACCGGGTTTCAGTACCCATCCCTACTGTTGGCTAACTATGGCATATTTACAGTTTTCTTTCTGTCTATCAATATGCACTGTCCCTGAAATAAATAAATAAAATAAAAATGGGCACTACAAACACTAATATTAAAATGTTCACAATATGATATCTACATTTGCTAGTATCCGTGTTTCGTGAGTGTCTGACAACACAAACCATGACAGATTAAAGGTGGGGTGTGTATTTTTTGGCAGCATCTGGTGGCAAAAGTACAGATTGCAATTCCACATTTCACACTCCTCTTTAGAGCACATGAACAGCTACAGTAGCCCTGCAGGGTCATGCTTTTGTTCAATAAACAAACCCAATGAGTATATTAACTGTGATAGAAGTAAAAGTAAAAACAGTTTAGTTCATACATGTCCTAAATTAGCAAGAATATGTGCTCATAAAGAAACATGAATGTGCTTCACCTCTGGCACTGTTTGTCTTCTCCTGGCAGCTGTAGGAACAGGAAGTAAAGGAACAAAAGAAACTTCTTCTACCTGGTTCTATAAAGCAGCTTGTTTCAAGATGTAGCCGGAGCACCAGTGAAGACAAGGGTAGACACATCCTCAAAAACAGTTGTGTTAACCATGAGAATGGTTGTAGTGCTAAACAAATACTCTATCACTAATCAGTTTAAAAAACAAAAGGACAGTTAACAGTTAATGAAGCAATGGTATAAAACCCACCACTGTTTGGTTTACTGACTATCGGCGACTGAACTTATACTGCACATATAGACATTAGAAGCTGTACTAACACACATACTGTAGTATCAACTTTTCTTTTAGACTTTTTCAGAACCAAAACTGAGATAATTAGTATACAAACAATCTAATGAAGAATGAGGTGGAGTATATCCAGGAAACTCAATATTTGTTCCCAGACAAAACCCTTGCAAATAAACAAACAAACTCATCAAGACCACAACAAGACAATTCAAATCGCATCCACACTGTCCACTTAATGGAGCACAATGAGAGTGAGTGCATTTGGAAAGCCAAGAGACAAGCAATTAAAACATATTTAAGCCCTGAAATAACTGTCTTCTCTTCCAACCTTTAAAACAGATCTAAGGCTGTTCTAGACCAGATCCTTTCATTCACACTCTCCTCTGGGGCTGCTCCCAACCGGAGCATCGTTAGTGTACTTGTGCATGCCAATGTTCTGAAGACTGACATCTGGGTCGATGCTGAGGTCAGACATTTTGTTCCTCCTCACTCATGCTTCAGTAAGCACCAAGATGAATGGTGCAGGGGCAGGACACTGAAAAAGATTAAAGTACATCAAGACTAGGACGAGAAGAGCTTAAGGAAGATATTTCAGATTTATTAAATTAAAGAGATGAAACGTGCCATGTCAGTATCGCAAAGGCTTCTAGTGTAGAGACAAGTGAGGCAAAAGTAGCCAGAATAAACAAAGTCTATTTCCTTCAGTTGTGTCTCCAGGGAATGGAGGTTCTTGGTAATTTTAAATTGACATTAATACTCCAGGAAAATAAGCCAGGCCCACACCGCTAATGGACAAGTGCTGTTTTTCTGTGACAAACAACATTAGACCTCTCTATTTCTGCCCCGGCACAGCATTAGCAGTCACCTCCAAGAGCAAAAGCAAATGAAGAGCGGCGCGAGCCAATGCTACTTTGATGAGTGCTTTTCCATTTCCCACTCAGAGTGAAAAGAGCAGGTACAGTAGGTTAGTTTAGCCCACGCACTGCTTTGTGGCATTTGTTTTAACATACAATATGTGGCAAGTCTTTTATCATTGCTCTACCCAGACACACGTAATAAATAATATAAATACCTACAGTAATAGCATACAATATAACCCTATATAATTACTCCTGAGTCTAAACTAGGTAACCCTAACCCTAATTAGATTAATTCAACTAGATTCATTTTTGTTGAGGTTACAATTTAACAATTTCCTTTTTTATTGTGCATTCCAAGCTTATGTTTCAGTCACTCATTGCACAGTTTAAGCATTTGTTTTTGTTTATTTTTTTTCTATTAAGCTGTTGTCTGATTCAGTTAAACTGCTTTATTTTTTACTCATTTTCAGTTCCTGTATATAATAATAACAACAACGCGTTCGATTTATATCGCACATTTTATGCCTACAATCTCTCTGACCACCACCCCTCACACGCATACACCAGTGCTGTTTCACTGGGGGCAAGGAGGGGTAAGTGTCTTGCCAAAGGGCACAACAACTATGAACTGTGGGGAGAGCGGGATTCAAAACGCCAACCTTACAGTTATAAGACGACCACTCAGTCCATTGTAGTTCTTTCTTTTATCCTCTTGCCCACTCTCCAGAATACCAAATCCCACCAACCTCCATGCCACAGTTTATATTCCAGACCTCCTTTGCTTCTTAAATCCCTCCAAACATGTAATTTACAAGATATCATCTCCAGAGCGTCTCTTGATGAGACTATTGTCTCCTTTGATATCACTCTTCACCTGTGTGCCCACCAATGAAGCACTCATGGTTATAAGGAAGAGACTACTACAGGACACATCTTTACGGGACAGGACCAACCTCACCCCGGACCATATTTGCAGTTTACTGGAGATATGTTTGAACACTACTTATTTCCAGTTCTGAGGTAACTTCTACAGACAAAAACATTGTGGCTGACCTGTTCATGGAGGAAGTGGAGAACAGGGCTATGGTCTCTTTCCCAGGTGCAGTGCCCAAGAGGACACAGAAACCAAACAGACAAGAACCAGGGACAAAAGGGAAGGGTGTAGTTATTTGTTATGTGTCTGGTTTACAAAAAAACTTAAAATAATCTTCTACAAAAACAACATTCCAGTCCACTTTAAACCAGGCAACACTCTGCGTCAAAAACTGGTCCATCCTAAAGACAAGATCCCCTCACACAAACAGACACTCACATGAGCCTTTAACGACTCTCACATCAGGAGTCACTCTATCATTTCAAGGTAACGACTATGAGACCAGAACAGCCTGGTCCAGAGTTAGTTTCAGGTCAAACCCCTCCCTCTAGAGATATAAGCTCAGCTCTCACCAGTTGATCACCTTGAAAACCTTTTTTTTTTTCAAAATAACCTGGATGACTGAGAACCTTCACAGACATGATAAAATCTTGATAAATATTTTTTTCCATGCACAAATGTATAGGCCTACCCCTTAAACCTTTGTGACTTAATTGGAAAATAGAGGGGGGACACATTTATATAACAGATACAGTGGTTTAGATTGTATTGTGGCTAGCCTATTTAAGCGTCTGAACCTCACCTGATGATTATTAGCTCCTTCACTCAGCAGCGGAGGTTGAGTGACGGGGACTGATGGAGCGGTACCAGGCAGGTAAATGAGATAATAAAGTTGTAAGAGTGTAATACTGTATGACTGTCTGCAACACAGCCTCATCACTCTCAGTCAGATGAGTGCTCCGTTAGAGGGGTCTAGCTCACAGCGGGACAGGAGCCACAGGTCTATCAAACTGCAAAAAAATGCCTGAAGTAACAAATCCGGATCCTGCTGTCAACAGGTACAAACAAATCAAAAGGAATACATGTGTCAACCAGTTATAATGTATAATGTAACAAATGGTAATGTCAGATTAAGTTAAATTGAAGTAAAATTCAGTTAAAATGCACAAACATATAGATATATGTTTTATATATATATAAATAAAACATGTATAACATATATATATATATATATATATATATATATATATATATATATATATATATATATATATATATAATGATTTATCTCATCCTGTACAAATTCTCTAACATTTACATGATTTTGACCCGATACACCCTGCCTTCCCAGCAGAGGAGAAAAAAATGTAGCCAGAAACAAATTTCAAATCTATCCCCACAACTGCTCACATTTTCACCGGTGTTTACTAAGTTTCATTCTATTACACATGTGTAGCTCAAAGACAAACCAGGACGGTCTGGACCCTTTCTCACAGCAAATCCCTTCCTTGGCAATTTTGCAGACAGAGCAATCACATGCCATTTGTCTGCAGCAGGGTGTGGTTTGCTTTCCTCGTGCGCCTAGTCCAAAACCTTCAACATGGCGGACGCTGCTATTGAAAGACCGTTTATTTCAGCTTTTGCTTTGGTTTTGAATAACCAGCAAAGTATAAAAACGATAAAACCGTCTGGTGTCCGCTCTACTGCTGGCCACAGCGCTGGTGTGGGGGGTGCTGCAGCAGGAACAGTGGACTGTAGTCGACTTTTTTTCATCCGGCGTATCATATATGTATCTTCTCAGGTGAAGTTTACCATCGCCCTCAATAAGAAAAAATACAACATCTGATGCGCCATATCCGCGCTCCGCTAAGTGTATTTCACCAACACACAGTGAACCTATTTGTTAATCAATGTAGTGACATATTTCAGCAGCCAGTGGGGTTAGTGCCACCCTGCCATCCCGCAAAATCCGGTTATGCATCAGACCTACAAATTTTGACTGGTTTTGTTCACAGACAACAGCAGGGCTACCATAGTTGTTCTCATGCTCTTCAAAGGAGGAAGTTTTTTTAAATAGTTTTGGATGAGTTTTTTGTTGTTTATTTGTTTTGATTTTATGGAGGGGGGGACTATTTGTGTGCTTTAATAGTTTGCATGTGTTTTCTGATAGTATGTAAATTGTTTGCATGTAATTGCATGTTTCAATCTATAAACACTTTACAAATTGTTTAACTGTACACTCAGATTTTACAATTCACAACCACTAACATTTTTTTTCCACACACATGAATTGTTAGCTAATTGCACAGACTTACACAGTTCTGATTGATGGACAGATGGTGCATTCAAGTAGTGGAATAGTGCTAGTGGAATAGGCCACACTCGTATTGATGTTACAGACCAGTTCAACACATGAACACTTTCCAATCGGACTTTTCTACAACACCCCTTCACTTTCTCCCGAACCTGCAGACCCGCAGAGAATAACCATACTTCTCACATACAGTACTTATTCAGATTAGCCTGACAACTGCTCCAAAAGCAATAAAAAAGAACAATAGTCTCAAATTTGCATATGCAGCTGGCTAATATATAAATCAGCTATTAATAAATATGTGTGAAAAGTCTCTATGATAACCTGATAGTAGTCACATTTAATCCAAGATCCAAGTGATCCAAGATGGCGGCGCGAGTACATCGCGAGGCTCGGGGTCTCTCCAGTCTCCTGCACGTATGCAACCATTGTATATATCCTGCACTTTACTGCTATTGCACTTCTGGTTAGACCTAAACTGCATTTCGTTGCCTTGTACCTGTACTTGTGTAATGACAATAAAGTTGAATCTAATCTAATCTAATTTAAAGGTGCATTAATACACAAAGCAGTTTGCTGAGTCAGACTTTTGTCAGAAAGAAACAATTTAAATCTTCATTATTGAATGTTTAATCTGGCTTTAAACTCAGTTGTAATAGTGTTTTATTCCTTTTATTTATTTTTAGTAGCATGTTTGTATCCTTTTAAACTATCTAGACTTTATTATCAAGGATTTGAGAATGTTCTACTCATACTGGAGCTGCTCGGGATGCTTCCACTGGCTATGTTTAATTAACTGGATGTATATCAAGGCAGAGATCGTGATCAGTCCAAAGCTAAACTAAAAGTTTGAAGTTTAAGCTAGGCTCTAAACATTGTTGGTTTATGGTGGTGAATTTGTCCATTTTTGCATTTGCATAAAATGGAAGCTGAAAAGGTTGAAATAATGTATTGTTGGCTCTGTAACATTGTAAGCACAAGCTGTCACAACTTCTGTAGTTATTATAAAAGCTGTAAGTGCTAAATTTACAGGAGTTTAGTTGCATTGCTTAAGACTCAAGTTGAGAGAGATAGTGCTGACAAAGTCACAAATGTGTCCTCCTACTTAGAGAAGAAAAGATTAAAGCAAAAGCATCTGTACTTAATTTTCCAGGTGAAGATGTTTCATCCTTTGTCAAACAGACTCTATTCTGAGTTCAAAGTTAGTTTCAGGTCAAACCCCTTGAACTCAGAATCCCTTTGAAAAGAGAGGAAGCATCTTCACCTTGAAAACTCCAGTACTTTTCTTCTTCAAGATGACCTGGAGAACCTTCACAGACTTCTCCTCTTTAGTTTTCCCACATTGATATGACAAAATTTTGGGATATGGTATATTGACAATCAATTGTATTGCTGTATCAAAACATTTGTCCCATCCCTAGTCATCATAAGACAATGCATTCAACATTTTCACAAACAATAGTACTCCTAGGTTTATGCCCAGAATTACCAGTGCATTAAATAAAACCCAGCCTCACTGAATAAGTTAACCAGCTGCTTATAGAGCCTAATTGTGTTTGCTGACCTCCGTTTAAATGATTATTGTGGGTGCCCACATTGATTAGTGTGGAAATGGTGAGTGTTTGGGCCTCCACTGTGAGCATGTGAGTGTGTCAGCAGAACGGCCCGGTACAGCACATTGGGCAACTAATGAGGCAGAGACACAATGTAGTGATATCACACTTCAGCCTGTCATGACTCATTATTTGTGTGTGACACAAAAAAGACAGGGATATCCACTGATGAATGTATAGCCAATACCAGTTAAGGATACCAGTTTATAATTGCAGTGTATATTGACACCAAGACTGGTGAATGTAGGGCCTACAAACTGTTCGAGGGGGCTTAAGTCGGGAGTCGTCCTCTTTTGACCAAACAACATTATTTCTGTTTTGCCCTCATTTAGCTTAAAAATAAATTGTGAACCAACCAAGCCTTGATGTCCCTTTATCACGGGGTGTAATGGAGCCACTGTCATTCTTTCTGAGAGGCAGGTCAATTTGACATTTGTCATCGGCATAAAAATAGTAAGAGATGCCATGTTTTTTTTTTTTTCATCAGGCTTAGAGGGAGGAGGTTTCAGGCTTAGAGGGAGGAGGTAAAGGGGAAAGAGGATAGGCCCAAGTATTGATCCCTGGGGAACTCCACAAAGGATGTTTACAAAATAAGAGCAGTGTTTTATATATTTTTTTTTTCATTTACTCTTGCACACTTTCCTGTTTGTGTGCTCAGTTTGCTTGTAAAAGTCTTGGTCCAGAGCAAACAGACAAAATGTAAGCATACAGGAGAAATATGGGTTCTGGTGGCTGTGGTATGACACACAAAAACAGCATGGATGGCCCACATAAAAGACTTTAACTGCTCCAAAGCTACAAATGCAGTGTTGATACATCCTCTTGTGAAGCTGTTGTTTTGTTTCACCGACATAACTGTCACTGCACTCTTTGCTGAACTGCATAAACTACATTACTCTGTTTGTGCGAGGGGATCTGGTCTTTATGATGGACCAGTTTTTAACGCAGCGTTAAATAATAACTACATCGGAATAACTACATCTTCCATTTTGTCCCTGGTTCCTGTCTGTTAGGTTTCTGTGTCCTCTTGGTTTTGTTGAATGTCCATCTAGGGTATCCACAGTCTCTCAGGGCTTTACAGATGTGTTGTTCTTCTTTCTGTTAACCTTCTGAGGTTGTGGGCACCTCTTGTGCTCTGTGCTGAAGAGTCCTGATGACTCCCAGCTTGTGCTGCAGAGGGTGGTGAGAATCAAACAGTAAATACTGATCTGTGTGTGTAGGCTTCCTATAAACTTCTACTTGGAGAGTCCTGTCCTCACAAATAACCACTGCACAGTCTAAAAAGGCAAGGTGATTATCTATGGCATATGGAAATTGATGTTCTTGTACACTACTATGTGCTCTATGAAAGTTTCTACTTAAGTCATGGGAAGTAGCAACTATTTTTTTCCTCTGTATTATGCTGTCAATCTTAAAAGATTTTGTCAATTTCTGCCACGTTCATTGAAAATCTCCCACACATACAGACAACTTAAGCAATCAATAAAGACTTAATTTAAAAAGTTATACAGCAAACACTGCCTCTACTGCACGCTGAGTAACAATTTTGTTTATTCATGGTTTTGTCTCATAGGTGGGATGACTCTCAGTTCACCTCGTGGCAGTTGATAGAAAACCACTCCTTCTTTGCTGTCTTTCTCTTGTTGTCAAACATTTTTGTTTACTAATTATGTCCTTCAAAAACAGAACAGCTCAGCATGCCTGTTTTTAAAATGGACGCCTCTCCCTTCATTTCTAAAAGCTGATGCAACTTGTTGTTGTGTGGGCGACTGCTGACAGCGTTAGTCGTGTCTGTGTGTGCTTGATGTGCTCTTAGCTGGAGGTGGATCATCCACAGTAGTCTCTGGCACACAACGCTCACCTCTCCTGAGAGACTGCAGCTCTCTAAGTGCTTTGCTTAGCTACCGCTGCTAGGCAATCAGGAGCACCTCTCCACCCCCACACCCTCCACCAGCTTAAGACTCTGCTCCTGAAGGTTTCTGCATAATCACAGGTAAAATATAAACAGCTGTGAGGGCTTCAAAACCATAACTCATTAAAGGCTAGTCTTGTGGTGATCCTGGGGCTAAGGACTACAACAGGTCAGTGGCTGAGAAAAACACATCAAGAACTTTGGGGGACAGCTGTGTGATTGTTGATTCCAATACAATTATGGTCAATTTAGTGTCAATATTAACGCCAAACAAATTGTGTCAATCCATACAGCGTGTGCATAATAGGAGCTTATTCCGTTGTAGCTTATGTAACTGACAGTAAAAGACTTCAGAGCAGACAATAATACATATATAATATAATACAGTGTCTTCAGGAGAGGAGGAGGTGGAGCTACACAGCAGCTGCTAACAACTAAAAGCAGGTAAGTAAAAGCAAAAGGCTTTTATCAGTTTATTTTCTTCCAACAGCAGCACTACCCTGACTGGTCAAACCGTCTTTGTCTTTCTGAAATAAATGGAGGTCTTCCCAAGAAAGCCTTTTTTAAGGGCAGGTACTTGAATTCCTGGAGGTGATTGAGATAATCCTGCAGGTAACCATCTATTACAAGGCCATTTTATGCAGTCAAACAGCGCCATGCTGTTTACATTTTATTACATTTAGTCATTTAGCAGACGCTTTTATCTAAAGCAACTTACATTAAGGTTCTATTCACCAGTGTTACAGCTGGAACACCACTGGGGCAAGGAGGGTTATGTGTCTTGCCCAAGGACACAACGACAGTATGAACTGTGGGGAGAGCGGGAATCGGACTGCCTATCTTTTGGTTGAAGGACAACCACTCTACCACTGAGCCACTGCGCCCCCCTTTACAACACACCCAGTGCTACTACACCATTAGTCTGAAGCAGCCGTGGTATTGGTCGAGTTCACATAGCGACAAGTGGAACAAGAATAGATTTCTATGAGTTTGTGAAATTAAAATGTCACAAGAATCGAGCTGCTGCACAATGTAGCATCAGCCCTGGTGTCCATCTCAGTTCCCTAAAGTCAGCACTGTACTGTTACTGTGCCTTGTGTGCACAGAGCCCAGTGTAGAACATACAGCATTGACACAAAGCCAGCAGTAAAGGGAACTGGGGGCAGTGTCCCTCTCTCCTCAGATCCCTCTGTGCTCCATGAACGTGTGCATGAGTGTGCATTTCCTATCGCAGTTTACCTGGAGAGCATGATTGATTAAGCTGGTGAGCAACCGGAGTCGGACAATTGAGCATGAGAGTGAGAAGGAAGATCCATCATTGTGAAGGCTCATGCCTGAGCCTGGCACTAGATAAATGGGCTCAGATGAAGCCTGCGTGCATGACTCTGTGTGTGTGTGTGTGTGTGTGTGCATGTACATTCTGTGTGTGTGAGCCGGAACCATTCCAAAAAGTACACTCTGAATGCGGGCTTTTCAACATCCAGACCAAAGCCATTCTTTTCTCTGTGGCTTTAAAAGAGGACGAAGGAAATAAGGCTGGGGCTGAGAGGAGAGGGCAACTGGAGGTGGCATAATGTTTCCTCCTTGTGTGCATTATGGATGAGCAGTGTCTCCAGTGCTCCATCAGCATGCTCTCTGAAGGCCTGGAGGGGGTTACCTAACACTGGGCTGTGTCTTTAGGCTTTAGACACTCGACTCATCAGGGTCACACTGTCTGTGCCCACCTGCTGTCACTCACCACACAAAACAAATGTAATCACAACAAGAGAAGCAAGGAACCAATCACATTTAAGTAAACAGATCCATCATTTGAACTCTGTAGTGTTGCATGGTTAGTGCCATATATGTGTGTGCACGTCTCCAATCTGAGGAGGGGAAAGCGATACATGCAGAGGCGGATTGAGTACCACTACAGCAGACTCTGTACCTCTGTTGCTCTACCTCTGGTTTTTAATCACCACTGCACTTCTCTCTCTGAATCCCTCACCTTCATCTTGGAGCCTCCTCCTCTGACGTGTGACTACAGGTCACAAACAAATAGTACAATGTCCAGCAGATGCTTTGGCCATAACCCACAGATTTTATCAGCTGACTTTATTATCTCGGCACTTCTTTATTACTACGCCAGCTGTGTTGTTGTTTCCAGCCGGCATGGTCTTTCTGCTATTGACTTTTACCTCTAATCTTTAAATAACCTTTACAATGGAGATAAACCCAACCACAGATTATGAGAAATTCATAAAATAAGATTGCCCATTCTCAAATACAACCAAGATACAGTACTACTCCAATTAACAGACAGCAGTGATGAACTCCAAATGTTAGTGACCAAAGCACCGCCAACAGCAGGGTTGGCAGTAGCTCAGTGGGTAGAGCGGTAGCTCAGTGGGTAGAGCGGTCGTCTTTCAACCGGAAGGTAGGCGGTTCGATTCCCACTCTCCACACAGTTCATACTGTCGTTGTGTCCTTGGGCAAGACACTTAACCCACCTTGCCTCCAGTGACTGTAACACTGGTAATGTAATGTAAGTCGCTTTGGATAAAAGCGTCTGCTAAATGAATAAATGTAAATGTAAATGTAAATGTTACCAAAGTAGTACAGTACACATGGTCGGGACATTTTGTACCTCTTTGGAGAATAGAAACTGACCTGAACCATACAGGATGTGCCACAGAGAATGAGCCTTAAAGACTGAAATCCATTCAACAAATATTTAGAAGTACAACATTCATTATATTATCACTGGCCAATATTGTGAGCAGTATTTGTAACAACTAAAAACTAAGAAAAGGTTTCCACTTTGTCCCATCAGATTTCTTAGTGGTGACCACTGATCTGACCCCTCCCCCCTTCCCCCTACCCCAAAAAAAGAAAGATTGACAGAATATCAGTTACTGCATTGGCCAAAATTAATACGGAGCATCACAAGAGCAGAAACTGAGGGGCCACATGCAAAGTCAATTGCAAAACTACACAGGAGCGACTGCCACAGAGTAACCATTAACCATCAAACCATTAACATTTAGATATTAACATCTAAGGTACCCATCCAACAAAGAGCCCCCCCCATACTTAATTACACAATCCACCAGAAAGTCAATAAGTCCACATTAAATGAAAACACAGAACCGCAAAAGTTCCAACTATACCACAGCCTCAGAAGTACACCACACCCACACTGAGATCACTCCCACACTGAGGTCACTCCCACACTGAGATCACTCCCACACTGAGGTCACTCCCACACTGAGGTCACTCCCACACTGAGGTCACTCCCACACTGAGATCACTCCCACACTGCTCTGATTCCTACCGTCTTTGCGGTAAAGGGCAATCTCCACTTTCCTCTCCTCGGAGCCCAGCAGCGCCTGTGCCATCTGAGCAATGGCCAGCCTCTTGGTGTCTGGTCCGTACAAGAAGTTACAGGTGCACGGCTTCTGCATGATCTCGGCGCGCGTGTAACCGCACATGTGGCAGAATCCATCGTTGCAGAAGATGATGGCGCAGTTCTCCACCCGGGCGTTGGCAATAACAAACTTTCGGCCTGTGGAGAAAGAAAGGAGACAATGTTAACTAACTGAGTATACACATCGAAAGACGATACTATTGAAAGTTAAGCAAAGTTCTCATGATCCACCCAAATCGTCATATACTGTATATATATATATATATATATATATATATATATATATATATATATATATATATATATATATATTTAATGGTTTATTTATTTAAAAGGGACAGTGCATATTGATGAACATAAAAATGTAAATATGCCAGAATTAGCACAGTGGCAACTCTCCATCTGTAGTCCCTGGCAGGTCAGGACAAGATAACAGACAACAAATAACACAATAAAACACACATTCAATACAAATGACAAGATTAGACTTAACAACACTTAAACAACACTTAAGCAACACTTAACAACATTTCAGATGTCATGCTCACAGACCTGGTTCCTCTTGAGCCAACATTTCAGGTTTGTCTTAAATGTGTTTTTTGTCCGACTGTCTCTGATCACCAGCTGGGATGCTGTTCCAAATCTCTGTGCCCTTGACTGACAGTACTTGTTGACTGAAGGCTGTGCGTCTCAAAGGCTCAGTGGCTTTTATGGTATATGTAACAATGTAGTAAAGACCTAGGGGGTAACCTTGCTGTTTCCTTCTACCACAAAGTGCGTAAGTGCCTGTATAACCACTTACTGCAAAGGAAACATTTAGCCATGTGGTTTCTGTTCACTGTCCAATACACCAGAAAAAGTAGGACTATTTAGTGTGTAATGAATGTTTCTTGATACCCTATAAACAACATGAAGGTCTAAACGTGTAAGTGCTACATCAGGGCTGTTAGGCTGATAGATGGCTTCCACTAAAAAGCCTCTGAAGTGCACCAGTCCTCCCAGTGCCTTTCATTTAGGAGCACTTAGCTCAGATAAACAATCAGATGAATGCTTTCACGGAAGGATGATAGACGAACACTGGAGCAACTGAAAGAATCAAAACTAAATAAAGACAAATGAGAGCAAATAGATGGGGCAGTCAACACAACAGACAAACAGAGATAGACACAATTACAGCCTGTATAGAAGCAAGCCATTTAGTCCTTTCTGTTACACACAGTATTACTGTCCATTTCGACTCGAACATCCTCGTCCAACTCTGGCTTTTCTGTGAGGAGTGTGATTGTCCTCTCCAGGTACTCCGGCTTCCTCCCACCGCCCAAACACAAGCATGTATAGGCCAAATGGCAAATCTAAAGTGTCTCTAGTGAATGAATGTGAGAGTGAAAGGTTGTTTGTCACTGTCTGTCTTAAAGGTCTGGTTTGAAGGTTTTAGCACATGTGCTAAATCAATGCAAAAAAGGGATTTATTATCCCTGTGCACATAGATTAGCGTCTCTCACTTGACACAGAATTGCACCCTGTTAGGTTTGCACCTTTTGTCTAATAATTATGGAAAATCAGGTGTGTTTGCGACAATGCGCAAAACATATGGGATATATGCAAATCCGTTACCATTGTGAGTGCAAAAATTGCTTATAAATTTAACACGTTCGAAAGGATGTGCAAAACATTTTCGGGAAGATGGCAGCTGTGCTTAATGCCAGGAGAAGAAGAGAAGAAGAGAAAGAATAGGCAAACTCCAACCGGCCAAAAAGCAAACTAAGCTGCTGCTTAGGGTCCCGTGGCCTGTAGATGGACCCAGGTGAAACTGACTGACCCAACAACTTCACTGGAGACACTATTCAACTCTAGAGGTGAGAAAACTTCATAATGCATGTTAAAGCAAGGTTTCTTTTATAAGTGCAGTGTGTTAATATTTAAGATTTTGCAGAGAATGAGCGTCTGTGACAGTTTTCTCCATCTGTACTCTGTGTTTGTCCTCCGCGGGCTCAGTGTCAAAGCCCAGCGGGAGATATGGTGGGACTGGTGGTGTTTTTATAGCGCAATATGAATCTTATAACTCCGCAAAAGAAATCTAAGCTCACGCTAATATAACTAAATAGTAGCCCGATTGTGAGCATCTAAAGTAGCAGCCTCTGAGCAGCAGAGTGAGTAGAACACAGAGAGGACTCACGGCTCTGTACTGTCTATGCACTCAGGTTTTGCTTCTCTTTAGTTCCAGTTGTGCACACAAGTTGGCCAAAAAAAAACACAAATTCTGCCAGTGTATGGACGATTTAATAAGGGCTGGTCTAAGACATACAATTCACAGGCTGAGAATTAGTCTTACTCCTGCTCTGACAGAAGAACATACTTACCGTTTGCCGAGGCATGTTTGCGACTCAAACCTTCCGCAAACAAAGACGAGCAAAAAGCATGTTTAAAAAGGCCATTTAAAAACTCCAATTGCCTGCTCCTGTCTTCAGTGCCGCTGTTTCTCTTACTAGATCACACACAACACGCCCATCTCTATAAAACACAATTTTTGATTATGCAACTGTAAATTAGTACTTGGAATTTCTTCTCATAGTAAATCAGGCCCTAAATGTTAGCCCTGTGACTAACTGGCCATTGTCCAGGGTGTAGCCTGCCTCAGGCCCAAAGGTACTGGGATAGGCTCCAGTCACCTGTGACCCCTAACAGAACTAAGCAGATGAAAATGAATGAACAAAAAAATGAATGAATAAAGATAGCAGAATTTATACAATTGTACAAATATACAATTGTTAACCTGCCATCTATAACTGCACCAAAGTACCATCTGGAAGGACTCCTGTTGAAAGTGTTTGCAAAAGGGCAGGTAATAAATACCTGGGACAGACTGAATTTATCAACCACAGTTTTATCCAATCAGAGCATCTCCATGTTGTTTACACTGAACGGTAAAACGGTCTCTACATCTTCAAACCTAAAACCTATTTTTGCGAGTTTGAAAACTCACAGATTCAACGTTATAAAATTGAGTGCATAAGGAAAAGCAGTGGTTACAAAATTGATTTCCAATTTATAATCCACAAAGAGTTTTAAATTAAGGTGACTTACTGATCAAAAAAGTAAATATACTCAGGACATACTGCTGTGCTGCCACACAGCTTCCTACTCACCCCGATCTAAAGTGACTCTTAACCCTAGCTCACACTGAAGCATCTTGGGGCATATTTAAGGTTGATTCTGCCTTTCGGTCAGTACCTGCACCACTTAATACCACTTATTAATACCACTCAAGAGACTCTTGAGGCGCCAGAGGGTTTGCCAGATTCTATTTAAGGCCAAACAATAGTCCTTCTCCATGGCTTTACCAAACTCCTCCCAGGCCCGAGTTTTTGCCTCCACCACCATCCGGGCTGCAGCCTGCTTGGCCTGCCAGTACCTGTCAGGAGTCACACAAGCCAACCAGGCCTGGGACTCCTTCAGCTTGACAGCATCCCTTACTTCCGGTGTCCACCACCAGGTTCGGGGATTTTCGCTTCAACAAGCACCAGAGATCTCACGGCCACAGCTCCGAGCAGCAGTGTCAACAGAGTGAGAACATGGTCCATTCAGACTCAGTGTCTCCAGCCTCCCTCGGGATCTGGTGGAAGCGCTGTCGGAGGTGGGAGTTAACTTACACACATCTGGAGCTGAAAACTGATCATTCAAAAAGAACAGTCACAGAGTATTCTGGTCTCCTCTGTTATTCCCAAGTCAGTGCCAAATAATAAGTAGCACACAACCAGGCAACACTTTATAACACACAATCAAAGAACTTTATTAAATTACACATGGTGGGCTTATTGTTCAAGACTAAAATGTGATTCTAATGATCATAATGTATTGGTGCTTATTAGTGTAGGAGTAATGCTTTGTAAATGATGACTAAGGATCGTTTCAAACACTTAAACACGGAGTACCTCATTTTTTTATTCTTTGCATTTACATTGACAGTTTAATCTCCTAATTGCTTGCGTATTGTAACAGGAATCATCTGTGGAAAAATGAGACCTTAAGTCATCTAGGCTTTATAATTAAGGACTTTAAGATTTCAGAAAGATCAGCCCACAGCAGGAATTTGGCCAATCACCGCTTGTTTCCGGTAAAAAGGAGCGCTCTCGTTGGTCAAAATTGACCTATCTGTGGAATAATATCTGTGAAAAATACCTTTTTTTTAAATATCATAACAGTTTTTAAAAAGTACTACGCTGCTGTTGGGGGGGAGAAGTGAGGCTGAGGGAGGAACAGCAAAATCAAAATCAGGTAGTGCATTGTAGTTATTATAAAGTGCTGCTGCTTCGTGAAAACACAAAGAGGAGGTCAGTGCCTGCTGCAATATAAATATAAAGCAACATTCTGGGCAAGTGTTTTCAGATCAGCTGTCTGCACATGTTGAAGAATGGAGATAATCATCTGTCAAAATTCTTTCTATGAGTGAAATTCAAGCTAATTTTAAAATTGGAGAAAGGTTCTAGTGTAAGCCAGGCCTTATGCTCTTTTTTGTATTGTGACATGTTGCATTTCAGCATTTTGTTTTTGTTTTAAAGTAAAAGTAAATGTGTCCATTTTTGTGTTCCATAAAATATAGTCAAGTAAAAGCAGTTGCGTAACTTTATTTAAAATGGGTTTAAATCTTACAGTCAAACTTAAATCGGGAGCTATAATTCCCAGAGACATTATTTGTCTTCTTAAAACCGCACACTGGCTTTTCCACAGAAACTTTGCAAAAATAATAATCTCAGAAAGTCAGAGTCTTTTAACAAGGCCACACTGGAGTAACCAGAGGATTCCAGTCTAATGACCGCAGACACTAAAACTTTTTCTTTCAGCTGGAGTTTGCTCTTCTCTCATGTTCTTTGAGGCGACAGAAAGGACTTGAATTCTGAAACAAGATGATTGTTTGACAGACTTTACTGCGCTCTGGGCCTCAAAACCTCCTGGTCATTTCAGGCTGTGAAAAGAGGAGAGCACCTCACTGTAGCAGAAATATATTTTTGTAATTGGTTCATCCTAATAACCCAAGACCTCGTCCAATGACCAAAATGTGAGGCAGGTCTTGGCAAAAGAAAAGACTGTTGAAAGAACACATGAAAATGTACTTCCTCCTAAAGCCGTACATGTATAAAGACCCAGGACATGACATGACCCAACCTGGAACCAAGTCAAACTAAAAATCTGTACAAAAGCCTTAGACTATCTTTTTCCACAAAGATTCCAGTAGTTTGAGTGATGTGTCCCACTAATACCCTTTGGTCTGTGTCCCATTTGAAGTTTCCCAACCTCACTTTCCTTTTGACTTTAAACTAGATATCCAAGCACTCCTTTTCTACACCTCTCTTTCAAATCATATCAGTCTTTACATCATTCATTCTAGTATTTGCCCACTAATTGTCTAATTGTGGAAACAGCTCATGCATCATCCAGTACATTTCTCTCCTAAGAATGAATGAAATGAAACATTATTCTTGCTGAGTGTGACCTGATTATAAAGCGTGCACTGAACAGGAATTATCCTTTAATAAGGAAGAAGGTTGGCGGTCATTATTTTCTTTAAATGACGCTTCAGAAGTAGTTCAGAGAGGTGACGTGTTTAGCCATTTCCCCAGTGACCTAGTGATTTATTAGTTATTCTGTCTGAAAGTGTGAGGGCAGTCGTCCGTTCTGTTCAGCAACACACACAAATCTCCTATTAACCAAGAATATTCTGACTTTAGGTTTGGTCAAATATGTCAGACTAAATTGTAATAGGTTGGTATGATTTATAGAGGCTGAGATAATCATTCATCAAAAGTGTCTCTGACCGCACGGTTTATTGAGGAGTTACTTCAGTGGCCCAAGGACCCAGGAAGGAGAGACTCGGATTCACGAGTCAGTCATGGCTGTGATGTGGCATATATTAGACTTGACAACTGGATAAGGTAAGAGAATATCTGGCTTTTAATAATAATGAAGTACACATTTATAAGTTAATATTTTATTTTATATTCTATTTAAAATGAGATATAAATGAACAATAGCTGGGTATTGTGTTCCATGGTTTCAAAACTGCATTTTTTTGTTAAGCACTGTTAACGACCTTGACACCAGTAAAAACAGGCTTTTACCAATTTAAAAGAATTGGATTATGACCTGGGTGACTGAGAATCCCCACAGACATAATTGTGGGATATTGAATTCCCATTTTAGTCAACAAAAGTTGACCAAAAGAACGGCAGTTGCATAGTATAGTATAGTTACATTAATGAGTTAGGTTATCTGTCTTTTAGGTATTTGGACACATGCCAACCTACTTTATATATTCCCAATTATAGAACTGTGTATATATAGAACTGTAAATGTGTCAGACTCTGACATTAATGACTGAATATTTTTTTGGACAGAGTGCATGCTCCCAGGGCAAAGTATGTGTGTGTCAAAGTCAGACGCTAGTAAGCCTAAATTGCATATTCTAAACTTTTCTAGGTAGAGATGGGTTTAGCTTTGACTGGATTTTATCATCTGGGGTTGCTTGACTACAACTCTTTTCCCTGAAAAACCCGAGCTTTCTTGAGTTGAGGACCCTCTGACCTGGCGTAAGTGCGGGAGAAAGGAGCGTATGGCACCATCCAATGCCTGTGCAAACGCATCTCCTGCAGCATTAAGTGTAGCTTTTGAAAGAGAACTTTGGGATCCATAGTCCTATAATGTAATAAATCAATGTTCAAAATCATCTGGCATGCCAGAAATGATTGGCTGCGGGCCAGAATGATCATGCAGTGGCTGCCGTACCCTGAATAGGTCATCACAGTCAATAAAAATTTTACAGTAATGCTCTCTGTGGACTTTTAAAATTTGCTGTTACACATTTTTCCATTTGTTTCCTCCGTTTTTCCAAAACCACTCATCAATCAAAGTCAACAAATCAACACCAACTTTTTCATTTTTCTAATATGAACAAACTTAACACTTCAAGCCTGTTTTTTTAAGCACACAATGATTACAGAGTCATGCTCCCTCCTTAATCAAGTGCACACCTCATCCATCTACACTGCACATCCCAAGTCCAACAGGCTGCTCCGGCAGGACACATAAACCAGGTACAAGGCCTGTTCAGATATTCATGGAAATAGTTGAGATCTGTTGCATGGATGCGCTCAATGGCACGCCTCCACAAGTTTACGGTGGCAGTGGTCCGCTGGGGCTTGTAAAAGATGATAGCTTTGTCTGGCTGCACTGAGCACTACGTAATACAAAGGTGCTGTGGAGATATGCATGTATGTTGTACATTTCATTTTCCAGTCTTGGAACAAGTGCCTTTCAATCACTCATAATGGCCAAAAGAGGCATGGGAATGTTTTTGCGGAGTCATTCAAAGAGCTGAGTATGGAAATGAGGAGTGTACAGATAAATGGACAGATGGAGAGACAGTTGCACTGGATATATACATGCAATGTTGAGAGATTAATGATACGCAATAGCATCTGCACGACAACATATTACACCTTATTCAATAGAAAAATGAGAGCGTGAGGTTGAAGGTCAGGTGTGTGGATTCTGGTGGCATCTGGTGCTGAAATTGCACTTCAACACATCACAAAAGTCCTTTCTAGAGTCTATAAACAGCACACGGCTTATTACATACTGTAGCCTCCACAATTTTAGGGCTGATCAATGGTGGGGTACATTCCAGAATGAGGCTTCTTTTTAGTCTGGGGCAGTACTGACATGCTACTGTCCCTCTCCTACCATTTATAACTACCACATACAGCCATTATTATTTATAACATACCAGTTTTATGAATCACTGTGATCAGCACTGAGGCAGTCCTCCTGGTGAACTCTATTTTAGCTTTACATTGGCATAGTCATTTTTTAATGAAAGGCTGATGTGCAGGGCCAGCTGCTGATGGGAGTATAGGGGATAAAGTCATTAGTGAACAAACTTCATGTTGAGGGTGGAAAAACTAGTTGGTGTTTAAAATCAGCACAAAGAATTTGCAGATTGTGACCATTTGAATGAATTAAGACCTGAGCTCTCATTTATCAAACGGGTGCAGATGTGTGTGACCAGCCCCACACTGAGCAGGAACCATCCCCACACTAAGCCAGAAGTCAGGACCAGTCCCTCACAGAGCCGGGAGTCTGGGTCCTCAACCTTTTATGGGCAGCAACCACAAATCTCCATGCCTGAGTGAGTTCTTGAGAGATGGGCTGAGATGTGTCGGTTATGGTGTACTAACAAACATACAACTGTAGGTGTTAAACGTGGTCTTTGTCTCTGGACCAAAATGAGGCAAGGGGACCTCGACTCTGGGCAGTTGGCCACAACATGTCAAATGGCTAAAGTTAACTCTTCTGTCTAACTTACGTGTATTTTTTCATCTTGAATTTGTGCTTCTAGACTGCTTCTGTTTGCTACTGCAGCATTACTATGGCACGTGAATGACATCTGAAAACCCTTGTCCCTTCACCCTGCAGAACTGCAAAATTAAGTACATTTTAGATGGCAGTGCATTAAATAGTCTAAATTGTTTTGTCAACGCTGGTCTGATGTTACAGAAGCTCCTGCTGATGTGGGATTTCAATGTATTGTATGTGTTGATGAGTTTTGCACTGGATACAATTCCTTTACAAAGCTCTTATTGCCAACATAGAATCTTACCCCCACTCCGCTCACGATAGGTTGGAGTTCTACTTTTTAAGCGGCTCCGCGTCAATCTACCGGGCTACAGCAGGAAAACACAGGAAATAGGAACCAAGTGTCAAAATAAACTTCCGCTCCTTTCCAATCTAATACCAAGTAAAAATCAGGCTGCGATCTGCGATACCGATCCAATACTGATACTTACTTATACTATACAAAACGTAATTTAATGTGTTTGGAAAATCAAAAGTAGTGTTTTTCAAATTATGTTCATATACAAGACAATGCAAGACATCAGACATCAGTTTTATTGCAAGAACTCTGTATCCACTTTAAATAATCTACTCTACAAGCAGTTTTATCTGAGCTATAGACGTGAGGAGATCTCAGGGACACTTATTACTCCAAGCTGAACTCATGGAGTTTTATTACTTATTGCAAACCATATTTCATCATGTAAATTTGAACAAAAAGGTATTTTATAGTTTTAAAAAATACAACAGTGCTACACCTGTTTGACCTGTGCATGTGTTTGGACGGTGGGAGGATGCCGGAGTACCCGGAGAGAACCCACAGTAACACAGGGAGGACATGCTGACTCCTCACCAGTGTTGGAAGTAACGGCATTAGAGTATAACTGCGTTACTAATGGTGTTAATTTTTCAGTAACGGAGTAATCTAATTAATTACTTTTTCCATCGTTGTAACACCGTTATCGTTACTGAGAATGTAAAGTGTCGCGTTACTACAATTTGGTTGAATAAAGCGCGAGGTGTCATGCTTTGGCAACACATCAGCTGCTGCTGGAGAAAGCAGGGGGGGGTGATGACACCGCTGCAAAAGCGATGATTGGCGGTCTCACTGCGCGCTCTGACTTCCACTAAACACAAGACAGCGTCAGTGACAATGGCGAGGAGCCGGGGAAATTCAAAGGTGTCGTTCTTGAACTGGAAGTACCGGCACTACTTCTCGTTAATTGAAATTAAAGGCAAGAATGTTTCTGTAACATGCTATGTCCAGGAAGAAAGACTTTATCCACGTCTGCCTCAAGTAACTCAAATCTTATGAAGCACCTCACATCAACACATGCTAACACGACACTTGTTGCTGCTGCTAACCCCAAAGGCAGCTGCGTGAGTTCCAGTGAAGGAGACAGAGCCACTGTTAAAACAAGCAACGCTCGATTTTACAGCAACAACCACTGGTTTAGTTGTTAGATGAGAGGAGTATTTTAGAATAGATTAATGTATTATTCATTTTCTTTGAGAATGAACAACATGTTAATCTACAGAGAGATTTGGATTGTGTTTTGTTTATTGTGCAATAATTTACAGGTAGAGAGATGTGCACTACTTAATGGCCAGGTCTCCCTTTGTTTCTTTTTACACAAGTTTACATTTGTGTGACTTAATTTTACCCTTGAATTTTATTTTCAATATTTATTTTTTATATGTTTTTATTTCTATGTATATCATATGGCAGACTGCAATCTATTGAGTTGAAATAAATACCAAATGTTCTAAAATACTATATATAGTGTTTTTATTCTTCATTCAGTTAATTTAAACATCTTTGATATTTAAGCTGTTATAGAATGTAATACTCTTATAGAACATAAAAAATAACTTCAGTTACTTTGCTGAGTAACTGAGTTACTTTTACAATGTGGTACCTGAGTTACTAACTCAATTACTTTTTGAGTGAAGTAATTTGTAACTGTAACTAATTACTTTTTTGAAGTAAGATGACCAACACTGCTCCTCACAGAAAGGAGATAAATTAGTATTAAAATATATTTTGTAGCTAATTCATTTGAAGAAGCAGGAATATCCATAAAAATATGATGAAGTTGTCAACACAGAAGAGATCCACACGCAGGGTGTTGCAGCAATAACGCTGACATCCTTGGTGTAAAATTATTCTTTTAAGCAGACGAGAGTAAAACGTCAGTTTTCAGTGTACAGTGGGGATCAAAAGTTTGGGGACCCCAGGTAAAACATTTTATTAATGTGCATAAAGACGCCAAGAAAAGATTGAAAAATCTCCAAAAGGCATCAAATGACAGATTAGACATCCTTATAATAAGTCAAAAAAGTCATATTTTATTTCCATCATTTACACTTTCAAAATAACAGAAAACAAAAAAATGGTGTCTGCAAAAGTTTGGGCACCCTGCAGAGTTAATACCTTGTACTGCCCCCTTTGGGAAGTATCACAGCTTGTAAACGCTTTGTGTAACTAGCCAAGATTCTTTCAATTCTTGTTTGAGGTATCTTTGCCCATTCTTCCTTACAAAAGTCTTCCAGTTTCTTTGAGATTTCTGGGCTGTCTGTCACACACTGCTCTTTTAAGGTCTATCCATAGATTTTCAATTATGTTGAGGTCAGGACATTGTGAAGGCCATGGCAAAACCTTTAGTTTATGCCTCTTGATGTAATCCACCGTGGATTTTGAGGTGTGTTTAGGATCATTATCCATTTGTAGAAGCCATCCTCTCTTTAACTTCATCTTTTTCACAGATGGCATCAAGTTAGCATCCAAAATTTGCTGAAATTTTATTGAATCCATTTTTCCTTCTACTCGTGAAATATTCCCTGTGCCACTGGCTGCAATATAACCCCAAAACATGATCGATCCACCTCCATGCTTAACAGTTGGACAGAGGCTCTTTTCATTAAATTCTGTGCCCTTTCTTCTCCAAACATACCTTTGATCATTCCGGCCAAAAAGTTCTATTTTAAACTCATAGGTCCACAGAACTGGTTTCCAAAATGCATCAGACTTGTCTATATGTTCATTTGATAACTTCAAACGCTGATTTTTGTGTTGAGGACGTAGAAGAGGTTTTCTTCTGATGACTCTTCCATGAAGTTCATATTTGTACAAGTATCTCTTTATAGTGGAATAGTGTACCACAACTCCAGTGTCTGCCAGATCTTTCTGGAGGGATCGTGCAGTCAAATGTGGGTTTTGACTTACTTTTCTCACAATCCTGCGAGCCGTTCTGTCTGATATTTTTCTTGGTCTTCCAGATCTTGCTTTAATGTCCACTGTTCCTGATGACTGCCATTTCTTAATTACATTCTGAACAGAGGATATTGGCATCTGAAAACGCTTTGCTATCTTTTTATAGCCTTCTCCTGCTTTGTGAGCGTCAACTATTTTCAGTTTCAGTTTTCTAGACAACTGTTTAGAAGAACCCATGGTGCTGATTGTTGGGGCAAGGTCAGATGAGTCTGGGCATTTAAAACCTTTGAGATTGACATCACCTGGTCTATCCAGACGATGATTGAGAACAATCCATGACACTGTCAGGTCCTACAAGGTATTAACTCTGCAGGGTGCCCAAACTTTTGCAGACACCATTTTTTTTGTTTTCTGTTATTTTGAAAGTGTAAATGATGGAAATAAAATCTAACTTTTTTTACTTATTATAAGGATGTCTAATCTGTCATTTGATGCCTTTTAGAGATATTTCCATCTTTTCTTGGCGTCTTTATGCACATTAATAAAAAATTTTACCTGGGGTGCCCAAACTTTCGATCCCCACTGTATATTCAGGGTGTCATTATCATTTTGTTGCACTGATCTCATTATCTTAAACACCACTGGTTCAAGCAATTGCCTCTATGGTGTGTTTTAACATTGTAGTCCACTTCTTTTTGTCAAACCCAAAACAGGAAGCTCTCCATCTAGTTTGTAACTGGAAAGACAAACAATGTAGTATGAAAGCCATTTGTGCAGCTCAGTGCCCAGGGCAGAGCTGGACATGTGGGAGAGCTGCCAAAACTCCACCACATTAGTGTCAGTATTGTATTATTACTGTGGACATAAAGAGAGGAAATGGCACTGTGGCAGCGTTTTGCATCAGCGTGTGGTGTATTGGGTTTAAACGAGGTCAAATCTGCTTTAAGTCTTTCT
Source organism: Perccottus glenii (assembly GCA_024416835.2). Classification (NCBI taxonomy): domain Eukaryota; kingdom Metazoa; phylum Chordata; class Actinopteri; order Gobiiformes; family Odontobutidae; genus Perccottus; species Perccottus glenii. Next base: position 5,803,265 of record CM044558.2, read on the forward strand.
CGCAGTTGCTTCACTATTCTACTCTATTGCCGCTCAAAACATCCTGCTGACCTCTAATACTCCGACTATAAGCAAGCCCAGTTTTCCACTTGTCTCCTCTATTAATTTTTAATACATAAAGAGAGACACACAATTATGCAGAAAGGATTACACAGTTTGCATAGTTTTGTAAAGCTGAAGAAATAAAACTTTTTTCTGACAATGGCTTTCCATTTGGTATTCAGCTTTTTTCCTGACTCATCAGTATCACATAATTCTATGGTCACGGTCTTGGGCAGCCCACAGAGAAAGTGAGTTATATTTCCCTAATGGATATTCTTTACTGTGATTTTGTATCTATTAATAAAAGATTTGTACAAAATAGAAAATGTTAAAAAGCCAAACAAATTAGAAGTTCCACTTTTGCATAACTTAGAATGTGATTATTGATATTCTCAGCTGACGTAAGAACCTTAATCTCAGTGGGTAATGAATTCCACAGTTTGCAGTTTTTATAGGAAAAGGCCGTCTGTCCAAAAGTGGTCCTGCAGTATGGGATTTTGAGATTGTGGTTTGAGGAGATCTTGGTGACTGTTGCTGTTTTGTCTTTTTACAAATTACCTGAGTGGCTTGGGATCTAGAATATTAATGCACTTAAATACTAATTTCAGAAAACATAAATGACCAAAGCTTTCAAAACTTTATAAATGATATTTTTAAGGATGTTGCAGTGATGGTAACAGGTTGGCTTTTGATCCATGTTTTTATTGCTTGGTTGTATAGAGAAACAATCTGTTTTATTGCTGAGGGAGTTGCCTGTGCCCATGCTGTCATGTAGTATGAGATACTGTACGTGAGAAGACCATAGTGTGCATGTACAGCAGAGCTACCTGCTTTGGGATGATATTTCTGAGTAATTTAATACTGTTTAGGCTGTTTTGTGATGTTTTTTAAATTTTCTTTATATGTTTATCAAATTTAAGTTGAGGATCCAAAAGCAACCAAAGGTATGGTATGTATTTTTTTCATTTTGTAGGTTTATTTGAAAACATTGCTCTACATTCTGTTTTTTTATTGCAGAAACACATAGAGACTGTTTGTTGTCAAATTTAGCACCAACTGATTTTGACTGAGCCCCTGTCTAACCTGAGCCATACATGTGGATAAAACATCAGCAGCCTGCTCAGGTGTCCGGGCAGGTGCATTAAAAACTGCATCATCACACTAGACTGTACTGTAGACTTAATGTATGATGTGAACCAATGTACTGCCTCAGAAGAAATGCTATATGATGATATTTTAGACAGGAGTAAGCTGTGATTTACCATAAGACCTTTTTAAGATCAACAAATATGGTCCCCCCCACCTCACCCCTATCCACCTTCAATAAAGCAACAATTTGCAATTTCAGTAGAATAACCTTTTCTAATGCCAAACTGCTGCGGGTGGAGGGGCACTCAATTGTGCAGCAACCACTTTCTCGATTACTTTAGATAGTACGGGTAGAACTGATACTGGCCGATAGAAAGAAAGAAGAAATGATCCCAATCACAACAGGAGATTCACACAAGACAACAGAGAAACACCACTCATCTATCACATCCACACAGAGGGCTGTTCAGGACCAGAAACTGCCTGTGAGCCTCTTGGAACTGTGAGTGAACACGTATTATCCTATTGGAGAAGGGAATAGTGTTCACACTTTCGTGAAGGTGTGAAAAAAGGGCTTTTGCCCATAATTGTTTTTAAAGGTTTGTTGGATATGCCTGATGTGCCTACCCTGATTTCATGTCAATGTTAATGTATTTAATCCTCTCACTTTATTTACCACATACAAGTTCACTTTATGAATTTAATAAGTGCTCCCACAAGCCATTAAAGTGACTGTGGAAACTTGAACCGATGGGGCAATCTGTACAGAGTGCTTGTATAATGGAATAGATAGTGGCAAGAGTGTACATACACTACCAGTCAAAAGTGTGTTCAAACCATTGACTGGTAGTGTATATTCATAGAGAGACAAGGTATTGGCAGAAAAACGTGCAGATGATTTGAGGTTAAAACCTCCTTGTAACAAGAACATGTTATTGAATTGATGTGTAACATTTTAAAGCCGTATTTCTGTCAGTGTTTGTAATAGATTGCTGCTATTCACCAGTAACTGCTCCCTTCAGGGCGATCAATACCCATTGCTTGCCGTATAGTACAAGATATTCAAAAAGCAGCCTTTCACCGATCTTCACCCTTTCTGCTCAACCAGTCCTGGTTTTCTTTCTACAGTAATGAGGCTGTGAAGTTAATGGAAAAGAGGGGGGTTGGACTGTCTGATTAAAGAGAAGGAGCTGGAGCAAAACACCACTTTCTATTCCCATACACACACACACACATATATAAAGATACATCAGACACTCAGACCCACCAATGCAGACTGAATAATTCACTAAGACCAGACCTCAGGGCCCTGCAGTCGGCCAGTTTGTGTGTCAGTGTGTGTCGGGAAGTGCAAAATGTGTGCTTGGAATCTCCCTGAGTCAGTGTGAAGGCGGACCAGGAGGGAAACCCATGTGTTAGAAGTGAATTCAGACGCACAGAGAATGAGGATGAGGGAAGGATGGCGATGAGAGAAAAAAGAGAGATTAATAGAAAACCACACAAAGAAAGAGGATAAAAGGGAATAGAAAAGGAACAAGAGGCAAAGGCCCAGTTCAGTGAAAGACAAGTGTAACAGTGCAATTGCCATGGAAACAGAAATAAATCATTGTTATGTATACGCAATGATTATTATTCACATTCAACTAAACCATGGGAAAGCTTAAGCACCATAATGTGAAAGTGAACAGCCTCCTAAGTCTAAGTAAAGTCTATGTACAGACACGTCAAGATGCTAATATTTCTCTTGCAGCAGTGTATAATAATAAGCATAAGGCAATCAAGACAGTTGTAAAATTTTAACTCCAACAGACAATTGTGTTGCGATTAATAAATCAAAACTGGAATCTTTCAATGACATACAACAAAAAAAAAACGGACAGATTATGTTGATGGCTTCCATGAGCTGATGACACCAGACTGGACTACTGTATTGTATTGATGACAGTTTATGACAGATTATAGGGTAAGTGGTAAAAGTTACTTGATTCCAGCAGTTTACTAACCGATGTGTCAGCAGCTAGCATGGATGTATTATGAGACAAGAATCCAGAATAAGAAAAAAACTGAAGGCTCACTACTTTTGATTCCATTTTGTGTCATAATTGTTTGTCCAATTTAAAGATGCATTTGTTACCAAAGCCACAAGGATGTGTGGAGAATTTCCTCAAGACCTCTGTTTATAGCACACTCACATAGGATCTCCTCATGAGGATATCCATATCCAATATAAACTAGATGACAAGACACGTTACCATAACATCACATGAGTTTTTTGTGGAGGACTGCAGAAAGTTAGCATGAAACATGTCAAGGTATGATGCTGATAAACACTGGTCTGTTAGTAAAAAAAACTTACAGAAAAGGGTAAAGCAAAAGCATCTGGACTCAGTTTATAAGGTGAAGATGTTTCGTCTCTAATTCCAACTCAACTGGTGAGAGAGCTGAGCTTATATCTCTAGAGGGAGGGGTTTCCCCTGAAACCAAACCTAATGGACCAGGCTCTGGTCTCATAGTCGTTAGCTGTGAAAAGTGCGACTCCTGATCAAGCCTCTCTCTCATGGAAACTTTCAAACGGTCCTCGAGTAAGGGCGCCACCATACGGCGATTTACAGCGAAATACAGAGATATACCTCAGTCCACCAGAGAGAAGGCTCCAAAAGCGGAAATATAAGGAGAAACCCAATGGCGACTTTACAAGTGTAAAAACCATGTTTACAGCCTGGTACAAAAGATGGCTCTGGTCTCTAGAGCTAAGTTTTTACTACGTGAAAACTTCTTCCATTAAGGTGTTGTTGTTGTTCTAGAGTAAAACTGTTTTTGATTTAGTTTTCAGAACATTGTGCTGAATACTAGGCAACAAGAATCTGAGGACAAGAATCTGAGGTCACCTCTTCTGTTCAGAGAGGGCTTTTTTCCTTTTTTTCCTTCACACTTCTCTTGAACCATCTGGCCTCTCTGGCAAAAATTTGTACATTGCTGTCCTCAAAGTAATGCCCTTTCTTTTTGGGGTGGAGGTGGACTGCAGACCCAGGTCCTCCAGGATTGGCTCGTCTGTGCTGATACATCCTCTTGTGAAGCTGTTGTGTTGTTTCTCCAACATAACTGTCACTGCACTCTTCACTGAACTGCATAGACCACATTACTCCTTAAGTAAACACGTTTGAGTGCTACTAGTTTCCAGCGAGATTGTGTGTGCATGTATAAAAAAGTGCTCAAGACACCTAGCATTTTTGTAAAGAAAGCAAAATGCCACTTGTGTAATCATGTTTTGTGAACTGCACACATCTCTTCCAATATGTCACTGAGCAACTGACATTCTACAACACTAATAGTCAGTATGGATTTACTCTCAGTCACCCTCAGTCCAGCACAAAAAGTGCTTCCTTTGCTCTAAAGTCTATTAGGATGTCTGGATGTTGGTGTATAAGGACACCTACTCACCATGTAATGTCACAGTAGCTGATGATTTTTCCCATCACCGCTGGCAACTGCCATATTATGCAAATTTTGTTTTTTATTCTAGACATCATTCTTTTAAGCCTTATTGATTTTATAGTTCTATTTCATAATCGGTGAGTGGAATTCTTTTTTAAAGTTGCTGAAGTTAACGTTGTGAGATATAGATCCCTTTTATTGCTCCTGTGGGAGTGATGTTTCCACAGAGAGGGGAAGTCATGGCATATTTATTTAAACACACAATAATGAAGAGACTGACTTCTGCTGCCAGAATTTGGACATCTTATGACACTGTGGTGTGTAATGTGTCGTCTTCAAAAAGTAATAACAGCAAATGCACCAACACATCTTGTCACTGTCTAATGTGCATAAGAGGAAATTACAAATTCACAGCACATGTCACGTCTAATGAATACAGCATTTCCTTATTTATACATTAATTTCAAACTGTACGTCTACCTGAAAATGCCAGGCACTTATGGCATTTTAGTATATTTGAGATGATGACTGATCTCAGTCTAGACTGGTGTCATTGATCGGGAAGCACTTTTTTCCAGGAATTTCAGTACAGCTTAACAAATGATGCGTCCCGGGGCAGGCGTGGCCTGCTTTGAGAATTTGCATAGGTCAACGATCATGTTCAGTTTGGGAAAAAAGCCGTTACCATACCTGTCTTGACTGCAGTTGTTTTATGGCATGTCCACGATCCTGGACATATTGCATTAATACTGTAATAACCTCAGATCTTTTTCTGATCTCAGGTGTTGTGTATCATTGCGAGTATTCCATATTCACACTCCACTATCCACTATTTAAGTGACATTGGAATACCAATTTCACACGCTCACACTGGATGTAGTCGTAGATACAAGCTCACACTGGTTGTAGTTGTAGGTACACACTCACACTGGTTGTAGCTGTAGGTACTCAATCACACTGTTTGTAGTTGTAGGTACACGCTCACACTGGTTGTAGCTGTAGGTACTCAATCACACTGTTTGTAGTTGTAGGTACACGCTCACACTGGTTGTAGCTGTAGGTACTCAATCACACTGATTGTAGTCGTAGGTACAAGCTCACACTGGTTGTAGTCGTAGGTACATGCTCACACTGGATGTAGTTGTAGGTACACACTCACACCGGTTGTAGTCGTAGGTGCACGCTCACACCGATTGTAGTTGTAGGTACACGCTCACACCGGTTGTATTCGTATGTACACGCTCACACCGGTTGTAGTTGTAGGTACACGCTCACACCGGTTGTATTCGTAGGTACACGCTCACACTGGTTGTAGCTGTAGGTACACGCTCACACTGGTTGTAGTCGTAGGTACACCCTCACACCGGTTGTAGTTGTAGGAACACGCTCACACCGGTTGTAGTCGTAGGTACACGCTCACACCGGCTGTAGTCGTAGGTACACGCTCACACCGGTTGTAGTCGTAGGTACACGCTCACACCGGTTGTAGTTGTAGGTACACGCTCACACCGGTTGTATTCGTAGGTACACGCTCACACTGGTTGTAGCTTTAGGTACACGCTCACACTGGTTGTAGCTTTAGGTACACGCTCACACTGGTTGTAGTTATAGGTACACACTCACACTGGTTGTAGCTGTAGGTACACACTCAACCTCTGATATTATTACCACACCTGCCTATTTTTGCAGTAGTATTTAGTACTTTTTTTTCTTTTCTACCTTTTTTTAGGTTGGATGAAAACCTCTGACCTGCTGGCTGATGTGTACTTCCTCCCTGGACATTGCTCCAGTATGAGGACCCCCAGCCCATCTGTCATATACCTTGTTGTTGGCTGCGGTCCCTTTTCCCCATTCCTGCATGGCCTGTCCGTCCTGGGAGTGGATCCCTCCTTCTGTGGTTCTCCCTGAGGTTTCTCTTTTTTCCCAGTTGGGTTTTTTTGGAGTTTTTCCTTACCCTGATGGAGGGTCTAAGGACAGGGGATGTTGTCTAGTGCAGTCTGTTAAGCTCTTTGAGGCGGCTGTTGTTGTGATACTAGGCTATACAAAAATAAATGTCTTGTCTTGTCTAGCAGTTGAGCTATTTATAGTAAATTACCATCGTGACTAGGGCTGGGCGATATGGCCTTTTATAAATACCGCAATATTTTTAGGCCATGTCATGATACACGATATATATCTCGATATTTTGCCTTAGCCTTGAATTAAAACTTTGATGCATACAATCACAACATTTCAAAACAAGACATTAGGGCACGCTTGTGCATGCTGTAACTCACATGGCATTTCAAAACACAAAATTAAAGTGCATTTCTTGTACATAATGCCACTACAATAATTTAAAACAAATAAAGTGCCCTTTTGTGCATGTTGTCATTAAGATGACATTTCAAAACAACACTAAATTTAAGTGCACCTGTTGTGCATTATGCCACTCGGATATTCAAAACAAATATATATAATGCGCCTTTGTGCAGGATGTCACAGGTAATTTCTAAATTGGCAAAAAATTAAAATTAGCTGCATAATAGGAAATCAAATGTTGGAAAAGAAAGTGTATTTATAAAAATGACCCTCCTTTTAGTTTTTAAAATAAACAATCCTGTGGTTTCAAACACAATACCGAATATTTCACGTCATTGATGTTTTTTTTTAGCAGGGACGGAAAAATCTGAATGCCATCCGTCATTTTGACGGATTATTCTGAGGGTGATCTATTGTAATTCCTACTCCTGACCAGTTGGTGGCGAATGTACAAATCAATCAGCAATTATCTTGAATCGTGTTGTCTTTGTCACGCGCTGCATTCAGTTGCAAAAAGTTCACGGCAGCTGAGTGCGAGCCGAGTAGTTTTTTCAAACCGCCAAAAAGTTCTGATACTGTAAATAAAAGGTGAAAAAAAAGAGGACATGATGCAGTGGAGGGTGAAGAAGGACAAACGGTCACTGAGCAGTCACCGACAGGTGTTACGGGACAAGCGGCAAAAAGGAGGTGAAGAAGAGGGAGTGTTCAGTGGGAACAGGAGTTTATGTGGCTGAGGTGGAAAGAAGGGAAAAATGTTCTGCGACATCTGTAGAAAAACCAAGTCTCTCCCATTGAACCTCTAAAATGGTCGTCGTGTAAGGGCGCCGCCATACGGTGATTTTACAGCGAAATACAGCGATATACCTCCGTCCACCAGAGGGCAGGCTCCAAAAGCGGAAATATAAGGAGAAACCCAATGGCGACTTTACAAGAGTAAAACTCATGTTTACAGCCTGGTACAAAAGATGGCTCCGGTCTCTAGAGCTAAGTTTTTACTACATGACAACTCTGGGGGGGGTGAATTTTTGATTAATATGTTTGTTTATGCTATATAAAAACTATTGTTTTACTATGGAAAAATCCCGGATGTAAGGGCCATTTTATTGCCCATTCGTAATGACAATATTGATGAATAGGGGACCAATGGGCGGATATCATCCATATTTATACTATCTATGAGAAAAACTAACACAAGTAACTGACTTGTCAGGGCTCAACAACAGCGATGGAATTAAGTTTCGTTAATTTTTGTCGGAATCATTGTGTAATATACTGCGTTCTCTAGAGTTAAATCACAAAATATCCTTTCACTTTTTGTGTAACGTTATCTGTTGTACTTAAATAAAACAAATATTCTGTCCTATTCTCGTCTTGAAATTTCTTGAAACGTGAGTAAAACCATTATAAGTATTATTAAAGTATGAAAATTAAAAATGACAATTTTTAAAGGTAATAATAGACGAGGATGGAAATTTTACGACTCCGTCCGTCAAAATGACGGAGGGTGAGAAAGTCTAGCGCGACCTCTGCTGTCAACATTAACAGACTGCAAGTAGGCAGCCAACTCTTTTTCAATAAGCTCTCTCTGCGACAGTGTGGTGGAAGATGTTGCTGCAGTTTTAAAGAAGCTGCCCAGGGATTTCTTCCTTAGTGGCTCTTCTGGCTATCTTCCGCTATCTTTCTGCTGGTCGAGGGCGTATGACGTTACATGCGCGACAGTTTGTAACTATGTGCGTTTGTTTTGTCTCTCTGTGAGAGGGAAAGACCGCGAGTATGTAAAAGTTAATCTACAAACAAGCATCAAAAATAAAATTAAATAAGCTTCTTAACTTAAATTATCAAGGTGATCATTATGCTTGCGCTTCGATGCTGGACAGGACAAGAGGTGGAAAAAACAAAGGGGAAAAAAATGTCCGCGAGTTTCAGGATATAGTAATTTTCTACATCACACGGACTACAAGCCGCGATCTATTGAGTATATTCGATATATCGCCCAGCCCTTATCGTGACCTGTACATCCAAGGGAGCAGTTTCATGTTAACTACAAACCCAGAGGTTAACCTCAAAGTTAACTCACAAAGCTCCTTAATCCTGCTGTAGGGCTTGTTTGCTTTTAGACTAATAAGGATTCACTTCAGGCTACACCGGAAATTCTTTGACCATAAGTGTTTTGGTTAACAAGAAAAAGAGCCTGAACCAGAGAGGCACATTCCTCAGTCAATAAAATAACTGTACATAAATTTAAATGTACTGACTTTCTTCAGAGTGTGTTTTCAGTCAGAATACAGAATGGCCTCTGCCTCCATGTCCTCTCAGAAAAATGACTTAATGAGCCGTTTAACCATGTGCCTTGACTCTCATTAGTCCCAGCTCTGTGTTTGCTCAGGTAGATTTGTGGAAACACTTCTCTCAGAATCTAAAATGTCCCCTAGTGACTGCTCTTTCTTGTACTTGTGTGCTCGTCACATACATACACCTGCCTTTTATCTGCACAGATTTTTGGACTAATTAAATTCTAAATCTTTACTTTCAGCTCCTCAGTGTTGCCAGACAAATAATTACACATAACCTTTATCTGGTTTGCAGAGCTTTGCATCTGTAACATTGAAACGCTGGCACAGCAACGCCTGTCACTCCAAGATCCAGACGTACTTTCTCTCCATTAAAGTGTGGCCAGACTTTTGTTGGCAAGACACAAGAGTGCACGGCAGGGAAAGTGCTGATGTCACCAGTGTGAGACAGATGACAGGAGGACGGGGGTCCTGTCATGTTTTGACAGCCCACACATTTATTCCAGTTTACTTAGGGTTGCATTTCCAGGCAGCCTCTTTGTACAGTGTATAAATAATAAATATACTCACCAATAATAATTTCACCGAAGCACAAAGTTGACTCCCAGCGCACTCCAGGTGGCTTTAATGTGAGCCTTTTATTGGGCCAACACTGCACAAATGAGAGCCACTGTACACACTCTATTGTAAACATAACTCCTAAAGTTACAGGTGAAGGTCTATCGAAGTTATTTCTACTCCCTAATGATGCAACTTTGAAAGCAACATCATGGGACTGAGACTTGTTTACACTCACAAATAGAATAGGTAAGTGGAATAGTGGAACAGTCACTTTAGCTTGGTTAACACTGGAGCGGTACGGTGCAAGTCGGGTCTGTACAGGTGCATTTCCATTGCTAAAAGGTGTCTGACTCGAGGTCCCACAAGGTTCCAAGTGTGTGGTCCGCTTTGGAAAATGTGGAACTAAACACTGTGGTCAGCTGTTTGGATGAGAAGTAAAAACATTAATATTGTTGTTTTTTTGTTTTTCAAATAAAGCATGCCATGTTCTTATAATGACAGATAAAACAGGCTAATTGTTGTACTTTTTCCCCAAACTAGCATTTATTAGCAACTGTTTGTGGCGTTGTATATCTCATGAATGAAAACATTGCATTACAAAAAATTAGGGCTGTCAAACAATTAAAATATTTAATACTACTACTATTACTTGTCCATAGTTAACTCACAATTTCTCACAAACTTACAAATTAATCTGATATTTTAAAAGCATATTTGCAGTTTTTACATTGCTTACTAGACAAGTAGTCAGAAATGTACTGTTTTTTACAAATAGTTTATTTTTCTAACACTATAGAGAAAACCTTTCTGAATAGAAATATGCTGAAAGCATAAAATGTCAAACTCAAGCCCAAAGAGCAAAACCGAGCTGAACATATAGCTGAAAAAACTGTGTGCAGTATCTATTCATTTAGCCGTTCCTCCCAATCAATGGGTACTCAAACGCCTGCACCATGAGGTGGCGGTTAAAGGCAGAGGCTTGGGTTTTCATTTTATACATTTTTTTGAAGATTTTATATTTTATTTATTTGCCTAACATTACATTTATTATCATAGTACTCAAACATTTAATGATATACAGTATAACTCCCTATAACAGAACTTGTAAAAAATTAAGCATTTAAGTATTTTATTAATTTATTTATAAATAAACAGTGGCAAAACTGTGGGCGGGGCTTTTGATAATGCAGCTCAGCCACTTTGAATCTTGTTCCAAGAGACTCATGAGGAGTTACCCCGGAGGAACAGACTCTGGAGGAGCCTCTTCTGAAGGAAGGATCCTGGCGTTTGGGAAACAGCCCCTGTGCTCATTGCAATGGACATGACATGTGTTTGCCATTTGACCAATTTAAACGTATTCTTTCTTCATCTGTTCAATGCACGGACATTGATTGGACTAATCCAGCAGTCACAAAGATGTAACCACTCGTACATTAATCTGAGGGAGCTTCAGGAATCCCACAACACAGCCATGGATCACAGACTAGACGAGAGGAGGAGTAAGCCCCATTTTCACTTTTCAAATTATACTTAATGTCCATTAAAGCTGCATCAACTGGTACTGGATATAATTTTAAGACTTTTAAGTGATAATATCTGAAATAATTTTAAAGATAATTGGAAGCTTGGACGGGATATTTGTTTACTTCAGAGACTGCAGCACATGGATAAAAAAAAGACTAAAGTTTGAGGCCCAACAAAAATCTGTAAGTCTGTATAAACAACAGTGTCCTGACAATTGACAACCAGCTAGTGTGTGTGCTTTCAGTGAGTGGGTAGAACATTAGCGAGGGAACATTTAGGTTACAAAATAGGCTGCTTTTGTTGAATTGAAGGCTTTAAAGCTTTGATTGGACCAACAGAGCCAGACAGCTCATACCGGCAGTTTAAGGAGACCATTTTAAAGTGTAAGTTAACAGTCACATTACAAAAAAAAGAAAAAAATAATCTAAACACAGATTTTAAAAGGTAAATGCACTTGTTGAACTCCAGTTGAGATCAAAAACACTTGCTAAAATGGCAGATAAAAAATGAGGAAAAATATGTGTGCTGTGGTGATATTTCAAACAGCAGCTGCTGGGACACCAGTATCTGCTGACATTTAAAAGCCCATAAATGATTAGTCACCAAACCATCCCACCTGAATAATAAACTGTGTTTAAACAGAAACAGCAGCAGGCCACACTGACTCCTCTTGTGTCAGACATTGTCAACACTAATACTGTACAGAAGTTCTTATAATTACAAAGGAATCATTCATGAAAAGTCTGTCAGGACAAAGTGAACTGGAGCGGTCAGTGGAATTACCGCTTACTGTGGCCCTTTCAGGAGTTCACACAGGTCCCCCAGCAGTCGTTAGGAGTGATAATCCCATAATCACCATGGTCCGTAATGGGCTGCTTCACTCTAAAGTGTCTGTGCCGGTTGTGTGTGCAGCATCTCCCAGCACCTTAACAAGGTTATGCAGATATATGCAAATGAGCGCTTATCTCCAGGACGCAGGGGACGGCTAACCGGACCTTTCTGTGGCCGTTTACTCGAGGTGGTGTAGCAGTAAGAGTGAACTGTGCCAGGTCTTGGCTGTTGTGTTTATGCAGTGAGACCCACATTTGAATCAAAATCAATGCCAAATCAGAGGCTTGGATCTGGTAAATAAGAATTGGTTTTAGAATCTGATTGTCATTTGATTGTTGTTGTGTTGATACTTTGTGAATATGTGTAGAATGGGTGTATAAACCTCTATTTTAAACACCAAAGAGCTCCAGGAGATGACGTCACCCAACCTGGATTTAAGGCGCTGGCTGGAAAGCACCACATGGAACTATAGTCCATTTCTACAGTTTCCAGTAGATTTGTGTAACAGGTCCCATTAACACCCCTCTGTCTGTGAAACATTTAAACAGAAGAAAATACAGAGCAAAAAGGCGATTAATAGTTTAGTAACCTGTCAGTAATAAGGGCCGACTGGTGACTAGTGGGCTGTAAAACTGATATTAACAGAGATTATTTCAGTCTATGTGTAATATACACATCTGTAGAGGGGGGGGCGGCAAGAGCTCAGTGGGTAGAGCGGTCGTCTTTCAACCGGAAGGTAGGCGGTTCGATTCCCACTCTCCCCACAGTTCATACTGTCGTTGTGTCCTTGGGCAAGACACTTAACCTACCTTGCCTCCAGTGACTGTAACACTGGTAATGTAATGTAAGTCGCTTTGGATAAAAGCGTCTGCTAAAATGAATAAATGTAAATGTAGGTTCTCGGTCATCCAGGACATATTAAAGAAAAGGTTTCAACCATTCTATGAAATACAATTCACACAATTTCTTCATAATGCAATGAAACATGTATAAGCAGCTCTGAATGAAATTAAAATTGACATCACATGGCTAATTAACATAAATCAATACAGTTATGTAACAGCATGTTATGCTACACATTAAACTAAAGAGGCAAATGTCTTTGTCTACTGTAACATTGTTCTGTATATACATGATACATATGCATATATATCAATTTTATGTTTTTACTATTGTGTGTGATTGTCTTAAACTAAAAGTGAACAACTATTTGCATTAACCAGTTGTTATTCATGGATGTATGTGCCTGCTAATCGGGCTGTAATAATAATAATAATCTTTATTTTTATATAGTGCTTTTCCACCTACTGTAGTAGGCACTCAAAGCACTTTACATACATTAAGCTATTTACCAGTGTTACAGAACACTCACTGGAGGCAATGTAGGTTAAGTGTCTTGCTCATGGACACAACGACAGTATGTGGGGGAGAGCGCGATGCCATGATGTTTTGGGATGTCTCGAGCGAGGATCTACCCGCCCACCCGCCGGTCGAAGGACTACAGAGGTGTGATGAGGTTTGGGGCTCACCCAGAAGCAGAGGGCTTGATGAATGGGAGGATGAGAGTGAAAGAGCAGCTGCCATTAGATAAAACTGTGACAAATGAAGCTACAGGCAAAGGGAAGGGAGGAGGAGGAGTCTGGGGAAATCCTGGGAGATGCTCACTCTGCTCAGCCCACACTCACACAGCAGGATCTGAAAAGATTGACCACCACTTTAGCACTGAACATTATTTTATTTGTAAACTGGGATGATGCCATTGTTATTGTAGCTGAATGCATGAATGTATGTAGTGTTAGTATGCAGGGGCGGCTGGTATCAAAAAATGTTTTTTTACATTTTTTACATCTTGTGGAAGACCTGGAACATGGTGTTTCTTTTTTGAGGGCCTTTTTTTACCGCCCAAGAACAATGTGACAATGTGAACAATCATTTTCCTAAATTGGTGATTGTGAAGGCCCGCCTCACTTTATTCCGCCACGCCAACTTTTGGGATTTACGCAATTCTGCTTTGTCTTTTCATTTCCGGTTACAGGGGATTCCGTCTGTTTTAACATGGAGATTATTGGTAGAATAAAACAATTCACTAAGGAACACAAACAGAACCAGTCTGGTTCACATAATTGAGTGGGTAGACGATATGAGAAGGTGGCCTCGGATTATGTACGCCGATATATTCAACTACTTTGTTTTGACACTCAGGGTTGATGGTTTGTAAATGAGAAACTACAAGAGTACCAAAGTCTACCAGTACTTGCACAGCGGTAAAGTTGGTTGTGTATTTGTACATCAGTAACAAGAATATATCCTGTTAAAAGCCAATGTTGGCACTCCAAGTCATTTAGCTCGGGTGTTGGTAACACTCAACAAAGCTGTGGAAAGGTATTGTAGAAGGAATGTCAATCTAGACTGATTATGTGACCTTCATGTGCACTATTTTGTCAGCCTTTCTCTTGCTTATAAGGCCACAAGTCTGCCTGGGCTGCGATTCACATGCAGCCCTGTGCTACACTAAGCTAAGATAACTGTTAAGGCCCGTTCACACCGGGACGAATTTCGCGCGCAATATTCGCCGACGTTTAAAGCCTCGTGACTAAACAAAGGGCGCCAATGTGAGTGTGCACACCAATGCGAAAAACGCCACACGTAAAAGCGTCATTTTTTTAAAAAACGCCTCGGGTTCGTTTTTTTGGTTTGACGCGCCGCGTTAAAAACTATACGTCCAATGAGATTGGCGCTTTTGCTCACGTGTCTGGAGCTTCTGAAGTTACAGTAAAACACAACTTGGGGGCACTCAAACACTTAACGGTCTTGCCGAGCACACATACGTAACGGCGAAGAAGATATACGCCAAGTAGCGTCTTGCAAGGCAAGATGAATGTAGAGCTGCTGTTCTCGTTGGTGTCGGAACACAAAGAACTATATGACAAACGCGACAGCGATTACAAAAATCTTGATAAAAGAGAACTGTTATGGAGTAGTATTGCACAGCAAATGGGGGTATTTCTGTTTTACATTAAGCGCCATCTAATGTCAGGGAATGAATTTGAATGTTCACTCGGCTCATCGTCAGCGAAAAGCGCTTGGGTGTGAACACAAAAAACGGGTTGAAAAACGCTGGCGAATAACGCGCGTCGATATTCGTCCCGGTGTGTATCGGCCTTTTAGCTGTAAAGAGAGACACACAAACAAGTGATTGCAATTAACTGAACATTGCATAGTATGGCATGGTATACTTTTTTGAATGCTTATATTCTCTCAGCACCAGTGTTGGTCATCTTACTTCAAAAAAGTAATTAGTTACAGTTACAAATTACATCTCGCAAAAAGAGAGTTAGTAATTCAGTTACTACATTGTAAAAGTAACTCAGTTACTCAGCAAAGTAACTGAAGTTATTTTTTATGTTCTATAAGGGTATTACGTTCTATAACAGCTTAAATATCAAAGATGTTTAAATTAACTGAAGAATAAAAACACTATATATAGTATTTTAGAACATTTGGTATTTATTTGAACTCAATAGATTGCAGTCTGCCATATGATATACATAAAAACATAGAAAAAATAAATACTGAAAATACAATTCAAAATTAAGTCACACAAATGTAAACTTGTGTAAAAAGAAACATAGGGAGACCTGGCCATTAAGTAGTGCAAATCTCTGTACCTGTAAATTATTATTATTATTATTACAATAAACAGAACACAATCCAACTCTCTCTGTAGATTAACATGTTGTTCATTCTCAAAGAAAATGAATAATACATTAATCTATTCTAAAATACTCCTCATCTAACAACTAAACCAGTGGTTGTTGCTGACAAACGTAAAATCGAGCGTTGCTTGTTTTAACAGTGGCTCTGTCTCCTTCACTGGAACTCACGCAGCTGCCTTTGGGGTTAGCAGCAGCAACAAGTGTCGTGTTAGCATGTGTTGATGTGAGGTGCTTCATAAGATTTAAGTTACTTGAGGCAGACGTGGATAAAGTCTTTTTTCCTGGACATAGCATGTTACTGAAACATTCTTGCCTTCAATTTCAATTAACGAGAAGTAGTGCCGGTACATCCAGTTCGAGAACGCCTCCTTTGAATTTCCCCGGCTCCTCGCCATTGTCGCTGACGCTGTCTTGTGTTTAGTGGAAGTCAGAGCGCGCAGTGAGACCGCCAATCATCGCTTTTGCAGCGGTGTCATCACCCCCCCCCTGCTCTCTCCAGCAGCAGCTGATGTGTAGCCAAAGCAGCTCGCGCTTTATTCAACCAAATTGTAGAAACGCAACACTTTACATTCTCGGTAACGATAACGGCGTTACAACGATGGGAAGAGTAATTAATTAGATTACTCTGTTACTGAAAAATTAACGCCGTTAGTAACGCCGTTACTTCCAACACTGCTCAGCTCATGAACACAGAACAGCCAGGAAGGGCACTACAAGGTTTGTGAAGAGACAGCACTGTTTACACAGAACTTCCAGGTCACACAAAAACAAAAAAATAATATTGGATTGTGCCTTTGATCTGGGCAACAAAATCAAAAAAAGACTTTATTTGTTTCGTTTTTTTGTTTCAGATTCTAAATAAATGTATTTTTATTATAAAGTATTTTTTAAATCTTTTCTGATTCTCAACTGAAAATCAAAAGTACACAGAAGAGTTTTTAAAGCCCATTTTGCATGTTTAAATTTTAGACTTAACTTCTGGATTGGAAGTCACTTTATATTATTAATTTAAATGTGTTAGCCTACTCTCAACCAATAATTTGTGTGAACAGACTGTTGAAATATTTGACTAATCTCCCACTCAATAGTGAGAAAACGGAGTAAATATTTCTACAGTTCCACAGATAATTTGGCAACCATCGACTGACACTGACCAACTGTTGCTAATGCTACAAGCAGAGGGGTTGTCGGTGCACTAATAGGAGATGTGCAGTGTGTTGGACCAAACTTTCACACGGGTGAGTCCTGGCTAAGGCACAGAGAATAGCTGGTCTGTGTTCAAAGTTAATGCAGCAGATGGCCTGACAGTCCTGAAGGAGAAAGAGCTCATCAAACAGCTCTAATGACCAGCGCACAGTTCAGGATCTCCTGCCAGAACAATGCCCTTCAATTAGCAACCAACGTAATTATGAGCTTTTTGCCTTTTCAGACAACATTTGCTTAAGGCATTTTCAGCCCATGTCATTTGAATGCAGATTCAGGTCAGGATTAGAGCCGCAGGCAAATGTGGCCCTGGAGCAGACTGACATCCTCCAAGAGACAGATAAGCCCACAGCTCTTAGAAGGATGCATTGTAGTTAAAGATTCATTGACTCGGATGCTTCAAATGAAAATAACAGGGGCCCAAATTGATTTAGATTGTACTTTTACTGTGATTAACAGCAAAACTGGATTTGAGCAGCTGTGGCAGTAAACAGACGTATCAGTACTGGTTTCATAATGCCTCAAACCCATTTTTGAGGTTTTCTTTACATTACAACATTACATATGGTGTGGAAAGGGGGTGCTCCTAATCCTGGTCAAAGTTGAAAATGTTGAAATCACCCACTGCTCCAGGGAAATATAATTTTAATGATTTCACACATTTTGAATAACAGGCATGTTCTTGAATGTTTTAATGAAAATCCTCAGGGTGTCACACTCTTTGTGCTCCCTCTTTGAACATCTATCTACCATTACCTGTAAAACAAGTCAGTTTGGAGTATGAGAGATTCCAAGATCCTCAGAAGTAAAGCACTAATCAGTGAACCCTTTACCTTCTTCACTGTTGTCTCTTGTTCTTCACTCCTTTCATTGTGCAGTTGTTTGAACGGCGATGAATAAACACACCGACTGCCTACGTCCCCGAGCTTCACCTGACAAAAGGCCTCCTCTCTCGTCTGCTCCACATAAATACCATCAAGATGCACCTTTTTTCAAGCTTTGGTCTTTGGGACATGCATTTTTAAAGAAGCATTGCCAATTAGAAGCTGATGCTCGGGGATAATAGGGATGAGAAAATGTGTGCCTCGATCTGAGAAGCTCATCTGTCTCTCAATCACTGTGCAGCCACAAGCATTCAGCGCTAACGTTCAAACAAGGCTTCTATAAAGGATGCTCTCATAAGTGCAGCATTCTCACATGAGGGCTACGCGCTCTGGGCTCTACTCAACACAGAAAACACCAGCTGCATTCACTGCTAAACGTCAGCATGATGAAATTACAATGAAATACCACTTGGCTAAAGGCAGGATCTAAAGAAGGGTGTTCGAGTTCACTTTTGCAACTGAATTTTTGAGATGCAGGACAATTCAGTTCAAATGGAAATGCTTTTAGACAAGTTGTAAGATGGGTTAGACATAGCATAGAACTGTCACGGGACCATCATATCAATTTATGGAAATATGTTATATGAGTGAGTGAGTGTCAAGAAATAACTTTTAACACTTTGCCAAAGATGTCAATGTGTTCTGCTGATGACTATCACAGAAATGCACACATGTGCCCTGACAACAAACCTGTAATCACAGTCTGCACCAGTAGGGGGAGTAGAGGGCTGTCACAACACTTCAGTTTGCCAAATTAAAGTCAAACTTAGTCATATTATAAATATTTAAAATCATGTTGCTCCATCCCTTATTCTCCGTTGTTCAGAACAGCTGTATTATTTTGTCACAAAAGCAAATGTGTGTAATGCTGCTTCATATTGTCTTCGGGACCTTAAAAAAAAGGTTTTCCTATCAAGATGTAAAAAGAAATCCAGGTTTAAATTTGTTTAAGTACTTTACCATTAACAAGAAAAGTAGTATTGATTTGTGTATTGAGAAGCAAAAGGGAAAACATAAAACTGCTTTGAATATTAATATTGTATTACAAAAGCAGAACTTGTGACATTCAACAGTGTGTTCCTTATGTAGTTACCGGAAAACTCAACAAAGCTTGGAAATAAACCAGATACAGTCTAATGTTTATTGCAGCATTAACGACTGTACCTCCAAACTCTCACATCATAATACTCCTTACTCTCATCTTTAATAACAAATCCAAGTTTTCAAAAACTTAAAACATACTTCACATTGCAAACTCTTGTTGCACTTGTGTGATGCCACTTTTCAATTTCCATAGCAGACATCACTCTGGACCTACCACAATTGAAAAAGAAGCTTCTTTTGGGGATAATGAACCAACAAAAGCAATTTTTTTTTTTCCTATTCCTAAGAAGAAAGAAACTCAGGTTTAAATTTGTTGCTCATCTTTCTGAGTTGAAGTCCTTTCCACCATTAACATGTAAAGTAGTATTAATTTGTGTATTGCAAATCAACGCTTTTCCTCAAAACAGTGTAAAATATGACTTTGACTCATTAAAAATGCAGCCTACTTTAAACCTGGGATAAATCACACACACAAAAACTGGTCCATCCTAAAGACAAGATCCCCTCGCACAAACAGAGTAATGTAGTTTATGCAGTTCAGTGAAGAGTGCAGTGACAGTTATGTTGGAAAAACAAAACAACAGCTTCACAAGAGGATGTATCAGCACAGAAGAGCCAATCCTGGAGGACCTGAGTCTACAGTCCACCTCCACCTCAAAGAGAAAGGACATTCCTTTGAGGACAACAATGTCCAGGTTTTGTCCAGAGAGGCCAGATGGTTTGAGAGAGGGGTGAAGGAAGCCATTTTTGTTCAAATGGAAAAGCCCTCTTTGAACAGAGGAGGTGGCCTCAGATTCATGTTGCCAAGTATTTACAACAGTGTTTTTAAACAAAAACAATTTGACTCTAGAACAACAACAACAACACCTGAATGGAACAGTGACACTAACGACTCACCTGAGCCTTAACGACTCTCACATCAGGAGTCACACTGTCCTTTCAGAGCTAACAACTATGAGACCAGAACAGCCTGGTCTAATCAGAGTTAGTTTCAGGTCAAACTCCTCCCTCTAGAGATAAAGCTCAGCTCTCTTACCAGTTTATCTCTAAATTGACAAAGTCTTTTTAAAAATGTCTTCACCTTAAAGACTTAGTCCAAAGTCTGCTTTTGCTTTTAACCTTATCCTGCCATATATCACTTACTGTGCTGAGATCTGGGGGAATACCTATGATGGTCATTTACTGCCTTTATATAGATTGCAAAAAAAAGCCATCAGAATTGTACATAATGTTGGTTATGGGGACCATACCAACACACTGTTCCTAAAATCACAAACTCTATAACTTGAAGAAATAGTAAAATTAAAATCTATATTAATGATATATAAGGCCAGGAATAATAAATTATCTAATAACATCCAAAAAATGTTTGCTACCAGAGAGGGGCGATATAACCTACGGGGAGAATTAAATTTGAAAGAACAGTGTGTTCGTACCACTCTAAAGAGCCAGTTTATCACACGAAGGGGTGTGAAATTATGGAATGAACTGGACGACAATTTGAAAAGTGCAGCAAGCCAAATACAATTTAAAAAACAATATAAAATGAACATCTTTAAGAAATATGTTTTAGAAAATTGACTTTGGGCACTTTCCATTGCCGATCCAAAATAGTTGAACGATGATGGTTGGTTGGTTAATCGGTTGATTATGTGTTGGTTGATTGATTAATTAGCAAACCATTAATTGATTATATGTTGATTGTTTATGTTATTTATATAATTGATTGTATATGAATTATACCAAAAGACAGATTAGTTCTGTGTGTACACTTAATAATTTGTCAGCTGTAAAAATAAAAAGAGATGGGGTAGGCACACATAAGCTATAGCTTCAGCCTACTCCCTTTGGGCTCTGTACAACAATATAGTATGTATGTAATGTAAATGTATGAAAAATGTATTGAGATGCAAAAAAACCCAAATAAACTAAACTAAACTAACCCATTCTTCAAGATGACCTATATGACTGAGAACCTTCACATTTACAAATGCTAATGATTACCAACTGTAACATTAGAAAAAGCTATTTAGGAATGTATTTGTATTTAAGTTCAATATCACAGGTTGGAACCTGTGATATCACACTGTACCAGTAGGGGGAGTAGAACACTTATACAGATCTGCCACAGACAAAAGTCATACTTTTACTAAAACATTTAAAATATTAAAATAATAAATAAATATGTACTGTTGCCCCTTTCTGCAACTGAATCAGTTAAGTGAGTTACTTAGCAGTGTCAGCATTAGCATTGATGGCTATTTGGTTTTAATGGAGTTTTCTGAGCTAGCTCTGGTTAGCTTTGCTGCTGCATGCGTGTGTCAGAAGAATTTAATTGAGTGGTTCAGTGGTGAGCATGATTTTAAACATTTGTTCAATTCATCTGTGTCCAGAACTAAAATGCAACCCCATCTGTTGGCACGGGTCATCTTCCCTAAAACAGTGGTAATAAATTAAGGGTACCTTGAGTTAAGTTAACCGATGAGACACTTGGTAGCCAATATGCATTTAAACTTTAACAATCCCAGTATTCATCCCACATTTGGTTATTTTAGATCTGATTAGCTTTGTAACATAATTGCATTATGTTATGAATAAATCACATGAAGTGCATGGGGTAGAACAGTCCCCCTGGCAGTTGGAGGGGATTTTGGAGTGTTGGCTGCTTTAGTTTTGGACAGAGACACAGGATTCCAGGGCACACACTACACCCTAAGCTAAGTGTGCATTTGTGGAAAGTGCACTTACGACATAACATTTTAGTTTATGACAGTGTTTTTTAACTTTTTATAAACCAAGGCACATTTTGTTAACATGCAAAACATTGCACGGCACACCAACAGCCAAAATTGTTACAAAATGACACACTGTAACCTAACATAGTATATACAATGACAATTTAATCTCTTCATTTGTTGTCAGGAATTGAAAAAG
Source organism: Perccottus glenii (assembly GCA_024416835.2). Taxonomy (NCBI): domain Eukaryota; kingdom Metazoa; phylum Chordata; class Actinopteri; order Gobiiformes; family Odontobutidae; genus Perccottus; species Perccottus glenii. The sequence goes on from CM044558.2 coordinate 5,825,180, forward strand.
CTGTGTCTCTATCTGTGGCGTTTAAGCTACCAGAGCTTCATTGGATAATGTTTCCCCTGACACCAAACATAGCAGTCAGTATAGTCGGATTCCTAGTAAAAGTAAAAAATAAATAAAAATGTCACTGTATTGCGTTGGCCTAAACGTTTTTCCTTTCTTGACCTTCAGTTGTACTAGGACCTTCATCTGGGTCTTTAAATATTTATACATTGCTTTCACTTCCTGCAGCATGCTTCATTAACTCTATTAACATTGATTAACAGGATCATTTATTGCGGTACCTACTGCCACCTACTGACATGGAGTAAGTGGTATTTCCATTCCTCCGCCAGTCAATCACTGCAGAGCGTTGTACAAATTTATTTCCAGTAACTAAGTAATCACCAATTAAGAAAAAATTTCACATTAGTGTGCCACAGCACACTGGTTAAAAAACACTGGTTTATGATAGGGAATTACGTTTAGTTGTCACCCACACAAGAGAGAGCTGAACTCTTTTGAAAACTCATGAAGGTATTTGACTCTAAACTTTCAGATAGTTTAGCTAAAGCTATACATATAATTTACTTATCCTTTAGCTTTTAATGATAAAGAAGGTTAACGTTGAGTTGGACGTCTAATCTACGTTAAAAGTAAATAATCTCTCTAACGTATCTGTTGTAATCAGTTTCTTTAGTCTTATATTCAGAGTTTTTGAGTTGAGAGCACAAAGCACCTCCATCTCGGAAACTCCACATGAATGTGCCATACTACAACGTTATTAAGTCAACAGCAGCAAAGAATGTGTCAAAGAATAAAAGGTTTTCAAACCATTTGCCCCAGCAACAGTTGTAATTATTTGATTCTGATTTTAGTTGTAGCCTATGTCACTATTTTGGCTGCTTTTTGTTGCTCTTCTTTGTATAGAAACAATAACAAAAACAATTGGGCCTACAGGTGGTCCTCAGAATGCTTTCCCACTTCACACAAATGCCAGCTTAAGTTGGAAAAGAACTTTAGAACTCTGGCTGATATTTGTTGAATAAAATAGTATTTTTGTAAAATAGTATTTTTGTTTGTTTGTTCTTTTATTAATAGTTTTGGGGAGATTTGGTTAGAAAATGATCACCGATAGTAATAAACGCCTAATAGTCAATTAGTTAATTCTAACCAGTATGTTAGATGAGATTCCCTGCATATAGTAATGTTAATGTTCCGATTTATATTGTCATAAAAAGCATGTAAAAAAAAAAGCATAAAGTACTACTTTGAGTACGCTTTGGCCTCTGGTCCCATGTGTTGTCCACGTTCCGAAAGTTAATTGCAGTCCACTTTTGTTCGAACGAATATACGAAATAATTCTTACTTGAGCAAAATTTGTGTAATACACAAGTCTTAATTGTACAGTGCATCCAGGAAGTATTCATAGTGCTACACTTTTTCCACATTTTGTTATGTTATAGCCTTATTTCAAAATGGATTGAATTCATTATTTGCCTCAAAATTCTACCAACAATACCCCATAATGACAACATAAAAGAGGGTTATTTGAAAATTTGAAATTTAACTAAAAATGAAAAACAAAAAAAAGCACATAAGTACCGTATTTTCCGGACTATAAGTCGCACTTTTTTTCATAGTTTGGCTGGTCCTGCGACTTATAGTCAGGTGCGACTTATTTATCAATTTATTTGACATGAACCGATAAAAATGAACCAATAGAAAACATTACCGTCTACAGCCACGAGAGGGCGCTCTATGCTGCTCAGTGCTCCCGTAGCCTACCACTGAAAACTGTTAACTGAAATATTAACTTAAAGACAACTGAGAAAGACTGAATGCAAACAAAATGCCACCAAAAAGAAAATCCTATTCTGCAGATTACAAACTGCAGATAGTAAAATATGCAGCCGAAAACGGTAATCGAGCAGCAGAAAGAAAGTTTGGAGTGAGTGCTATGCTAATATGTAGCTAACTGTTAATGTGTTACGTTAACATACATATTCAGCCTGTTGTTCTGTGTACTATTGTGTACCATTAGCTGAATAACTTGCCTTGCCAGACTTGCCAGATTACCAATATCTGTTCTTGGTCTTGGATTTTAAATAAATGAAGTTAATATTTCAGTTAACAGTTTTCAGTTGTTTTCAGTGGTAGACTACAGGAGCACTGAGCGGCTGTAGACGGTAATGTTTTCTCTTGGTTCTAAATGAATGCGACTTATAGTCCGGTGCGACTTATATATGGTTTTTTCCTCGTCATGATGTATTTTTGGACTGATGCGACTTATACTCAGGTGCGACTTATAGTCCGAAAAATACGGTACATACGTTTTCACAGCCTTTTTCATGACACAAAAAAAATTGAGCTCAGGTACTTCCTTTTTCCACTGATAACCCTTGAGGTGCTTCCACAACTTGATTGGAGTCCACCTGTGGTAAATTCAGTTGAATTGTTTGTAGGCCTCTGAGACAGGATTGTATCTGCAGCATATTAGGTTCCTTTAAGCACAGTGGCCTCCATCATCCGTAAATGGAAAAAGTTTGGAACCACCAAGACTCTTCCAAGAGCTGGCCACCCGGCCAAACTGAGCAATCGGTGGAGAAGGGCCTTAGTCAAGGAGGTGACCAGGATCCCAATGGTCACTCTGAAAGAGCTCATGCGTGTCTCCGTGCAGAGAGGAGAACCGTCCAGAAGAACAACCTTCTCTGCAGCACTCCACCAATCAGGCCTGTATGGTAGAGTGGCCAGACAGAAGCCACTCCTCAGTAAAAGGCACATGACAGCCTTCCTGGAGTTTGGAAAAAGGCACCTGAAGCACTTTCAGACCATGAGAAACAAAATCCTCTGGTCTGATAAAACAAAGATTGAACTCTTTTGGCCAATACCATCCCTACTGTGAAGCATGGTGGTGGCTGTGGGGGTGTTTTTTTAGCGGCAGGATATGGGAGACTAGTTAGGATCAGCGGAAAGATGAATGAGGCAATGTACAGAGACATTCTTGATGCAAACCTGCTTCAGAGCACTCTGGACCTCAAACTGGGGCAAATGTTCATTTTCCAACAGGACAACAAACCTAAGCACACAGCCAAGATAACAAAGGAGTGGCTACAGGACAACCCTGTGAATGTCCTTGAGTGGCCCAGCCAATGCCCAGACTTCAACCCAATTGAACATCTCAGGAGAGATCTGAAAATGGTTGTGCAAAGAAGAATGGGAGAAACTTCCCAAAAATAAGTGTGCCAAGCTTGTAGATTTATACTCTAAAATACTTAATTAGTGCCAAAGGTTCTTTAACAAAGTATTTAGCAAAGGCTGTGAATACTTATGTACATATGTTTTTTATGTTTTTTAACAACCTTCTTTCACATTGTCATTATGGGGTATTGTTTGTAGAATTTGGAGGGAAATAATGAGTTTAATCCATTTTGAAATAAGGCTGTAACATAACAAAATGTGGAAAAAGTGAAGCACTGTGAATACTTGTGAATACTGGACGCACTGTTTAATTTGAATGCTTGATTGAAGAACCATTACAGGCTAAAGTTCAGCAACATTTACAGCTTATTATGCAGTGTCAGCTCCTTGGTTTTTTAAAATGTCAAGCACATCTTATTAGACAAGTCACTTCTTGCTGTTCAGAAGTGAGAGAATCACAGCATGGATGTTTAAATAGAGCTTGGTCTGTGTATGCTGCTGAGAGGACCGTCTGACAGAGGTGCGATAGTAAAACACTTACATATCTCACGTCCTTGACTCCAAACTACAACTGCTGTGTCACTGTGTCCTCACCTTCAGCCATATATAGAGTTCAACTAATCCCCCTCACAAAGACCTGCCTGAGTTTGTGAACTGTGTGTTCTAGTGCAATAATAAGAAAGTTGGATGGCAGGTTTGTGAGTGTGCTTTTGGAGCAGAGGACCAGAGGACCACAGGTTCAGATCCTCAGAACAACCAGGAGAATAAACAGTGTGAAGCGTCAGTGTGGCCTGGAGCTACGGCAGCCTGGCCCTGCACTCGCTGCTAAGAAACAAAACAAGCTGCGTTTGGCTCGTTCTGGGACAGTGTTGCAGAATATGGAATGTGTTTTTAATATGAGCTCTATTTAAAAAGAGAATTGGAAATAAGAAATGTTAGCTGATTTTATATACTCTAAATACCTAATGTGTATGATCTAGTGACATCTACAGTAAGTGAAGAGTAAAGTAAAATCTATTAAAAGGTATTTAACTAGCTGTAGCTACTTGGTAACCTTTTAGGATTTATGCAATGCAGAATCGACTGGTCATTAGGGGGTGCTGGCTCCATCAGGACTGAGGATTGCACCCAATTACACAACTAAAATAATGCTACTAAATGCATAAAATGTATACAATTTATTCATATTATGTCCCAGGTGGTAGCCTTACAGTTAATAATTAGTTAATAATCAAACAATAAAACATTATATTTAATTAGGTTTATCTCTGACAAACAGGTGACCTAAGGCTGGCCTCCGAGTGGTCTTTTAAAGTGATGCCCTGGGGCGCTAAGAGCTGTTGCCCTGGACACTGAGAAACTTAAACATACTTGATAATATCTTTATACTCTTTGTGATTGGTTCTTTACACCTTTCAGTCAGCGCATGCACAAACTCATACATCCAGTGACACTTTCAGGGCAAACAGTGGAGATGTGGTTGTTGAAGAGAGGACTGGGACTGAAAAGAATTCAGCAGAATCTGCATCAGACAGATTAGTGAAGACCAGTGAGGAGAAACAGTGAGCAAATATAGATCCAGCCAAACCCCTCTCATAACTTTAGGCAAAATTTGGAAGTGTATTGGACAGCACAGCTTTTTTTCCCCAGCACGTCCAGCAGGTGCCATGTTGCCTGAATGGATACATGCCCATTTGAGATCAGAAGGCATTCTGGCAGGGCATCTGCTGAGGCAACGAAAGGGGAAACAGAGCGAGAAGAAAGAAAGGATGGAAGGAGAAAACATCTTGTCAAAAGAGACAAAGAGCAGAGAAAAGGAAGGCCAGAGAATGGGAGAGGAGAGTGTTTACAAGCTGCAGGAGTTTACAAGTCTATGTGTGTGTGCGCCGACCAAACATGTAGATGTGTGTGCACGACCGAACGAAAAGAGAAGAAGACGAGGGATGTGTGTGTGAGCGGGAGAGCAGGGATTTCGCAGCAGTTAAAGTGCAATCTCCAGGCACTGACTCACTCTGGACTGCAGCGCTGCACAGAGGAGCACCCAGGCTCCAGTGTTTTTACAGCCTCCGAGATCAGAACAGAATATATTTGTTAGCGCCTTTCAAGACACCCAAAAGCACCTTACAGCTAAAAGACAATAATTACAATGAATATGCAGATTTGAACAAGTATGTTTTGGGTTGGGACCTTTGATAGAGTCCAACTGATGAATGTGGATGGGTAGTGGGGTCCAGAGTTTGGGGTTAGAGTAACTGAAAGGGGGCTATGGGGAAGGCCAGGTTGTGGAGTGCTTTGAATGTGAGTAGAAGTAGTTTCCAATGATTTCTGTAAAGTATTGGAAACCTGTGGAGTTGATAAAGGACTGTTGTGATGTGTTCAGAGTTTTGGACATATTGATGCCGTTGGAGAAGTTTCTGTGGCAGGGCATTACAATAATCAGGATGAGAAGTGACAAATTCATGGACAAGGACCTGGGTGGATTGTTGAGTGAGTGATGTACGAAAAGGCTGTGCGAATAAAATTGTTGATGTTGAAGTATAAGACAGAGTACTGTCCAATATGACACCCAGACCTTTGATTTGTGTTAGAGATCAGAACCAAACAATCAATCAATAAATATACGGAGTGGCTCAGATTTTGAGAGAGTGGATTTTGACCTGATGAGGAAGACTTCACTTTTATTGCCAATGAGTTGAGTTTGTTATGGGACATCCAAGTGGTGATGGCCTGTAGACAGTAAGTGCAATAGGACAAGTGGAAATACCGGGTTTAGTAGGAATATAGAGCTGGACAGGAGATGTTACCAAGAAAAAGGATGTAAATGATGAATAAAAGTGGACCCAAAACAGAACCCTGTGGAACCCTGTGCAGAACTGGAGAGATACATTTTGTGTCCTGTCAGAGAGATATGAAGGAGGTTATTGGTTATTTTAATTAATGCAGTTTCTGTGCTGAGTTTACCACAAAAACAAATTGGAATGGTTCAAACAGTTAGTTATTGTGAAGATGATCCTGAGACTGATTTGCAATTGCATGTTTAGGTTTTATTGTTATTATTTTATTGTTTTATTGTTAATTGTTGTATTATTATTTAATGTTCTTGGCAATAAAATACAAATTGGGCAATACTTATCATAAGTCAGTGGGATGTGAGCCAGATTTCTTTCTTCTCCTGGTGCACAGGGGGGAATGGACAATGGCTTTTTAAAATAGAAGAGAGTGTGAGTAGGCAACTGGCCAATTGTTTGACAATGTTACTCTAAGGATATACAATAAAATTGTATTTATTAAAGTGGGATTTGGTAAATACTGTAGTATGTACTGTATGTTGGTGGGTTTTCACTGCATAATGAAATGTCAAATTATTTTCTCATTGTATTTCATTTACTTGTATCTCAGATTTGCAAATATGGCCATGCACCTGGAGATGTGCTTATAACTACATATTTAATAAAATATAACAACCCTGGACAATGACCAGTTAAGTGTAGGGCTAACCACTTACACTTTATTCACACTGCAATGCCAAGTCTGTAATCCTGGTTTTGTCTAAATAGTCTTAATAATTCTGAATTGATTAATTTGTTCATTCTTACACTAAGCCATTTCCCATATTAATTATGGTCACTTTTTTGGGGAGTTTATCTGTAGAGTATTGCATTTTGGGACATTTAAGTGTAAATAGTTGTCCATTACATTTACATTTACATTTAGTCATTTAGCTGACGCTTTTATCCAAAGCGACGTACACTAAGGTTCCATTCACCAGTGTTACAGCTGGAACACCACTGGAGGCAAGGGGGGTTAAGTGTCTTGCCCAAGGACACAACGTCAGTATGAACTGTGGGGAGAGCGGGAATCGAACCACCTACCTTCCGGTTGAAGGACAGTCGCTCTACCACTGAGCGTCCCATGGGGACCATGGTGTAGTACAAAATGTAACCATACTTAAATAACATTTTAGTACTATATTTAATCTAATAGATCGTTTAACTCATGAAATGGTGGAGACTTCAGAAGAATATATTTTATAGAGAATAGTTCATTCAAGTTTACATGTTATGCTCATAAGTACAGTTTTATCCTGTGCACACACCATCTGTTTAAGAAATTACTACATATCTAAACTGATATATGTCCACTGGAAACAGAATATATGAGTAAAGTAAGTTTGTTCCCCAGCAGATGTTCACCTGAGCCTTTAGAGCGAGCTGTGTCTGCTTCCTTCTTCTTCTCCTACTTCATTATGCATGCAAATGTGAGGAACATATGGCTTCCATACAAAGATTAAATACGGCACTGGATCCAGCTATGACTTTATAGACATCCATTTCTTTGGTATGTTCCATTTCACTGCTGTTATAGGACCAGAGGCGGAAATAAATGGACCAATAAATTGTGATGCCAGTCATTTCATTTTTTTTTTTTTATGCATGTGAAAAAAAGAAATGTTTAATCATTTAAACAGAATATTGTAAAAGGAATGATCTGTGAAAAACGCTGACGCTGAAGTCAGAGCTAAAAGTTCAAAGTAAGATCTACATTTCAGTTTGTGTAATATATTAGTATTTTGTGGAGAAAAAAATGGCCCAGTTAATTTGTTTTAATAAAAGAAAAACAGGAGACACTTTTGGGGGTGAATGGAATCTGACACTGACAGCAAAATGAAAATCAGGTAGTGGAGCTTTAATGGATGGCAATTTTTAGATAATAAAGTCAGGGCTTTTTTAAGAGAGCTCAAATTTTGAAAGATTTTGAAGACATATTGACAGAACAGGCTGTAAACACTCAAGAAGGCTAGCTTAGCAACTGCATTACCAATGGCAATTCAATCAAATAAACCAATACATTATTTGAGTGTTGAGTGTTTGAGGTCAGCTAGAATAGTGTCTTCATTTAATTCTCTGCATATTTAAATAAAAAAGTGTTAAAATTGCCAGGGCTAGTTTGTTATTATTTTAATGTGGATACTTCCCTTTAAAGTGGGTCTGTGTAATGACAGCATTACGAGTTAATGCTTATAAGTAATGGTAATAGTTACTTTGAAACAGAAAACAGCTGTTTTAGGTTTTGCTATTTAGGAGAGCACTGCTTGATATAAGACGTAGGTATGAAAATAAATTCAAGTTAATAGCTGTAAAGTGTGCTGTGATTTAATAAAAGTAGCAACAAAAGTAAAAGCCAAAAGAAAAATGAAGTATCTTGCATTCCCCTCACAAAAGTTAGGACATTTTAATTTTAGAAACAATTCAAGAATTAGCATCCTATTTTACAGTAACACAATTACAACATGGGAGCCATGGTTTAATAGAACCAACCTTCACTCATGTATGGACTGCTGCTGCTGATCCCTTTGTCCACTATTTTACTATGTTTAGACTAAACATCATTCACCCTATTCCATAACTCTGCATCAAATTCATCTCAAATATCAGCTTAAAAAAGGTTAATGGCATCATTCTCTCTCATTTCCTTTTCCAAAAACAAATATCTTATCAGCATCATTGTGACTCCATTCAAAGCTCACATAATTAAAAGGTCATAACAAAATGGAAAATGTGACAACCTGGAATTAGACATCTGCCACAGTGCACCTTCTGCAGAGGACGTGAGCGTTTGTGTTTGTGTGCGAGGGTAGGTGGATATGTGGGTTGGTGAGTCGCGGGGGTTCCATGGCGACGCACTGTTTCTGCCTCAGCCGTCGAATCCTCCCTGGGGTGTGGCGGCTTGGAGGCTTGAAAATGGGCGCAGTCTTATTTCTTCAAGGAGCACCAGCGCACCGACAAAAGTCAGACGACAACTGGTCTCTGACCTCTGCATCTCTAACGTGAGGATCAGAGTACAGTAAGCAGAGACGTTTCATGTACAGTGGATCAGTGAACAGTAGGCAGAGACGGAAAATCCCAGGAAACCAGAGCACACTTGGCCTGTTTGCAGCTACGTGCAGCTTGAAGCATCCACTATCTTACTTTTTTAGTTTGGGGAGGTGATTATTGACTCAAATGTATTATAATTTTTTTAGCCGGAAAATTATTCAAAACAAGAGTGGTAAACTATTCTTCCTTCTTGAATTATGCATATTCTGTCAGGGCCATTTGCAAATGAGCAAAGTAGGACTCCGATCGGCAAATCAACGCACGGAGCAATGACATTAGTCCAAAGTGACGGCAATAACTTCTCAAAATCTGGTTAAAGTTGAAGGATATTGAAGAAGTGCATCATTGTCGAATGAATAATTGATGGATGTGCTGTTGTATGTTGTAATGCATTTCATAAGGCTGGCCTACTCAATGGTCAGAGTGACACGCTCTCATTGATTTCCCCGGCAGTGTGGAGCAGAGCTGACCTCCTGTTGATGGTCAGCGCACATATTTCAGTAAACAGCTGTCATGACAAGGCACCTTTAACATGTTCCACTCACTGTAGAAAATTCAGAATGGTGCTTGGTGGACAGGGTAATAGAGGAACTTCTTAGCAGTAAGTCAAATGGTAAAGACTGTATTGACTTCGTATGCCTCTGCAAAAAAAGTAACAACACTATTAACAATTAACGATTGTTTTTTTTTTGTGACTTTTGCCTGATACACTCATAGGTGCCCCATCACCCCTAATTCTCTAGCCGTAGAATCGTCCCTCATATATGCTTTGGTCTTAAACATGACTTGACTGCAAAACGTTTTTACAGACTTCTGACCTGCCTCTGACTGTATGACAGAGCGCAGCTGGTGATTTGTGTGACATGCAAATACTTCCTTTGAATACAGAGAGTTGAAGTTGAGCCTCAGTCAGCGATTTCTGATGAGAGTGTGGTATAGATCCCAGCAAGTGTTTAAAGGTGCGTCCGGCCTTAATCAACAGCCAGTCAATGTAAAGGGAGGTCAATGTCACCTTGTCATATAGAAGAAAATAAGTGTTTGATACTTGAAAATAATTTTAATAGCAAAAGAGAACCAGTGAGTTATTGAAAGGTTACCATTTTACATTTAAACAAGACTGAGGACCAAATTTTATTAAACTCATTTTCAGGGCATGGCAAAATTGTGCGCAGTTATTTTTAGATTAATTGATTTAACTTGACAACTTTAGAAGTCAAGTTGCATATGCCAGAGGTAAAAGCACAGTGATGTTTGGTCAGTTTAGATGTTTTAATGGTTAATTTCACCTGTGAACTCGAGGGACATATATTTACAAAATGACAAATAACATGTATTTCACAAATAACAGCAAGTATTAATATACGTTATTTTATTTTCTCACTAATACAGACCTACGTTCCTACCAGATCCCTGCGCTCTGCAAATGAACAACGTCTGGTGGTACCGTCCCAAAAAGGTACAAAATCACTCTCACGTACCTTCTCTGGATCTGTTCCACACTGGTGGAATGATCTACCTGCTGCTACAAGATCAGCAGATTCTGTAGCCATCTTTAAAAAACGCCTGAAAACACATTTACATTTATTCATTTAGCAGACGCTTTTATCCAAAGCGACTTACATTACATTACCAGTGTTACAGTCACTGGAGGCAAGGTGGGTTAAGTGTCTTGCCCAAGGACACAACGACAGTATGAACTGTGGGGCGAGCGGGAATCGATCCTACTACCTTCCGGTTGAAGGACAGCCGCTCTACCCACTGAGCTACTGCCGCCCCTTTGTTGAAAACACATCTCTTCCGTCAACACCTGACTGACAAACACTGAGTTCTACTTCCTTTCTATCGATTCCTTTCTTCAAAAAAATATATATATATATTCTCTTATCCTTAGCTTTGTATACTGTGCTTGGTTTAAACTGACTAGTTTTTTGTGCACTATGCTTTTTGTTCCTTGTGTTGTTTAAATTGCTTCCATTGTTTTCCTCACTTGTAAGTCACTTTGGATAAAAGCGTCTGCTAAATGACTAAATGTAATGTGTGACTCTGGAGTGACCACTCACTGAAAGCACACACATGTGGAATTTATGATTTTTGGTGGCTTTATTTTTATACAAACAGTAAAAGAGTTTATGTTTCTAGTGTTGTGATAAAACGTAGTTATTTCTCTGAATGTGCATATATCTGTAGATGTATGAAAAAATAAACCTTTCCTAAACTATGTAAAAAAGGCTCTTCAGTGCCACATACTGAGAACATTAAACAGTTAAATAATCTTGCTTTAAGCAACAGGGTTATCTGAGACACACTCTGTAAGAATTGTCACGAGAACCGAAACCAACAGCCCACGCTGCTTCATCTGAGAATGATACATTCAGCCTGATTCACAATCCCCCAATAGAATATGCTGTTTAAAGTGGAATATTGCAAAGAAACATCAAATAGCATGGGCCTTAAGTGTGCTGCAGTCCACCATTGAATTAAAAAATAAGTGGATTAACGTCAATTACACAACTTCAATTACAGCTGCAGGGCTCGCATTGAGTGTTGGTTCTCGCCTGTGCTCTACGACCGAAGGCAGCCCAGTTTGTTACCCAAAGCACTGTTTGAAGGTGTTAGGTGATGTTCTCAGGCGGCCTCATACACCTCTCAGCTCCGGAACATATGGGGCATAAGGTTAAAGTGTTAAAGAGTGAAGAGCTGTCTCCAAAGTCACTCATTAAGACTTCCCCAAACTGCTCTGTGTTGGGCTCTAAAGAAGCAGAATGAAAACTCACTTTGAGACACCAGCCCAGCTCATTTTGTCTGTAATCTTAATTATGTCATGGCTGTTCTCGCAAAGAAAATGTGCCACCCCATCACCAGCTTGTGGATTTATCTGACAAAAAATACAAACCATATTTTCTCAGTATGCCTGCCAACACTATAACTTAGCAAAAATTCTGCACATTTCATATGTCTTTTCCAGCTTTCCATACCTAGTTAGAGGTGTCTTGCGGTATATTGCTGTCTGTCAGTATATTTTCTAAAATGTATAAGCACATTCAAATAATATAATTTGCAAATTTCTGATGCAAACTTCATTTGACTCATTTCCACAAGATTTGTTCATACACACTACCATGTCCCTGCAAGGCTACTGTAGGCTTATGAAATCTGTAATATTAAGACAACATCAGGTTGCATTTCTGTGTTAACATATGTTATTTGAATTTGAACTTCATAGACTTTATATTGTTGACATGACTAGTGTAGGTAAAATAACGTGTCTAGGCTGTAATTTTCATATTTCTAGGTTTCATTAAGTAGTACATATGAAGACACATTTGTGTGGTGTATTTTTTTTTTCTCCTATGATTCCAACTTTTTACTTTATAAATGTGACTTTATTCATCACAAATATAACATTATGACTATTTGATTATAAGTCAGGATTTTGTTACTAAATTGTATTGTATTTTTTTATTGTAAAATAATGTAATTTAATCAAGACGTTTTAAGTTTTATTGCATTTATTTATATCATCATCATTTTTTTTCTCCCTGTGTAGTGTGCAACATGGTGAAAGATTTCAGTACAGTCAGTGTTTCTTTCAATGAATCACTCATCATTTAGAGTCTATTTCTATCAAAAGCTCCACCCAAATCCTAATCACCCACATCATCTATTTCCCATCCACCCCTCCTCATGGTCCTGTGAGCCCCTGAGCTACATTTATACAGGAAATGCTGGCTTGTGGCTGCGTGGTCACATTTGAAGTCTGGTCACACGTTCCGAGATGGAAAAACATGCATGATTTGCATCAAAGATAGCACTGCTGCAGGGAAGTGGGCCCTGATGAGGCCTCTGCGTTTTCAAATGGAGACTGCCTCAAATTTCATGCCCCTGTGGGCTCCATGAAATATTTAGAGGCACATGGATATTGTTGTGGCTTATGACGGACCAATAATTGAACTCTATCTGTGAATGGAAACTCAGCAGATTCTTTATGTATGATCCTTTTAATGGAAGAATGGAGACTTTTTTGAAATCTAAAGCAGCCGAGTCACAAAAAAAATTATTTAATTGGTATTGGAAATCCCACAGGATCTTGGCTCGGTCATTCTCTATCACCTTTGGAGGTTTTTCCCACTTTGACCTCTGGGTTTCCAGTCCGTACTCTGTGCAGATGTTCCTGTACACTATGCCAGCCACTTGGTTATGGATGCTTTCCCTGCCAGCATCTTACACCCTGCAGTTAAGTGTTGGATTGTCTCAGGGGCCTGTTTGCACAGCCTACACCTTGGGTCTTGTCTGGTGTGGTAGATTTGGGCCTCTATTGCTCTGGTGCTCAGGGCCTGCTCCTGTGCAGCCATGATGAGTGCCTCTGTGCTGTCCTTCAGTCCGGCCCGTTCTAGCCATTGGTAGGATTTCTTGATATTAACCACTTCAGTTATTTTCTACCTTTTCCTCCCATGATGATACTTCAAGCACCTCTTCCTCTTTTACTCCATAGAAAAAAATAGTTTTCAGATCAAATAAAAGGACGTATTAATTAAACCCCCCCCAGAGTTGTCATGTAGTGAAAACTTAGCTCTAGAGACCGGAGCCATCTTTTGTACCAGGCTGTAAACATGATTTTTACACTTGTAAAGTTGCCATTGGGTTTCTCATTATATTTCCGCTTTTGGAGCCTGCCCTCTGGTGGACGGCTGGATATCTCTGTATATCGCTGTATATCGCTGTATATCGCTGTATATCGCTGTATATCTCTGTATATCGCTGTATATCTCTGTATATCGCTGTATATTGCTGTATATCGCTGTATATCGCTGTATATCTCTGTATATCGCTGTATATCTCTGTATATCGCTGTATATCGCTGTATATCGCTGTATATCGCTGTATATCGCTGTATATCGCTGTATATCTCTGTATATTTGTATGTATGGTGGTGCCCTTACTCGAGGACATTTTAAGGGGTTCCATGAGAGAGGCTTGCATAAAACTCAGGTTATGATTGGATTAAAACAATCATTTCTGTGGACGCCACCAGGGGGCACCCAGGTTCCCCAGTCATGTCACTAACCGGAGACTATAGCATGTTTTGATGTTGGTAGGAGAAACCGGAGTACCAGGAGAAAACGCACTGAAGCAAAAGAAGAAGATGCCACACAGTAAGGGCCAACCCAAGAGTCACACTCTGCTAACCACTGTGCCACCGAGCCTCCGTACCTGCCTTACTTACATGTATGTAAATGTACTGAATGAAAGTAAAATGTACTGTACATTATGAAGATGTCTGTGAAGGTTCTCAGTCATCCAGGACATCTTGAACTAAAAGTTAAAGTAACCTTATGAATAGATTATGAATAGAACTACAGATATTATCTTATATTGAGGTCAATCACATTAAAAATGGCCTTTTTGGGAAATGTTAAAACTTGAATCATACTGTTTTCAATTAGTGAGATATATATATATATTTTTGTTTGTTCAAACAAATTCTCTGCTACTTTCTGCCTTCTTTTTTTACAGTATTTTCAGCATTCAGTTGCATAGGTTTGCGCTGGCTTTGCTTTGTTGAGAAAACATGACACACTGGAAAAGTCTACAAAAGTTGTGGAGCAGAGAAGTGGGTCTGGGGTGAACATGCTCTCTCTGTCACACTCTAAGGACGTAGGGGCAGGGGACAGCCATTTATTGTACTGTCTGTAAAGCCATTTGATGCTAATGAAATCCTCTTGAAGATGGAGGTCACATACTTTCTCTATCCTGCATCCTACCTCTTGAGAAATTGTGTGGAAAATAGGGAACTAGGAACTTTCTAGACTTGTCACCACCAATGTAAAAATAAGCCACAGTAAGAATGTGATTAGACCTTTTGTAGCAAAAATGTCTATAAAAAGTTAAACTTAAACCAGGAAGAGTACATACCATTTCTAAAAAGTTGTGTTAATGAGTATCTGCAAGGGTCTATTTTAGATATTCACAACTCTTCCTCCCTTTCCGCTTACATTTTCTACACACTAGCTTCTAATTCATTCATCAGATGATGTTCGTTATAGCAATAAGTGGCAAAACTAGTCTTATATAGTTATGCAGTAAGTGATGTCATAAAGTAGTTATTAGAAAATTCACATTACATATTACACCAAGTATATAAATAAATGTCACTAGTTATGTTCCTATGAAAGAAAACATTTTATAATATTTATTTATATCTATGTCTTGTATTTGGCTTCTGTCATGTAGAAGCATTTGTTATCAGTAGATTCAGAAAGTCTTTGTCTTTAATCTGAAATCCACTGAAAGTTGTTTAGACTGGAATTTGGTTTAAATCTCAAGCAGACAAAATCATTTTTTTTTTTTCTATTTTCTAGATGCCATAACTTAAAAAAAAAAAAAAATACTTTAGAGGATATACAGTATGACAGTTTCAGCAGCAAGTGTAAAGAGTTGACTTTCAGAAAATGTCAAACTCTTGCTGATATGTATAAGACATAGCCATTTTAATGTGTTCCAGCTATGTGTGTATATATATATATAAATGCATAGCCTATAACCAGGAGAAGGTGATGCCTAAAAGTCATGTAAATATACAATAGGTCGCTGATCCCTCTAAAGACTGTCTGTGTTTTTTGAGAGGAAACTATCCAAAACCAGCAAGTTTGGAAGAAAGAAACATGTGTTCTGAAGCGTAGGGTGATTTTAGTGCATTTTGTACAAAGACCATTCTGCTAGGGTCCAGTGTATCAGCCTGTTTCTGCTCCCTCTGTTTGAGCTGCTGCTGAGTCAGAAGAGGTCCGCTCGTCCCGGTGACATTTCTGTTTATCTGAGGGTCCTGTGGCACGATTCTACAAATCACTTGTATGAGAACCATTAAATCAATACCAGAATGTATATTTTTGGAATTTAAAATTACATAATGCTACTAGCTAAAAGTTACACAGCACTGCTTTAAATATATACATGAAATATTATTGCACTACTGTCATATTTTATTTTTAAAGGTACATTCTGACGTAGTGTTAGGATACCATACTATATGCATTGTACCCTTTATATACAATGTTATAGCTCCATAACAAGCACCCACGTTTGACCCTTATTACAAGTTATACACAATTTTATTGTCAAATTTTGTGCATAAATTTTACACAGTTCGGATTTAATTTAGATTCTCTGTCTCTCAATGTTAAACAATTAGATTATATATATATATATATATATATATATATATACCAAAGATGGGTATTTGTTTTCTGGTTTTGAGAGTCCACTAGTTTAATTATTTAATTCTGACAATTTCTACAAGAAGTGATGGATCTGTAACTATGAGTGACGGTCACAGAGACCAGACAGAGATGTACTCTATATTTTCACTTGAGGCTCAGAGTCTACTATTGAGACACTGTCATGACCTGAAGGAGTTTTGCAGTTCATTTGAGAATCAGTGGTTGTAATCAGAGAAAAACTAATGAGCGAGTGTTGAAAGTTAACATCTATATTAAGCCTTAACAGCCAATGGTTAATATTTACCGTTTATAAAAGTAATGGATATAGATTAGGATTGCTGATAATTATTTAGTAGATGACCAATTATAAACCTAAAGCAGAAGGTGTAAAAGTTATTTGAAAATATTGGGTATTTTAAATCAGAATCTTGAAATCTTGAATGGATGTCTTTCCCTTTCACATCAGGGTAATATCTATCCAAAACAATTAGAGCAAATTGTTACCAAACATTTTGGGAGGCAAATTCTGTTTATGTTTTGTTTTTTACAGTGTGCAGCAAGTACTCTCCTTTTTGCAGTGACTAAGACTAAGCCCTAAGTCCAAATAATAATAATAATAATAATAATAATAATAATAATAATAATAATAATAATAATAATAATAATAATAAGGTTTACTTATATAGCACATTTCATAATGTCAAGCATAGACTCAATGCGCTTAATAATGTGTCCAAAAGTTCTGTAAACACACAACAGCTCCAAAGGAAATGGTCCTAAGTTGGGTTTTGTTAAATAAACTACAGTTGCTCAGATCTCTCAAGACTCTCATAAGACTTGTGTGTGCATTAGTGCAGAACTGGAGTCCAAATCAACTGCTATTTCTTGAAAAACAGAAAGCCATAGAAGCAGACGGCCAGACTTACTTTGACTGTCGAATTTCCTGATGATAGTGTCCAGGAAGGTGTTCTGCGGAGCCACATGGCCTCTGCGCACCGGCATCTTGCGTCCTACTGTACTTGTGGTCCTGTACCTGGTCCTGTCTCCGTGCGCGCAGCAGCAGCAGCGGCTGAAGGGGAGCAGTAGTAATCCCTCACTGCCGCTGCCCCAGGTGAGACGCACAGCGGTGTTGGTTAGTCTCAGGTTCTGTCAGGGCGGTGGAGGAGAAAGTGTCCTGAGGAGGGCGGGAGGATGAGATTTCCACCTCTCTCTCTCGGACTCACAGCGGCCGGAGCGCGCACACCGCTCTCCTCTCCGCGTCCAGAGTCCGCTGCTGCTGCTGCTGGGAGGCGGACCCGCCGAGCTGCACGACGAGCCACGCGGGTACCATGACGCACTTTTTACGCTCTCGCCTCTGTTGGCGAATCTGTGGAAGAAAAACAAACACGGGGACGGTTATCGCAACGTCCGTGGCGCGCTCACAGATGCGTATTTTGTCTTTGGATGCGTGTTTTTTTTGTTTTTTTTGTATTTATTTTTTGAGGGATGCGTCTCCGTCCGCGCTCCTCCTCGCTGTGCGCTCTGGCGGATGACTTCAGCTACACCGGCGTCTAGCTGCGCCTCTTTAACCCTTCACGCGCCCGATTCTTCAATCGAAGCTCTTGCGAACCCTACTTCTTCAGCTTCCCGCTTTTCCAAAGACATGCCATTTCAAGCCCAACGTCTCAAAAACTACTTTTAAAATGGAAGTGTACAGCTTTGGAACCGCAACAGCAGCGCACAAATCTCCAACTTATATTATTGTCCTTTGCGTAAGATCTTCAATTATCTTGCATGTGTAACAGCCCTAGCCTGTGTTATTTTATGAGAACGTAAAAATATTACAAATTGTTTCAACTTGCGATAAATGTTAAGGTAACGGAGAATACGTTGAAACACATGTAGTGGGGTTTGAACGTTGTGTTACGCACAGACAGTTTACAAAGGCAGGTGTTTTGGGGTAAATGTTTTGTAACAGAGATGTTTACCCGTGAGCACCCCCTCCCCCTCCCCCTCCCTCCACAGTGACAGGTGAGTCTCCAGGGTCACCTGTCTTCCGGTTTCATTCGAACTCTTTGCGCGCCTCACCTCAAGTCTTCTGTCCGATTACAAAACATATGACATGTTGTTGCAGCTTTTCTGAGAAATGAGTGGAAAGCCCGTGTACCTGTCCACTGCGGAAGTGTTAATGTGTCGCGTGGTGGACAAACCCGGAGCCAAAGCGCCACACCGCTGCTGTTTCTGCCGCTGATGGTGCTGATGCTTCTTGTGGTCGAGACTGGACGGGGATTCTCCACTCTGTCTGCGGAGCTACGTCACGCGCCGGGGTTCCCCCTTCACGCCGTCTGCTCTCAGTGCTACCTTCACGTGCTGTGGGAGATTTAGAGACAGTACTAGTGCTCATATTAGAGACCGTGTCCACTCGAAGCAGTGACAGATGACGTCTGAAGTCATTTTTGAACGTACATCGGTTTCTTTTGAGGACATAAAAAAGGATACAAACAAACAACGATAATTCTAACTAACGGGGCAAATAAATTGGGAGTTTCTGATCAAAGCATTTCAATTGTTTTTTTATATTTTATAAATGTATATATAAATAATAGGTGGAATGGACTCTTAACAGTTTTCTAAGGCAGCAGAAGCTACATCCTAGAAGTCTGAATCAAAAATCCATTACATTTGAGGGTCTAAACATTTTTCAACTGCAGGTTGTGTGCCCCTGTGCTGAACCCATCTGCAGACTGTATGTGGTGATAGTTTGAAAGTAAAATGCTGCAGAACCAAATCAGTCGGAACTATTTTTAATACTGTGAATGTGTATCGAAATAACACTCCCAGAGAGTATAAGAAGAGATGCCCAGACCTTTACAAGCTCAACATGAGAAATTTGAAGGCTCAAAAGGTTTCCTCGTTATCACAGTCTTTACAGCTTTAAAGACAGAACCCAGCAGGGGTTACCAACAAACTTGGATGGAGGTTTAGAACACACTCTTGGAAAACAATTTAGGACATTTTTGAACTTCATTGATTTTGTGTTTAAAGCAAACCATCATCTGAACACTCGGGGTCGCGGATGACTGGAGCCTATCCCAGCAGCTTTGGGCCTGAGGCGGGGTACACCCTGGACAATGGACAGTTAGTCGCAGGGCTAACATTTAGAGACAGACAGTGACAGACAACCATTCACTCTCACATTTATTCACTAGGGACACTTTAGATTTATTCACCTGTACATGCATGTGTTTGGACGGTGGGAGGAAGGCGGGACCAGAGTGAACCCCCCAGGGCCACGGGGAGGACATGCAGAATGCTGAATGTTTCCCTCCTCTCCTCTTCACTTGTTAAATGGTTGTTTTGAACACAGATTTCCCAGTGCATTGAAAGCACTCAGCAGTTTCGCTGGAATCCATCAACCCCCCTGACCCTGCACCCCCACTCCCCACCAGCTTTTATCTCCCCTCTCTGTCTCTCTCTACTAATAAACCCTGACTTATTACAAACTTAGCTTGTTTCCACTTGTGTCAGACCCAGGCCCAAAGCCACAGGACTGCATTCATTACATCGACCTGAACACACTCATTTCAGCAGCCATCAGAGGTTTTAAGGACGGATGTATGGCGGGCCCCTGGAGCTGGACCAGGCCCGGAGAGCGATCTGTCAAAATAATGTTGTTTGGGTATGAATTAAAAATGCATCGGTGGCTGCTCGTGTTGGAGGCAGCAGCAGTGTGTTCTGGAGCAGCGCTGGTCAGCCTCCCTCTCTGCTCCCTTATTTAGGCAGGAACAGACAGAGGTGGGTGTGGAAGCTGGAAGGTGGAGGGGGGGCAGGGAAAAGGAGCAGAGGAAAGGAGGACAATGCCTTGACTCGTCTCGCTCTGTCACACATACATTACAGAATCATTATGCAGCAGGGTTTTGTTGCACATCTTAATGTATTTTTTTTTGTTACCATCCAGTCATTCTTTATTTGTGCAGGTTTTCTTTTTTACTACTCAAGCCAAAAGGAGACTGCATTTAGATTTACTTTAGGGCGTTGTTAGGGTTTAAAGATGTTCACACTGGTCTCAAGTGTAGCTGTTCTGAATGTGATATGTTTTTGTTGAATTTCAATTGTGGAACTTAAAACAGTGACAGGTTGACTTTGATGAGTTGTAAAATGGGCAGAAATCGTCAGTGATAATAGTCGGTGATCATGTTGTCCATGATGTTGTTCATTTTCATGACCAGGGACGTCTGGGTCTGGGAAGAGAACAGCTCTGGGCCTCACGCTGACATTTCCATTAATAACTACATCTTTTCATAATGAATGAACAGGTCAGAGTAACATTTTTAAACCTGTCAGTAGAATGTTTGTGGCTTCAGAGAGTGAAAGTTTATTAGAAACCAACAGCAGACAGGTTTTTACAAAGGCTTTATTGTTCAGTCTGGATCATAGTGCTCAGCTCCAGAAAAGACACATTTACTTCATGTACAAATATAGAACAATTATATGTTGATGAATAGGTCGGACTCGTACAAAATATGATAAACAGAGTGGAAAAGGCTGTACAGACTGAAGAATAATTGGTTTCAGAGCAAAAACTCTACACTCAGCAGTTTGAGAATAATCAGTCATATGATGACTAAGGCCTAAAGAACAATGTGTACATCATCATTTACAGCTTCATCTATCCACAGGCCGCCAGCCCATCAGCCCACTGTCCTCGATGTTCATGCTGGCACAGGCACACTCTCAGCGCCTGGACAGGTCTCCTCCTGTGACACAAACACAAGAGGAACACATGACTTCATCGTCATGTCCTGTTGGTACATGTTACACCTAAATGAGAGTGTGTAGTTCATTTGAAAGGATGAAAGAGTGAGTGCAGCAGCATTGATCTGTACTGACCAAATGTGTCTGATTAATGTCTGCGTCACTCACAGCTGGAGGGAATATGAGCTGGAGGGATGTTCTGTGTCGTATGTGGTTACATCCAATTAACTCACACAATCAGCTGTGCATGGATTAGCACATAAATGCTTTAGAGTTGGCATTCTTGATGGAATTTTTCATGTGCACCAACACAAACACATTTTCTTCTGTGATTAGACATGCATCATGTGTGCTGCTGTGTGTGGCCACTTGTGTTGGAGTCACATTTGAGCGTCTGTGAGACTGTAAAACTGTAAAAGCTCAATCCAGACCAGTTTAGATCAGACACATTGTGTAGAGTCTTTCAGAAAACCTTTTTTAAAGGTAATCTATCTTCAGTGTGAGTTGAACGTGCTGTCCTGACCTCTGACCATTCAAATGAGTCATCTCTGAACACAAATTTAAACAAATCGACCTCAGTGAGCCATAACTTGTGTATGACCTGAACATGCTTTAAATGTGGAAATATTTTACACCACCTGTCAAGTGTATCCTTGGATGATATTGATTTTACATACATTTAAATGCTCTGACAGTTCACATGTAAACCCATGTGTTGTTTTTCTCACCTTGGCAGCTGGTGCACTCGCAGCTGTGGATGACAGGCAGGACCACGGGCTCACTTTCCCCACTGGCACACTGCAGGCTGAGGAAACGCACCGGAGTGTCAGGGTCCAGGCGATAGCTGCAGCACTCGCACACTGACAGGAGGTACGGCTCCTGTTTGAACAGCAGCACAATGAGCACAGGAGGAAGAAGAGAGTGGAGAGGAGCTGAAAACTGCACACATCTATGTTCAAACCACAGCTGTAGGAACTAACAGTCAAAGAAAACACAAGGCAAAAATGATTTATTACTGCAAAATCTTAACAGCTCTGACAGGCCACATCAGCTGACCACTCAACTGATTCCACTGGTCTTCTCTGTTGAAGCTCTTACAGAGCTGTTTCAGAGTTTAAATAAAAACTATATTAGTTCTAACATAATTCCCATACATTATTTATTCAGGAGTAAAAGTAAAGGTGAAATGCTTTATGCCATGGTAGGAAATACACACATATGGTTAAATTAAATTCTTGCTCCATCTGCTAATGACTCACAGCAGCCAACACACTTTTTCTATATTTTATTATTACATTACTCTACCACAGACAGATATCCCCTCTTGCTCTGGTCTTAAATACTCTAAGTATAATGTTAGTAACACATATGTTCTAGGAATATAGCTGCAATGTGTAAAGATCAATAGGGCAGAACACTCTGTCAGAATTCAGTTGCTAATTCTGACCTCCTCTATTTTATTTATTTTTTTTTATAAAAAAATAAAATAAAAATCAAGCCTGCTTATATAAATAAACAGGAAAGACTGCTTGTTTTTTATATAATGTTGTTGGTGAAATGTTCTATAGTTGTTTGGCCACAGTCTGCTCTAAAGCTTAGACTTGTCTTGTAAAAGCTTGATATACTCTTTATGTATTTTATGTATTTTATGTATTTGATATAATATAATGCCGAAAAGACCTGCTCCACAGAACACAGTCTGTTTCACAGTAGCATCTGGAGGGCTCTTGTTAAAAGGGTTTGCAAAAGGGCAGGTACTTTAAATGAATACCTGGTTGGTGATTGGATTTATCAATTGCAGTTGTTTCTGTTCGTAACGGCCGCTACATCTTCAAACCTCAAACACACCCAGACCTGTCAGTGCTGCCGTCTCATTGGACACAAAGAGCCGGTAAAGCCAGGGTTCAGTTATCAATACGAGTTTGTAAACTCACAAATCTCACACCAGACCCTGTCTAAAACCAGAATCAAAACATGCTTCATTAAGAAAGAAAATTGTGTTTTTCCTTTTGAGGGGGGTATGGACTATCTATTGTTCAATCAACAGACTCAGTGTTAACACACCCAGACCACAGGACCACACTGATTGGCTGATGGTCTGATTTTGTATTAATGTATATATCCAAGTATGTTTGAATGAGGGCTTTTTTGGTTTTGGATGCTCATTTGTTAGATCCTACTGGTTTGTTTTTCAGGTTTGTCTGAATAACTGTAAATGTGGTCACAAACTTCTCCATGTACCTCTCAAACCATCAATAAAGCCTAAGTAGGTCAGGCCCATACTTCTGCTCGGAGACGATCCTCTAAGGACACGTCTTCTGCTGATCAATGGAGGAGGAGGGACTTCTCGGCACTCTGCCTAGTCACTAGTTACCGTCTGCGGTTGCCACAGTAACAGGAGCTATAACAACGCATTCAGCCGCACTGATGTTTATTTTTGACTAATCTCCGGGTGTGACTGAGTCTATTTTTTTCACTGCGGTGCAAAGGACTTTGGAGGTCGCCATGGTAACGAGGTGGCGAGGCTCGCTGTCTTCTGACGATCAAACAGACAACAAGACGAGATGAAAAGAGGTCGACGGGGGAAAGCAGTGCCAGCGGGCTCTACACGTGACCGTCCCAGACTCCATTCACTGCCTCTATATTTAGATCAGAGAAGGAGCCACTCACTCACAGGATAAATATGGCCGCTGACACAATCTGAGACCATCAAACTATACCTCGACCTGGGTTCAGAGGTGCATCTACTGTAAACGCTGTCACAACATAGAAGTAGAAACCGCAGATATCACAGCAGGTGGAAGGCGCTCTATTGTTTGAGTTGTGACTAACTAATAAGAAGCCAGGACTGCAGTATTAACAGATGGACCAGTTGGCTACTGACTGGTCAATCTGGCTATTCTCCACAATATCACAGTCTGTGGAAACTCACAATACACAAAGCAAATGCAAAGTAATAAGCCATGGAGAGGAAAAAAGTAACAATTAATATTGAACAAGGAATAGTTTGTTTTTCTACATTCGGTTTGTTATAAACAAATATTAGACTTTCAAAACTTTTGCTAAAGTTGTTAACTCAGCAGATTTGAAGACTTGCAAAACGGTTGCACTAAAGGAAAAAATAGTTAGTTAAAAAGTTAATTTGCTAAAACATATCAAATGCAATATTGAGTGTATATTAAACACAAGGCCTCTTACAAAGGCATTTCTTGTAAATCCCACAAAAATTGACATTCACACGCAGTACAGCACAGGCAGTACAGCACAGGCAGTACAGCACAGGCAGTACAGCACACGCAGTACAGCACAGGCAGTACAGCACAGGCAGTACAGCACACGCAGTTCAGCACACGCAGTACAGCACAGGAAGTACCGCACAGGCAGTACAGCACACGCAGTACAGCACACGCAGTACAGCACAGGAAGTACCGCACAGGCAGTACAGCACACGCAGTACAGCACACGCAGTACAGCACACGCAGTACAGCACACGCAGTACAACACAGGAAGTACCGCACACGCAGTACCGCACACGCAGTACAGCACAGGAAGTACCGCACACGCAGTACAGCACACGCAGTACAGCACAGGAAGTACCGCGCGCACGCAGTACAGCACACGCAGTACAGCACAGGAAGTACAGCACACGCAGTACAGCACACGCAGTACAGCACACATGGTACCGCACACGTAGTACAGCACACGCAGTACAGCACAGGCAGTACAGCACACGCAGTACAGCACACGCAGTACAGCACAGGAAGTACCGCACAGGCAGTACAGCACACGCAGTACAGCACAGGAAGTACAGCACACGCAGTACAGCACAGGAAGTACCGCACACGCAGTACAGCACAGGCAGTACAGCACACGCAGTACAGCACACGCAGTACAGCACAGGAAGTACCACACTCGCAGTACCGCACACGCAGTACCGCACACGCAGTACAGCACAGCACACGCAGTACAGCACACGCAGTACAGCACAGGCAGTACAGCACACGCAGTACCGCACACGCAGTACAGCACAGGAAGTACCGCACACGCAGTACAGCACACGCAGTACAGCACACGCAGTACCGCACACGTAGTACAGCACAGGAAGTACCGCACACGCAGTACAGCACAGGCAGTACAGCACACGCAGTACCGCACACGCAGTACAGCACAGGCAGT
Source organism: Perccottus glenii (assembly GCA_024416835.2). NCBI lineage: Eukaryota > Metazoa > Chordata > Actinopteri > Gobiiformes > Odontobutidae > Perccottus > Perccottus glenii. Next base: position 5,850,357 of record CM044558.2, read on the forward strand.
ACAGCACAGGAAGTACCGCACACGCAGTACCGCACACGCAGTACCGCACACGCAGTACAGCACAGGCAGTACAGCACAGGCAGTACAGCACAGGCAGTACAGCACAGGCAGTACAGCACAGGAAGTACCGCACACGCAGTACGGCACAGGCAGTACGGCACACGCAGTACCGCACACGCAGTACCGCACACGGCAGTACAGCACAGGCAGTACAGCACAGGAAGTACCGCACACGCAGTACCGCACACGCAGTACCGCACAGGCAGTACAGCACACGCAGTACAGCACACGCAGTACAGCACAGGAAGTACCACACACGCAGTACAGCACAGGCAGTACAGCACACGCAGTACAGCACAGGAAGTACCACACACGCAGTACAGCACAGGCAGTACAGCACACGCAGTACAGCACAGGCAGTACAGCACACGCAGTACAGCACACGCAGTACAGCACAGGAAGTACCACACACGCAGTACCGCACACGCAGTACAGCACACGCAGCACAGCACAGGCAGTACAGCACAGGCAGTACCGCACACGCAGTACAGCACAGGCAGTACAGCACACGCAGTACAGCACAAGCAGTACCGCACACGCAGTACAGCACAGGCAGTACAGCACACGCAGTACCGCACACGCAGTACAGCACAGGCAGTACAGCACACGCAGTACCGCACACGCAGTACAGCACAGGCAGTACAGCACACGCAGTACAGCACAAGCAGTACAGCACACGCAGTACCGCACACGCAGTACAGCACAGGCAGTACAGCACAGGCAGTACAGCACAGGCAGTACAGCACACGCAGTACAGCACACGCAGTACAGCACAGGAAGTACCACACACGCAGTACCGCACACGCAGTACAGCACACGCAGCACAGCACAGGCAGTACAGCACAGGCAGTACCGCACACGCAGTACAGCACAGGCAGTACAGCACACGCAGTACAGCACAGGCAGTACAGCACACGCAGTAGAGCACACGCAGTACAGCACAGGCAGTACAGCACACGCAGTACCGCACACGCAGTACAGCACAGGCAGTACAGCACAGGCAGTACAGCACAGGCAGTACCGCACACGCAGTACAGCACAGGCAGTACAGCACACGCAGTACAGCACAGGCAGTACAGCACAGGCAGTACAGCACACGCAGTACCGCACACGCAGTACAGCACAGGCAGTACCGCACACGCAGTACAGCACACGCAGTACCGCACACGCAGTACAGCACAGGCAGTACAGCACACGGAGTACCGCACACGCAGTACAGCACAGGCAGTACAGCACACGCAGTACCGCACACGCAGTACCGCACACGCAGTACAGCACAGGCAGTACAGCACAGGCAGTACAGCACACGCAGTATAGCACAGGAAGTACTGCACACGCAGTACCGCACACGCAGTACAGCACACGCAGTACAGCACAGGCAGTACCGCACACGCAGTACCGCACACGCAGTACAGCACAGGCAGTACAGCACAGGCAGTACAGCACACGCAGTACAGCACAGGCAGTACCAGTACCAAATGGTGCCATAGCAACCGGAGCTTTTAGAAATTGAATGAACGTTTTCAGGATGGCACTCTGCTCATGCAACAGTAAAGAGACACAGTGTGAGAGTGTGGACACTCTTGTGCGTTTTAATAATAATAATAATAATAATGGATTGGATTTATATTGCACTTTTCTCCCGAGGGACCAAGGGACTCAAAACACTTACATTCCGTCCATTATTCATTCATACACAGTCATACAGTTTTACCTCTAGGATGACGTCAGTCTTGGACAGACAGCGCCCTCTGCAGAAGCTGACCTCCACGTTGTCCAGCCGACAGTCTCCTTTGGTGATGTTTCTGACCTGGACGTAGCGGCGGCACTCGGGCACAGGCTCATCTTATGGAACCACACACAGCGGTTGGACAGAGACTAACGGGACAGGCTTTGATGGTTCCAGAAAGTACATACAGTATGTGACAGTCAAAGAGGTGTGCAGCTGCTCACCTGGAAACTGTTTCCTGCACACTGGACAGCAGCTGCCGGGCTCCTCCACCTTGACCTCACCCTGACGCAGAGAACACAGCATTTATCATTTTTACCTTATTCTACTTGAAACCCTTTCATTTGTTTACAAGTGCAGCACAGACCTGAGGATCATCAAACTGACAAAAAGAGGATGGAGAGGGAGACCTCTGACATGTAGCCAAAACTTTGGTGCCATTTTTCATGTAGAATAAAACTGAAATGACCATGATCAGCAAAGAAACTCCACCTGTCACCAGCACCTTAACTTACACAAGTAAGTAATACGTCTCAAAATCCAACACCTGCCTCATTGCTTTGGAGACTCCATAGTGCACCATAGTCTACTTAATGTGTGGGAAACACTTAAATCTTTTGTGATCAACACACATTTATGTGAACAGACTTAATAAAAGAACTGGATGGTTTCACTTTCTATTAATGTATTAATATTCTTTAGACTTTAGACTATAGACTTTGAAAGTTGCTGTTATTTTATCATTTTCTTATTACTGTATTTTACTGAATCTTTGTCTAATTATATTTTAGTTTGATTATCTTCTCTTCATTTTACATGTGCTTTATTTTTAGTAATAATATTTCTTAAATTATTTCTACATTATGTTCTAAGACCTGTTGAGTCCCGGTTTAGTTCTAGTTAATTGACTTAAAATGATGATTATTTGAAGATTTATAGATTATGTCAAAATGATCAATGTGCATAAGTTCATGATCAAAATGTCTTGTGTGTTCATTTATTTTGGAGCCTTTTATTGCTCACCTTAGCTTGACCAATCAAAACCCTGACTAGACGGACATAAGCTCTGCTGCAGGGTACGCACGACCAAAAATAGACATTCTGCTGGTGCGAAGGAACAAGGACCAAAAATTGAAAAGGGGGGGAAAGTGAAAAGGAATGTAAGAGGCAGGATACAGACCAAAAATAGTAAAAGTCCAAAAAAAAAGGTAGATGTGTGGAATCCAACATTTCCAAACAGCAGCCTCAGTTCACCCCAACAACTAACCTGAACTGTCTGCACAGCATCTTTGTTAAAACACACACTCCACTCTGTGCTGCCCCCAGCTTCACCCAGAACAAAAACAGCCCACTTAGTTAAAGACCCGGAGGTCACAATGAGGTCACACAGAGCCGTTTAAGTTCCAAGAGACTCCGAGGAGACTGTGTGAGGCACAGCACACTACAGAGAATGTGGAATAAGGTCCTTTCAAAGAAAAGGCACTTGACATTTGACACACCATTGATAAACACATATCCTCTGAGATCAAAATCTAAATGACACAAAGCTCCCTGAGGTTTTATTGCGAGAAATAAATCACATTTTGTCAACAGAGCCTTGGATCCAGCAGAAAGGGCTCCTGACACAGAGACAAACGCATTTAAAGAGTGTCCCAACGAGCAGATGCACGTAAATGTATGTGGCACACAAATAACTACTTGTCAGCCTGTCAGGAGAGGGAACACAGGACACTGGACGACCTTTTCACTGCAGCCAGGAAAAGAAGTGCTGCCACAGAGCGAGGCGTAAGTTAGTGCGTCTGTGGGAGGTAGAAATACAGTTACACAACAAGCTGCGTTCTTCTCATTTACACTGGTGGATCCCTGCTGTGTCTATATTCCACTAACCTCATCCTGGATTAGATACTTGTATATATCTGTCAGTATTGCGTACACAGAGCATTTCTCTGATCACACTGTTAATCATTTAATTGACCTTTTCCCAGATCTCAAGATGGTCTCCTGGTGGTTCTCGGTTGCATAGTAATGGAGCAGTACAAATAAATATCAGCACCAAGATTCTTATCTTACACTGAAATATTGTGCATAAACATTAACTATGAGTTAAATTTATATTCCTTAAGTTTTTTTGGGCCAAATTCCTAGTGCACACCTTTTTAGCCTTACCTTGCCTCCTAAAAGCTGCAAAAAATAATAGTTCAGAGACCTAATGTGTACTAGTAATACAGGTTTTACTAGTACTACATTTACTAGTGAGATCCAAAGAGTTCAATTATAAAGTAAATATGAAGGCAGGAGTTTTATTCATTTAAAGTTTGTCTTAGGCTTGCCAGCTCTCACTTTCTGAACTGACCATTTAAAATCCTTCTCCCACCAAATTTGTCTTACTAGTATGACTAGTACACATTTTGGCTACAACTAGTATTACTAGTAGAACCTTTGCACCAATTAGGAGCACTAGTAAGGGTCAAAACATGATGGAAAGTATTACTTGTGGTCAAGCATGTCTCTGGACAGGCTCTCTTATGACTAATATTTAGCGTCTTTTGTGTTAATTAGTCTATACAGTATTTGCTTGTAGTAGTTTAAGTATTTCTGTTCCTGGTTTTAGACTTCTATTGTTAGAAATTTTGTAAATGCATATTGGGTTGATTAATGTTCCCACGGACACCAAGGTTTTATAGGTAGACAGTCTTTAATGGCTGCACAATTTCTTGTTGTATCACAATAACATTATGGCCTTCCATGTGATGGATTTACTTTTTGCCTCAAATTTCTCATCCAAGCAGAGCATTAAATCAAACTGTGGTCTGAATAAAAATGTCCATGTTTAGACCTTGTTTAGTCTTGAGTCAGGTGGTTCAGTCTTTAATATTGATTTAGCTCCTACTTTGACAAGTGGAAGTGTGTATTTTCTTTGCTCTTTGTTTCTTGTTTGCTTATCTTCTGGTACATGCACTAAATCATGTGGAAAATGACCACATATTAGTGTTTGTAGGTTTAAGCTGTTAAGTTTAATTCATGTTTGATTGCGTTTGATTTTGACAAATAAGATAAGATAGATAGATCTGGATAACTTCATGTAGTAAATGTCATGTACTTTGTCTGTTCACTGTGTTCTGTCCAACAAGCAGCCTGTATCATTTACTATATCTACACTGTAGAAAATGAAATGCACGGTTGTCTCACAATAAGAAGGTTGTGGGTTCTATCTTCAGTGTCTACTCTTTGTGCCACCATGGGTTCTCCCCAGAAACAGAAATTGATAAATCTGAATAGTCCAGAGTAAATTAATGTGAATGGCTGTCTGGTCTGTCAGTGTTAACCCTTCCCTGACCATTCTCCTAAAAGCAGCCCAAGCCCCCATGACCCAGAGAAGTGATAGAAAATGGATGAATATTGTTCACAGATTCACAGATGAAATGTGACATACTAGTTGCAGAAAAACTGTCCTTTTCCTGCATTTTTGTCAAGGCATGAATATACACAATGTTTACAGTGTTTACGTCTGTAAAGATAGAACATGGTTAAGAATAAAGTGTGTGATTGTGGGGGGAACAGACTCTCAGGAGCCTCTTTTGGACTACATCCCACATTTTCTCAAGGGAGCAGAGCCTTTTCTGCTTCACCTGGAGTAATTGAGACATTTGTTTCGAAGCAGTAGTTTGCTGATTGCTGGGCCAGTCTGGGAAATTGCTGTGCTTCCGGAGGGTAAAGAAAAAAAGTGACTGCAGGAAGAAAGCAGCTACTTTTGACTGATCAAAAAATGATGGTGCAAAGTATCGCCCTATGAGCACTACTGTGGTCTTCAATAATGAAAAGTAAAAACCAAGTTTGAATGAATGGATAAGACTTCTTCCTTTTTTGGAGCAGACAGTCTCACCTCGTCACAGTGCAGCGGAGGACACTGCAGCTGGCACAGTTTCTGCCCGTTCACGCAGCGGCACCATTGGCAGCCTTCTTCCCACTCGGATCCAGCCTGCTCCCAAACAGAAACACTTTATTATTCACTGAGATGTTAATATGCACAAATAGATTCTACTATGTCACTTAAACAGCCCATTCACGTCCAAATTTTTAAGAAATTCAAATATTCAAAAATGCATGCTTAATGACCTCTTAAATGTAAAAAAAAGTTTGAATACATTAATGAATGCATTTATGAAAAACAGCAGTGTGTAATGTAGTTTATGGACATGATTAGGCTGAAATCGTAACAACATAATATAGGTTTGAAATAACGTGATATTGTGTGTGTGTGTGCTGGCAGTGGGAGCCGTTCACAGTTTTTATTTCTTCCTGTACAAAAGAACCCACAGGGGAGTGCCTCCGTGGCCTCACAAAACCATTTGATGGAACGGTTGATTAGAACACGATATGTGGGCATTCATCATCAGGTTGCCGATTTAAGAAAGAAAGAGGCAGGAGGGAGAAATGAGTAAGAGGTAAATGGTGATAGAAAGGAAGAAGAGACAGTGAGGTAAATAAAAAACATATAGCTCATTTGGGCAACCAGGACCAGGGCTGGCGTACAGTGTTGACAGTCCCACCAGAGAATCTTTATATGGGGCTTGAATTGTTTTTATGGCTACTTTCTTGTGATTGTAGTGCATCCGTACTGGACGCTGTTCCTACCATGTGACCTGAATGTGTGAACAAAATCCTTTTTATTTTCACTGGGAGCCAATCATTCAGGGCCTAGGAAATACTGACCTGAATCATGTCCTTTACCTGAACTTTAACTTTAAATGTTCCGCTAGAGGCTAAAGAACTACTTGTTGCATTTGGTTCTAAAAATTAAACATTAGCAGAGAATAAACAAGGTAATAGCAACTGGTGGCAGCTTTGTTGGCCTCAATCAAACTTGGCCAAATGCATATAATAACATTGCAATGACTGATAAAAACAAGGTTAAATCATTGATTTTTTATATAACAATTTTGATTCATACACTTGATGTGCTTCAGGAATTTGAATTTCCAAAACACCAAAGTTAAGAAAAAAACAAGACCTTCAGCCATCCTCTAACATTAATTATCAATGATTTTAATGGATGATGATGTTCGGCACAAACCCAGTCTTAAGCCAATCACATGCTCTCTCTCGAATAGGGCCTGATCCCATTGGACAATGCCTATGTCAACAAACAAGGAAGTGATGGCTAAGGATAAAACAGAGCAGCAAACAAAAACACACAGCAAAAGAAAAGAAAAATAGAGAAAAGGGAGCGTCAGCCCCATGACCACCTGGCCATTGTCCAGGGTGTACCCTGCCTAACAACTCCATTCACCCACAACCCCTAATGTGACTGAAAATGAATAAATGAGAAAAGGAAAATGTGGATAATTATTGGCTATGCAGAGATAATTACGGGTGGGCAAGGGGAGGCTGCTTTACGCACATATGAAACTGAAGTTAATAAAGAAGAGTAAGCGTTTGGAATAATGTCTTTGATCAATGATCAGTTTGCTTTATATTACATATCCCCAGTAAAAGTCTGAATGAGGACTGGTCTAAGATGTGAAAGCCTCTGGCCTTGATAACAACTAAGCTAGTGAGAGACTGGTGGGGAAGAATGATCAAGAGGAGGGTACATGACCTCTTGTCAGTGGATGATTAATTCTTATAATCCTATAATAACCCCAGCTTCATAAATAATTTCTGGCAGGCTTGCCCAGTTGCAGTCTGCGTGCTGGATTTTTGCGGTGCTTCGTTCATTATTGATGAAGGCGACGGCTGCGGAGGCATTGTGGTGTAATGTGGCCCTCGGGACACGTCACTCATCTTCTAATAGGCTCTTCTTTATGGGGAAATAACACAATGGGAGTGAATGAGAGTGAACATAAACAGCACACCAATGGTAAGCTTTAGACACACACCTCAATGAAACGGCCACAATGGGAACAAGCTGCAGAGTGAGCTGGCGGAAAGTGTGTGCGTGTTTGTGTAAGTGTGAGAGATAGAGTACCTCCCGCAGGACGCCCCGGTCGTGGCAGGGGCACAGGGCGGGGATGACGCACACGCCCTCTGTGTTTCTGTAAAGCCCCTCTTGACACACACAGCCTTCAGTGGAGTAGCTGCAGTTGACGGGAGACGAGGAGTAAATGTCCAGGCAGCTCCTCTCGCACAGGAGGCCCTCCTCCGAAACGCTCCTCTTCCACTGCTCACCGGCAGGACACACTGCACACACACAGGACAGGAGTCACCGACTGAGAGCACACTTGTTTGCAGATACCACAAATAAATAAAAACACATCTTACCTAATAATTCTTTAGATAAACTTAAGTATAACACTGCACAATACATCCTAAATGTGTTGTTATCGCAATATAATCAAAGTTATCTCTGTCAGGTATAATGACTGGTATCTTGTTGTTTATTCAATAGATTTAAGAGATTTTTTTTTTTTTTTTGCCTCAAAATCATTGTCCAAACTGAGCATTAAACTGGTTGGACCTGTTAAGTCCTGGTTTAGTCTTGGTTTCAGTATTTAATATTGATTTAAATCTTGCTTTGACAAATGGAAGTTGGTCCAGAGCATTCAAATATTTTTATCACAATATTTGAAACAGTTATGTCATAAGTCCTAATTTTCAGTAAAAAAAACAGGAAAAGAATATTATCAGCTATTTATCATCAATATTTCTAATATTTTTAAACGGGAGTTATACTAGTGTATCATGAGTATATTATCTGATTTGTAACAAAAGAATATTCATTAAAAGTATGCTGCATTGAGTTTTGTTGCAGTGCAATATTTTTAATGATACAGCTATTATTGTGATGGAGGGATCCTTGCCTACAGGTGTGCTAAGTAAAAAAAACAACACAGTATTGGAACACATTTAAGTACCTAAATGTCAAATATATGTCAAAAATAATAACAAACAGTAAGAAATGTCTGTGTAATGAGTTCAGTTGTTGGTTCAAAATGCACTTTTTCGCTGACACCACAGACCACTCGTATACAGCACTGCTTCTCTGGGTCTGGGCACCTCTCCACACTCCAGACATTTATGACAGGTAATACACTAACAAAACACAAATCCAACATACAGCACATTTCACAAACTATTACTTTAAATTAATACTTAGACATGACACACAGCCAGAGCTTGTGGTTACTCCTGTTGTTAACTGTACAGAAGCCATTAATTTAGCACAAAAAACTTACTTTACTGTTTTAACATTGTTTTCAACATGTATTTATTCACCTACCACAGTCCGGGGCTATGCAGGTCATAGTGCGATGGTTGGGGCCGTCACATGGGGCCCCTTTATACTGACGGGGCTTTAGGACGGACCTGCTGGAGGTCTGCTGCCCTGTGCCACAGCTCGCTGAACAGGGGCTCCACTCGGACCAGGCTGACCACTCACAGTCCACTGCAGGAAGAAACAGAGTGATACACAACAATATACATCAGAAAACACACACAAGTGTATGCTCCCTGTCCAAATTCAAAATACTCCCAAGTGACAGGTGGAACTTCTTATAGTATATGTAATGTTCCTTTTGAATTGGTCACATTCACCTTAAAAGCTCATATCTGAGACTAAAATATGGGTTTACAGTATGTTATGCTTGTGCGGGAGGTTGAGAGATTCCGATTAGAGATAGTCGGGCTCACTTCCACGCACAGCTTGAACCCAACTCCTCGAGAGAGGCTGGACTCTCCACTACTTTGGAGTTGCCTGCAGTGAGAGGAGGCGGGCTAGTTTGGGCTTGCTCATAGCCCCCCAGCTCAGCAGCCATGTGTTGTAGTTAGCCCCGGTGAACGAGAGGGTCGCTTCCTTGCGCCTTCGGGTCGGGGATATGTTCAAGCATAAGGGTGTTCATCAGTGCACGTGGCACCAGGACACCCTAGGTCGGAGATCGATGATCGACCATGTAGTTGTTTCATCTGACCTCCGGCTGTATGTCTTGGACACTTGGGTGAAGAGAGGGGCGAGGCTGTCAACTGATCACCACCTGGTGGTGAGTTGGATCCGATGGCGGGGGAGAAAGCTGGACAGACTCGGCAGGCCCAAACGTACTATGAGGGTCTGTTGGGAACGTTTGGCAGAGCCCCTTGTCAGAAAGACCTTTAACACCCACCTCCAGCAGAGCTTCAACCATAGACACTGAGTCCGAGTGGACCATGTTCTCCACCTCCATTGTCGATGCGGCCACTAGAACCTGTGGCCGTAAAGTCTCCGGTGCCTGTCGTGGCGGCAACCCCCGAACCCGGTGGTGGACACCGGAAGTAAGGGATGCCGTCAAGCTGAAGAAGGAGACCTACCGAGCCTGGTTGGCCCGTGGGACTCCTGAGGCAGCTGATGGGTACCAGCAGGCCAAGCGGACTGCAGCCCGGGTGGTTGTGGAGGCTAAAACTCGGGTCTGGGAAAAGTTCGGTGAGGCCATGGAAAAGGACTATTGTTCGGTCTCAAAGAAATTCTGCAAACCGTCCGGCGCCTCAGGAGGGGGAAGCAGTGCCCTGCCAACACTGTTTACAGTGGAGGTGGGAATCTGCTGACTTCAACTGGGGATAAGGTTGGACGGTGGAAGGAATACTTTGAGGATTTCCTCAACCCCACCGACATGTCTTCCACTGAAGAAGCAGAGGCCGAGGGCTCGGAGGTGGACTCGTCCATCACCCAAGCTGAAGTCACTGAGGTAGTTGGGAAGCTCCTCGGCGGCAAGGCACCGGGGGTGGATGAGATACGCCCTGAGTACCTCAAGTCTCTGGATGTTGTTGGGTTGTCTTGGTTGACACGCCTCTGCAACATCGCGTGGCGGTTGGGGACAGTAACTCTGGACTGGAAGACCGGGGTGGTGGTCCCTCTTTTTAAGAAAGGGGACCGGAGGGTGTGTTCCAACTACAGGGGGATCACACTCCACAGCCTCCCCGGGAAAGTCTATGCCGTCAGTAAGTCAGACCTGTTCCCAGTGCATGTTGGACTCCGGCAGGGCTGCCCTTTGTCACCGGTCCTGTTCATTATCTTTATGGACAGGATTTCTAGGCGCAGCCAGGGGCCGGAGAGAGTCTGGTTTGGGGACCACAGGATCTCGTCTCCGCTTTTTGCAGATGATGTTGTCTGAGACGATGGTTCTCAGTCGGAAAAGGGTGGCTTGCCCCCTTAAGGTTGGTGGAGAGATCCTGCCTCAAGTGGAGGAGTTTAAGTATCTTGGGGTCTTGTTCACGAGTGAGGAAAGGAGGGAACGTGAGATTTACAGACGGATTGGTGCGGCTTCTGCAGTGATGCAGTCGATGTACTGGTCTGTCGTGGTGAAGAAGGAGCTGAGCTGTAAGGCAAAGCTTGCGATTTACCGGTCGATCTACGTTCCTACTCTCACCTATGGTCATGAGCTTTGGGTCATGAGCGAAAAGAACAAGATCCCGGATACAAGCGGCTCAAAGTAGAGCCACTGCTCCTCCACATCGAGAGGAGCCAGCTGAGGTGGCTCGGGCATCTGTTTCGGATGCCTCCTGGGCGCCTCCCTAGGGAGGTGTTCCGGGCATGTCCCCCCGGGAGGAGACCCCGGGGAAGACCTAGGACACGCTGGAGAGGCTATGTCTCTCGGCTGGCCTGGGAACGCCTTGGTATCCCCCGGAAGAGCTGGAGGAAGTGTCTGGGGAGAGGGAAGTCTGGGCGTCTCTGCTTAGACTGCTGCACCCGCGACCCAGCCCCGGATAAGTGGTAGAAGATGGATGGATGGAGTATGTTATAAATACATAATAGTATAATCTCAAATATCATTCAAAAAGTCTTAGCACCGCCACCTGGGTATGTTTTAAATGTATTTATGATTACAAAAAGAAAAAGATGAGGCTGAATTTAATGTTCAGTGAGAAAATAGGCAAATTATGAGAAGTTCTGGGGTTGTGTTGTAAAATGCAAATATGCAGAGATTGCGCTTACAAGGCTCAGGGTTAGAACAGAATTATTTTGTCCACCAGAAACAGGACAGTTAAACACAAATGTAAGAGGATAGTGCCTATTACATAAAGCCATCTGACACCTTGGGGTGAAAACTGTGTTATTGTTGCTGTTGATCACTCACCATCACAGACTTCTGATGTGCAGTTAAAACGTCCTCCTTCACAGACGCTTGGACAAAGAAAGGGGGCAATTAATGAATAATAATTGTGGTTGATAAAATTGAAATGATTAAATATTAAAGCTAGTATCATTATATCAGCATCAAGACACTGCAGACTATACTGTATTAAATGACTGGATGAAGATGTCATTTCTGAGAACACGTCTGCTACAAGTCACACAATCTTTGAACCTTACAGACTGGCTCCAGAACAGGTGACCTCAAGATGGAGTTTAAAATTTCTATAAGTTAAGAAAAACTTTTAACTTTTTAGATTTTAGTAATAATAGTGTTTGAATGCACAATGTGTCTTTATTACTCTGGCAATATATCAGCGTTTATATGTACCTTTGTATATATCACACAAAAACTGTATTTATACTGCTGAACATGAAGAAAACATAATGTACAGTATTTGATTCACCGTTCATAGGACAAGTATAATGACTGACTCATATTTAAAAATTTACCAAAAGAGGGCTCCTGAGCATTGCTTTAACTAAAAAGTTATTGTTGTTACTGTTTAAGGGCTTTTTGGAAGAAATAACAGATACACATTTTATGGTTAATTTATAACACCTAAGAAAAATGAAATATGTGTCTGCATGTTAATGTTGTTGTAATCTTTAAATGCAACAAAAAGTAATCCTATTGGGGCTAATATTTAAGTAACATAATGTACCAAGTGTTGCAGTGGTGTTTAAAGATGGTTCCAGGTGGCACAAGAGTTTCAGTCATCTCCTCGATGCTGACATTCGGACTATGGTAGACCGTCGGGAGGGAGAGTGGTGAGCACGGACAGTCAGCAAGAGGCACACAGGAACCTCCAAACAGAGCCTGTTCAAATGGTACAAAGAGTTTAAATCATATCAAAGATAAAGTACATTCAATTGTAGTCAATCTAATATAAGAGTCCAGACCTGTTCAGGGGGGCAGGTGCACCCAGGGGTGCAGGCTGCAGGCAAACACTGAGTGTGTAGCCACTGGTCCTCACATGTGTGTGGACAGGCCCCAGCACACTCAGTGAACAGCTGACCACGGGGACACTCTGCCACATAATATCAAATAATTTAATCAGTTATCAATTGTGCATATCTAACTGAACTTGATGTTACATTGTTTTAATACAAACTGCAATCAAAAAACAGGATAAGATTGTGTCCATACTTGCTGTGGTGGTGCAGTTAAAACAAACCCTAGTGTGGTTGTTCTTTAAACACGGTTCACTTAGACAAATACTGTCACATAAACCTCAGTGCCACCAAATATGCCTCAAGAACCAATCAAAAAATGTCCCTTTTTTGATTCCCACTAAACTCTGGTATGGTTTGATTAAAATGTGTTCCCCAAGTGGACCACTGACGTCTAAATGAAAACAATACATAACATTTAATTTTCCCGAGAGCAGGAAAAAACAATATTGTTCATCAACAAGATAAATCATTTGGGTTGACTGCACCATCAGCGTGTTTTTTAGAAAGGCCTTGTGTTTTGTGTTTGGTCATAATTTTAAAATAGCAGTTGTAAAAACTGGATGGACCTGGATTTTTTTGCAGCGGACCAAACTAAATGGATAGTTCTGTTTTGGTGCGAACTAAATAAAGTGGACTACAAACGTGAACACACCCTGAGACTGAAACGCTGTCTTTGAAGCTTTTACATTGAATACTGGTGTCTGTCTGACTGTTACTTATGCAAAAACACAGTACTTGTAACTCATAAAGTAGATGTACAAACTGCACAAGTATTGTGTTACCTGCCCGACAGCTGTTGGTGTTACAGACAGTGTGCTGCTCCAGTGGCACCGGGCAGGCTGCTCCACCAGGCTCTGGCTCCTGAAGGACTGTCTTGTTCCGCATTGACAGTCCACCTCCACAGGTGGCGCTGCACTCGCTCCAGGAGGACCACTCACTTAATAAACATCCGACTGCAGAGAAAGAGAAGTGTTGGGTGATTGATGACTGAGAAACGTTTGATGCACTGGTCCAGCCCTGAGCAGCTCTGTGTCTGACAGTGTCTGACAGAGCTGTCTCTTGTGTTTGTGCGCATGAATCATGTCAGACCTGGACAGGACTGCAGATGGCAGCTCTCGCTCTGTGTGGTGTCAGCACAGGGAGGGCCACCCACTGTGTCATTGCAGAGACGAGCTCTTGACCTTTGGCCTTGTCCGCAGGTTGAAGAACAGCTGCTCCATGGGCTCCAGGGCTCATAAACCGGGCAGGGAAGCTTAGTACACACCAGAGTACCGTTCTCACATACACTACAAAAACAAATATGTTATAGAGAGGTCAGATCAAAAAGGTCATAAAGTAAATGAGAAACTCTACCCTAAAAGCACATTTGATACAAAGTTCTCACCAGGTGTTACAGTCCATGGTGAAGGTCTCTTTGGGGTTGAACTCCAGTGTTCCGTTGCCTGATGGGACACCACAGCGACACTCTGTCACCGGGACACAGTGACTATCTTGATGTAACCTGCCCTCTGGACAACGACAGCCTAAAGGAAAGAGAATTTATCAAATGAAAAAGAGTAACAAATAATTCCATATTCTTGTGTAACATAAAAAGAATTAGAACGAAGGTTTGTCTCTGTTGTCTTAAGAGTGCACAGGACGCCTGATCTGAAAACAACAGCTCTGCATAGAAGAGGGGCTTTTAGTGTCATTATTGCGGCTGTCAGAGTGACTTCTGTGTGTTTTCATGAAGAAATACTGAAGTGCCCTTTCAGAGAGCGTTTGTGCAACTCATTTACAACTACTTGCCACTGACTTTGAGATAACACAAGATTTAATTGAGGAAAAGAAAAAAAGAGGTGACTTTTCCCCACCTCTTCTCCTTTAATAATCATTTATCTCCACTTAGCTTCATGTTACCTCTAATTGGGAAGAAATTCTAAAGTGAGCTGCAGATTAGATATAAATCCACAACCTTTGCTTCCCACCAGCCCTAGAGAGGCCCCTTTGTCTCTTTAGTCACTTTAACTGAATCTACTTCAGTGAGATTTCAGTCTCACACCACTCTTTAGTTATGCTCAAATGATCCTGTAGTGTGAGCTTGGCTTTAGTTGATATAGTTGTTTACCTGGGTGACAGACTCCTTGCAGACACTGCACATGCTCCCAGAGGTCAGTGCAGCTACGCGGACACTGATTGGCACAGCTCTCCTGGTAGACCCGCCCTCTGTCTTCACAGCGCTCACCTGTTATATAATAGTTATATAATATAAAGTTCCTCCCCTTTTTCTTCTTCTTCACATTTGAATAAATACACAGGATCATTTTGTACCTGGGCAGAGTCCAGTGTTGCAGCTCTGGCTCTGTGTCTGCTGGCTCCTACAGTGGGGCCCCAGGGGAGAGGCCAGGGGCCACCTGTAGCGCTGTCTCACTCCTCCGCTGCATGGCTCGGCACACACTGTCCAGGAGCTCCACGCGCTCCACTGGCACAGGTCTGAAAGCACCAGAGGATACTATTGTTGTTCCACTCAGCCCTCTACAGCATAATTATAAGAACTGTAATTATCTCGATGAACAACTGTTGTGAGGCTTATTATCACCAATAATGAGAGCACATTTGTTGTTTTTGAGTTGTGTTGGCTTTGATGCATTATATTAGAGACGTGCATTTGTTTGTTTGCAATTGTTTGGTTTTACAGAAGAAAGACCAGAGGACATGGTCCAGCTGACTGTTGGATAAATCACTCTTTCCACATTATTCAGCAAACCCATTCACAACGGCGTCCCAACAGAGACATTAGAATCCTTTCCTTCTTTACATTTTTTTTCATTTTCTCCCTTTTGAGAAATAATAAGGAAATGGCAGCAGGGGGGCATTTTCCAATCTGATTGGAAGCTCGTGAACTTCTACATCTACTGACAGTGATCATTAATCTGAGTTTGGTTGCTGCCACTGGTAAACAGTCAATGCTCAAACTTGCATATTGAAAGTTATAAAAACAAGACACAGTAGTTCCCCTGTAGCCCCCCCACCCCCCTGCCCCCAAATCAATTTCTGGTAAATGTTATGTTATGCCACTGAGATTGAGGTTAGAGGTCAACATTTCAAGGCCAAACAAAACTGACCAAAAATGTATGTCTCTTCCTTTTTTTGTCTTAAATCATGCTCATGGTCTTTGTTTGATGCACTGTTTATCTGAATCTTTAGAGCTATATGAATTTCCTATTGCAATTCTTTCATTTATTTTTTTATGTTCTCTACCCGAGCAGGAGGAGAACATGCAAACTCCACCCAGAAAGGTCCTAAGAGGCCTCAAGTGTGTTAACCGCTTACACTTTTTTTTTTTTTACATGCCTTGTTAAATGTGCCTCTTCTATTGTTATATACACCGGCTGTTGTGTCCTCACCAGATAAAGCCAAAGAGTCACCTGCAGTGTCAGTGAAGTCACTGCTGAGGGGAACCCAGCTGATGCCATAAAGCACAACCCTGTATAACATACATACAGCATTACCTCTGCAGATGTTAGCATCTGGACAGAGCCTTTCCTCAACAAGTGGTCCTGGACACTGGCTTTCCGTTTCCTCTGCAGCGAGTGGGAGTCCGGACCCCAGGTCTAAGCAGGCTCGGAAACGTCTCTGCACTGACACCAGTTTGTGCCCAGCATTAGATCCATCAGGCAGAGCAGGCATGCAGGGAGAGCAGGGGGTCCACTCAGACCACTCGCTGAGGATCACTGAGAGACAGGGAGAAGAAGTCAGCCAAACTGTATATAACGAGAGGACATCATTTTAGAACTCTTATTTATTCTTTTACCTTCACACTCTCTTGTGTCACACTCCAAAGAGCCATCATGACAAAGGCTGCAGGTGAAAAACAGAAGATGTCCAATAAAATCAAAGCACTAAACATAATAAATTGTATTTAGCTGAATGTTGGGCAGTAGCTGTGTTCTAACCAGCTGGAGCAGCCTATGGTGACTGTGGCCCCCTGAGGAACGATGGCAGCTGTGGGCGGGTGTCCAGGAGACTGGTGCTGAGGCCAAACACAGCCACACTGCTTCGGAGGCACACAGGTCCCGTTCTGATGCAGCAGACCCTTAAAGAGAAAACATACCAATCATAGAAATGAAACAGGATGTGCTTGTTCAGTCCTAACTCAAAACCCAAACGTTAAAAAAACATGTTTGACCTTTGATGTCTTATTGTAGGAGTCCTTTGAAGCATAAATCAGTTTGTTATTGAATTTATGACATTTTGGTGAGTTTTTAGGGAAATATAATTTTATAATGTTAGACTGGAGGTCAGAACAACTCTTGCACATATAAAAGTGCATTTTAAGGGATTTATGGCTTAGAATACACAGCATTTTAATATAAAATCTATTCAGCATAGGTCAATAAGAACACACCGTTTTGAGTATTACAGTTTTTCACGTTTGATAAAACACTAAAAATTCAGTTTGTTCTTTTGCGCTGGACTCAGTTTTGTCATGTTGTTTCTGACATGGGCGTAGGTTTAGGGGGGGACGCTAGGTACTAGTCCCTATCAATATTTTGAGATGGCAAATTTGTCCCCACCAATATTTAGCAAGCTCCTTTGCACTGCCATTTGGATCGATTCTAACGGCCAGGACGACGACAGTACAAGAAACGCCGTAATTTGATTGCCGGCGGGATATCTGACAGGCTACACGCGCGGGCCGGGACTACTTTTGTGCTTGCACTAGCAGCGAGCGGCTGGTGTGTGCGCGCGCGCTTGTTGACGACGCCGACGGTAAGTTACCAGGGCTGTCTCTCTGCCACATACAAAGGTCAGAGTAAAAACATTTTAATATTCAGGTTTTTTTTGCCCCTTTTTGTACTTTGTAGATGCCACCCAAGAAGAAAAAAGGGGACATAAGAAGCTTTTTCATAAAGCAGAGTCCGAGTGTAAGTAGGCAATATACTAGCTCGCCACACAAATAAACTAGCAGTAGTGACTGACCAGTCACTAATCAATGTTATTTAGTTCAACAATAATAAAATGTTAGAATATGATCTGTATTTTATTCTAATGTTGATCTAGCTTACTGCTAATCTCATACAAACTTAACACATAGATTAACATAAATTTTAACACATTAATCCACAAAACCATGTCCCCATCATATTTAAATTGCTCTGAAATATAAAAATGATGCGTTGAATGCATACTGATAGGTGTGTATTTGATTCATTAGTTCATTATTTAATTACTGTACATATAAAGGAAACTCAGATATCTTGTGAAGATGTCATAAAGCTTGTTGAGGAAGAAGTAGCTGAACCTTCAGGGCTTCAGGTAAGGTCTTAAAGTGATAGATCGTCTTAAAGAGAAGGTCTTAAAGTGATTCTGTGATGAGATATACTACTATTGATTAATAGCAAATTATTAAATATAAAGTCTAGATTATACAGTTATACTAGCTCTGTAGGGACAGTATACAGGATGGTATATCGGGGTAAGGATACAATATAATGAGATGAAGTAGATTCACTTCAGTATTGTGATATTCTGTATTGCCAACAGTGTCCCCACCAAAGCTGAGACCAAACCTACGCCCATGGTTTCTGATGATAAACTATGTTCAGTGTTTTGCTCTGTGTGTGTCAGTTATGACGACAGAATGTTAAATATGACACCAGTGTATGTTTTCCGGTTAAATCAGGTTTAAGTTTAGTTTCAGTTTTAGAAATTGTGTTGGAGGTGTAGAGAAAAGTGTTTAAAGTTTCAGGCAAAAACCTGAATTGCTTTGGAGTTTTTTGATTATTTATCACTATCACTACTAAGGTTTCTACTGACGGCCTATGCCCCACTCTGTGATTGCAGTGCTGTTGCTGCCTGTGTTGTGCTTCCTTTTCTCCTAAAAAACTAAATATTATTTTCTAATAGTAAAAGAGATTAGAAACACTGAAACGCTTGCACTGACTGGTGATGATGGGTCTACTGTAATGTGTGTTATTGCTGAATAAGAGGTGGATAAGAAATATCTCCTACACAATTTTGGCCTTTAATCTTTAACATAAGGCTGCAGCAGTCGTATTTCTGTTTGACTGCAATATTCCTGCTGCGCTGTAAACAAAAACACATGCAATTACCACCGGGACACATCTTTTAGAATCAGAGTATCCATCATCTATAGATGTATCTTTTGTGCATGCAAATGTCCCATTCCCAACAAGATCATTTCAAGAAAAGGCTTTTAAGCAGAAATCCAATGCAGTTAGAGCTAAAGACAAGAAAAGAGGGGTGTTAAATGATAGATGGCATTAGGTTCTGGGCCTGTCTGTGAACATCATTTCCAAATCAGTGATGAATATACTGTATGTAGGATTATATATAATCACCTCGGGGCAGTAGCAGCCAGGTACACACTCTCTGACACCTAAACAGAGCTCTGTGTTGCCCTGGAGAGCACACTGTTTCTCACACGGTGCACCACAAGGAGTGAACACAAAGGGGGCTTCACAGTCTGCAAAAAGACAGAATCTTGTTAGTTGTGGGTATTTAGTTTGCTATATTCTGATGTAATGAACTTGATTTAAAATGTGACTTTAAACCCACCACTACAATTACTGAGGCGGCACGTCCGACTCTGGGTTTCTACAGGAGTGCACTGCTGCCCCTCGGTGGCAGGAGCGAGAGCAACACGATGGCGCTGCTGCCTCTGAGACTGACAGGAGCAGGAGGACCACACACTCCACTCTGACATGGGGCAGCCTGCAGGAACACAGTCTGTAAACCCCGATGCATTTGGACACAATACCCCTGAGAGAATATAAACTATACACACAAAGAAAGTATCTGCTGCAACACTAGTTTGAAAGAGAGGTCTAAAAGTAGTAATAAATCTAAGGCTGGTTTCAATAATGATTTTCAGAATCCACTTTAAGAGCTTTTCACTTTGGGTGTTCCAACCCAACACCTGCAATTCTAATAAAATAAGTACAAGACAAGATCTTGCATAATATATAACCCACTGACACAAGTGGACCTTGATTTGAATCAACAACACATCTATTCTATGATCATAAATATTCATGCAATTATGAGCACATCTGGAACATTATATGTAGTGCAAAACCTGTGGAAATAAATCAAATAAGATCAAGTTTGGGTGGACAAAGTTCTTTATTAAGTCATCATTGATGAGCTGTTGTGTGGGAATTTGTTCTTTTTGTTTGTCTTGTCCATATTTGTCCATTTTCTTTCTGATAGACTGACTCCTAAGGTTCCTACATTTTCCTTTTTGGGGCTATCTTCCCTGGAATGTCCACTTAAATTTAAGAAAGTATCCTTTTTAGACTAAGAATCTTTATGAATGCATGTTGTTCAATGCATTACTACCACTGAGCAAGTTTTAGAGTTACTCTTTACATAAACCCAAACCCACTGAATTACAGTAAAACAGTAGGATATAACGATCCTAACGATTACCTGGACAAGGCTGTTTGTAACACAGCTGAGTCTCCTCTCTGTTTCTGTTGGCCTCAATCTCAGCAGGACACGCAGCATCACCTCCTTCTTCACACACACACACCCTCTGCCGCCAAACTGACCCCGCGCCACAGCTCCTGGAGCACGGTGACCATGGAGACCAGGGACAAAGGTCATCTGCAGACACGGACAGTGATATGATAAGAACAAAAATTGACCTACAATATCTTGATTTAGTCACTGTACAGAATGAATATGTCTGTGTGTATATATCTCTAATGGTAATTCAATGTATAAAGTGAGTGTTGAATTTAACACTGTACAAACCCAGACACGGCGGGGTGTGGCACTCCTGGGTTTCCCGATCAGCCCCGGTGCAGTCAGAGCCGTTGTTCCGCGGTGGAGGGTTGATGCAGGCTCGGGTCCGGACTTGTGCACCTCTCCCACAGGTCACTGAGCAGTCGGACCACACTGACCACGGAGTCCAACCCCCATCCACTGGAAAAAAAGAGAAAATAAGATCATTATGCACTTAGCAAATTAAAAATCTATACACATCCTTTTTCTATTAAAGGTGGCAATGGTGTGAGGAATATTTGAGTGCCCCCGTCGGCCATGTTGACAAGTGGTAATAAATATTGGTCACATTTAATTTGTTTATAATGTTTGCTGCATAAAATAATTCCAGTTAATATGTCTCCAGTGTCAAACTCTTCAAAGGTTTGGACACAATACATTAGATAGGATTGTTAATTAAATTAGGTCTCTGTGTGATCACTGGTGCTTGTGGTATTAACTGACATCAAGTTGAAGTTGAATTAAGTTTGTGGTGAAGTAATTCGTTTTGATTGTAGGCTATGAAGCACATTTTCTGTATAAAATTTATGTAAAATGCATTCTATTCAAGAATTATACAAGGCAAATCTTTTATTGCACAATTCAAACACTGGGTCATTCAAAGTGCTTTACAGAAATAAAAGACACTTTAAAATACATAGATAAAATTAAGACAGTAAATACTTGCCCTTTTTTCAGTATATATGAGGTGACCTACCTCTACAGTCAATGTCCTGGCAGTAGTGTCCCTCTGGAGTGCATGTGCTACAACAAAACAAAAAAAGAGGTTTAAAGGACATTGTTGACATGATACAAAATGGCATTTGGTTTAGTAGTGTAAAATTAATAATATTCAGAAAACCTGGCCCTGTCTACGATATTCTTTTTAAGTTTTCATCTGGAAGATAAAGTCAAATCCCAGGTTTATTGAATGAACTAATACTTAATCTGATTAGATTAATTTACCGTTCATTGTTCTTAGGGACCGTAAGTGTTTAATAAGAGGATTTCTGTTGTGTGGGTTATGTGTGTGGGAATCCTATCTGATTATGCCTTTAATGTGCATCCTTCTCACCATTGTTTACATTCCCCCTGCAGCCAGGTGTCTCCGACCTTGAGCTTCCTGCCATCATGGAGACAGAGGGGTGGGCAGGGGCTGGGGTCACATGATTTATGTTGGACCTCCTCAAACTGGCAGTCTGCTCCTTCACTCTCTGGGATGAGGGATCTATATGACAAATAAAACCATAGCTGTCAGTAATACTCTGATCATACTTTGTGAGAATGAGTTATCACAGTCTTACCTGTATCTAGTCCTCTGGCCCTGGCCACAAGACGTGCTGCACGGAGCCCAGCTTGACCAGGAACTCCATGTGCAGGTGGCTTGACAGCTGCGATTGGTGCAGAGGAGTTGTCCGTCAGAACAGGTGCAGTTGTTACACTGTGCTGGATGGGAGCTGCCTGCCGCCCAGATGTGTCCCAGTGAGTCCACACAGTCACACTGCCACAGCTGCACACAGGCCCCGTCCTGCTGTAATTGCCCTGGAAACACAAACACATTTGAAATCCCATGCTTTCTGTGAAAATATTCTGTGAATACCAGAAATGTTCAAATGTTGGCATGCATATGTAAACTCAAGCTGTAAGCTGATCATCTGCAGTAGCCTTAATACCTGTGGGGCAACGACAGCCCGGCTGACACTCTGTACTGCCCTGGCACTCTATGCCTTGCTGAAGGTCTGAGCACCGCTGCGGGCATTGGTTGGCACACAACACAAACTCCTGGCCCAGCGGACAACCTTTCTCATCTAAAAACATACAAACAGAAGGTCATGAATCATTTTTCTTGGCTGTATAATGCAAATAAGTAATGCTAAATGTTGCATAAACACAGTAACATTATAAACTTTACTGTAAACATCTATTTTTATTTTTTTTGACAAACCACCAGCAGTTGCTATTGTATACAGATTGTGATTTATTAGTATACATTTCTAATGAGTTAGATGTTTGTCGTACCACAAGGTTTGGTGTTGCATGGTTTGACCTGGTTCTTCTCTCCTTCACATTTCCTGCCACCGTTTTGGGAGGAGGACTGGAGCAGGAGCGTGTACGTATTGAGCGGCCACCGCCACATTGCTTATCACAGAGGACCAGGGACTCCACCGAGACCAACCTCCATCCACTGCATTGTAGACACAGCCAGAAATAGTTATGTCTTTTCATAAAAAACACACATAAAATACATAAACCCATAAAGTGTTGTCTCTGTGACATTTTGACTGACCTTTGCAGGGCTTGATGTTACAGAAGCGATACTCCAGGTTTCCACCCAAAATGTCTTGGCACCACAAACCATTGATCCCTGGACTGCGGAAGGTTCGAATCCTTTGCTGCTGGCCTACTCCACATGAACGAGAACAAGATGCCCACTCCCCCCACTCGGTCCAAGTGCAGTTTCTCCGTGCACAATCACCGCCAACACAGTCCTCACCATCTGTCCAACAAAAAACACATGGCATTTACAGATAAAACATTATATAACAGGACACCAGCAAGAATATCCAATCCAAATGTTTCCTGCCCACAATGAGCTATTCTGTTTAGTAAATAAAATAGAATCTAATAGCCAATGTCATTTTATTGTCACACCTGGACACTGTTGCAGGTTACAGGCCTTTTCTTGGTGAGCGATGCCTGTGCACGGAGGTTTGACACACTGTCTGTGTCGAGACTTTGTGGCTGGGCTGTGCACCTCACTGCAGGTCTTAGTGCATGGACTCCAGGACGACCAGGGAGAGAAGCCAATGTCCTCATCTTTACATAAGTTAAGGAAACAAACAAAGGAAATTAAACTGGAAAATATGGAAGCTCAGGTCAACATAATGAGAAAAAAATAATCTTGCCTGGTATGGATGGCTCCTCTGTTGGTCCAACAATAACTATAAAACATAGAAAGCTCTTAAATGCAGAAATCACTTTAACAGCCTCTATTTATCATACTATTCAACAAACTTTTTATTACCTGGGCAGTCTGGGGCCTGGCAGAACGTGGTTTCCTGCCGTGCTCCTTGGCAGTCTCTCCCTCCATGAGCAGGAGCAGGCTGTGTGCAGCTCCTAAAGCGAGTCTTCATGCCCAGTCCTCCACAGGACAGTGAGCAGGGACTCCATGGACCCCATGGTGACAGGCTGCCATCCACTGGACAATGCTCCAACGAACAGTTCCACCTGCCATGTTCACACTCACTACAGGGAGAGAGAGAGAACTGAGAATTTGTCATCATACAAACTGTGAATAATCTATTTTCAGTTGTGGTTGTGAAATGTGTTGCTTACCATGTGCTACAGTCATGGACAAAAGTATCTCCAGTCTGAAGCTCCATTCCTTCAGAGACGTTGTAGACAAACAGAGATGATACAGGTGTGACAGACACACTCTGCAGGGAGGCCATAAACTCTTTGTCCACCGGACACGGACATTCCTTTAACATAAGTTTATGTAAAAAATGCATTTTTTCCCTTTAAGACATTTCGTTTACATCATGGTTGTACACAAGAAGTTGTCTGAAGACAGAGACCGACCTGCAGGCAGCTGCCTTGGTGCTGGTATGTGTTTGGGGGACAGTGGCAGCCCTCTTCACAGCCGTCAGAGTAACAGCTCTCCTGGCCACTGACTTGAGCACAGCTGAACGGACAGCCCTCACCACGCTCACACTCCCTGTAGAGTCTTCCAGGAGGACAGCCCACCTCTGCAACAATGAAGCAGTTAAGACCTTGCATTTGGAAAATCTAAGTCCATGTTACAGCTTTGTAAGATCCTTCATTGTTGGACTTTAGCTACTTTCCTGTTCCACTAATCACACATAACATATTATACTAATATTACAGTAAAATTGAACTCTTATGTAAAAGAGTTCATGAACGACTCTTTTTCTAAAACCACCTCTTTTAATGTGAGCAACTGACTAACAGAGATAAGTGTAATTAATAAATAAATATATTTGACCCATGCGCAAAAATCTAGACAATTATCATATTGAAACCAGAGACTCACCGAGACAAACCTGGGTGTTACAGGTCTTACTCTGACGACTCAGGCCGCTGCAGGGGGGAGATCTGCAGAGTCGAAAGCGAGACTGCTGTCCTCCACCACAGCTCACCGTACACACCGACCACTGAGACCACGCCTGCCACGGCCCGACTGAGTCTGAAATGGAAAGAGTAATATCTTGTAGTTATTAGTGTCATTTTAAATCAATATAATTTCCCTTAAAAAGATGGTTGAGATAGATTAATAAGAAGAATGGGTTCAGGGGTCAGAGCCTGCTGGGCCTTGTTTTAAAGGCCACACAGGTCACAACAGGAGAAACCTCCCGCATATGTCTTACAGACATGTTTTGTTCAGTACAAAATGTCACTAACAGAAAAGCTGCATTATAAAGGCCCTTGTAGGTTCTGAGCAAAAACACACTTGTATCTAAAATGAGTAACCTGAAACATTAAGCACAACCTTTAGCTATATACAGTTGTGCTCACAAGTTTACAGACCCTGGCAGAATATGAGAATTTTCTTTTGGCCATTTTTCAAACAATATGAATAATAACACAAAATGTTTTCTTTTTTTTAGTGGTTGGGTGAAACCATTTATTGACAAACAATTGTGTTCACTTTTTTAAAATCATAATGACAACAGAAACTACACAAATAACCCTGATCAAACGTTTACATACCCCAGCTCTTAATACAGTGCATTACCACCTTTAACACCAATGACAGCTTGAAGTCTTTTGTGGTAGTTGTGGGTGAGGCTCTTTATTTTCTCAGATGGTAAAGCTGTCCATTCCTTTTGGCAAAAAGGAATGGGCATTTCCTGTAAATTCTTGGGCTGTCTTGCATGAACTGCACATTTGAGATCTCCCCAGAGTGGCTCAATAATATTGAGGTCAAGAGACTGAGATGGTCAGTCCAGAACCTTCACTTTATGCTGCTGTAGCCAATGACAGGTCGACTTGGCCTTGTGCTTTGTATCATTGTCATGTTGGAACATCCAAGCACGTCCCAGCTTGTGGGCTGATGAGTTCAGATTTCTCTCCAGTATTTTCTGAAAACATGCTGCATTCATCTTTTCCTGTGTCTTTGTAGCTCACACATCCCCAAAACATCAGTGATCCACCTCCATGTTTCACAGTAGGACTGGTGTATCTTTCATCATAGGCCTTGTTGACTCCTCTCCAAATGTAACATTTATGGTTGTGGCCAAAATGTTAAATTTTGGTCTCATCACTCCAAATGGCTTTTGGTGTATTGTAAATGGGATGCTTTGTGGCATTTGTGTAGTAATGACTTTCTTCTGGCGACTCGACCACGCAGCCCATTTTTTTTTCAAGTGCCTCCTACCTGACCATGGTTTCAACAGAATCCCTCATCATTAGAGTTTGAACACTGCAGTGCATCAGTGCAGCACTGGATGAAAGATGCAAGGGTCTGTCAGGAGCTCAGAAACTCACTGACCTTTTACACACACACTGATTACAATCAAACAGATCCCAGGTGAGGATGGTTACCTTTAGCAGCCATTCAGACCTGTTTGTGTCACTTGTGCATGTTATCAGGACAAAATCACCAGAGAACTTTTGATCAGGGTCATTTGGGTAGTTTCTGTTGTCATTATGATTTAAAAAGAGTAAACAGTTACCATTGATATTCTCTGAAAAATTCTCCCATGTAAACTTATGAGCACAACTGTAAATGCCATTCTAGTGTCTGTCATTGTATGTCACGTTTATTGAGATACAGTACTGCGCTGGGTTCTATGTTAACAATAAATGCAAAGCAAAGACAGGTAATCTGTTAAAATGAATAAATAATAGATACCTTTGCATGTGTGTGTGTTGCAGTCTTTCTGCTCTTCGCCCACTCCTAGGCAGCCTCTCCCCCCACTTTGAGGAGACGGGTTATTGCACAGGCGTTTCCTCAACTTGACTCCACCTCCGCATGAAAGTGAGCAGTTTGTCCACGGGCTCCACTGGCTCCAGCCGCCGTCCATATGGCAGCCTGGCACTGACACGCACAACATAACACCGGCCTCACAAGAACTAAGAAAGATGATGAGGAAGTCAAATATTTGAGTAATATGGATGATGTGTGTTACAATAATATCCAAATGGCCCATACCAGTTTTTACATTCACTGATGAGGC
Source organism: Perccottus glenii (assembly GCA_024416835.2). Taxonomy (NCBI): domain Eukaryota; kingdom Metazoa; phylum Chordata; class Actinopteri; order Gobiiformes; family Odontobutidae; genus Perccottus; species Perccottus glenii. The sequence goes on from CM044558.2 coordinate 5,877,172, forward strand.
TTTCTCCTGGATTTGCAAACTGCCAATCAGACTCACCAGACCATACCCATGATGCATTACTGGACTCTAGGCTGTCTGCAAAAACACAGTGCTGTAAATATACCAGCATGTATATCTGAAATGAGGATTTTTATACATTTAAATGTTAGATTCTAACCAATAGCAGAGCTGTTGTGGTATTTGCAGCGACACTCCTCTCTGGCCACACAGACTCCATCCTGCAGCACCATGTCACCTGGACAACCACAGGTCATGCTGCACCCAGGGGTATCCAGACACTCGGTGTCGCCATGGAGATCCGAACAAGAACGAGGGCAGGGTTTCCCACAAGGCCAATCTACCTGCCCCTTACCACACTCTGCAAAAACAAGAGAGTGTTGTTGAAATGCAGTAGATTTAAAGGAGACTTGAAAAATAATTGAGACCAGTCGGATCTTTAACATTTCAATGAAATTTTTTTAATCGTACAATCGTGTTTTATAACATTGTTATAACATTTAACCCTTGACAGCTATAATACTGACCTGAGCAGATAGTCATGTTGTCGTGGCAACCCCGACTCTGTCTGCTCTCTCCGAGACAGGGCAGGCCACCAAACCTGGCCGGAGGACTGTTACACTCTCTGCTGCGAGCGGATGATCCTGCACAGCCCTCACACTCGGACCACGCTGACCAGGGGCTCCACGAACCATGCACTTCAGGCAGAGCAGAAAAACAAACCATTGAGTTTTGTGAAAATTAGGAAAATATTTTTCATTTGCATTCTGTCAGTGCTACTCTATTGTTGTTTTGTGGAAGGTTGCACATGCAATGATCATGTGATCATTTATATTAGGTTTCACCTCTAACAATCCTTATATTTATCCTAAACAATTATAAACATTTGTGCTTGGTACTGGCAAATTCTTTATCATCAAACAGACAAATAATAATAATAATTAAAGCCGCAAGCGGCAATAAAGGCCCTCGCCTCCCTTGAGACCGCGGGGACACATGCACTCGGAGGATTGCATTTCGTGCTTTAACACTAGCACTACCAAGGCAGTCATTTTGACCGTTTTAAAGATTTGCAATGTAATAACTTTGTTGAAATAAAACCCATATAACTACAGTTCCATGACTTTTCTTAAATTAATGTCAATTTTATTTTAACATTGTTCATTCATTCATTCATTCATTTTCTACCGCTTTGTCCCGTTAGGGGTCACGGGTGACTGGAGCCTATCCCAGCAGCTTTGGGCCTGAGGCGGGGTACACCCTGGGCAGTGGCCAGTTAGTCGCAGGGCTGACATTTAGACAGTGACAGACAACCATACACTCTCACATTCATTCACTAGGGACACTTTAGAGTTGCCAATTGACCTAAACATGCATGTCTTTGGACGGTGGGAGGAAGCCGGAGTACCCGGAGAGAACCCACGGTAACACGTGGAGGACATGCAGACTCCTCACAGAAAGACCGGAGTCGGCCGAGAATGTCGGGTTTTGAACTCACGACCTTCTTGCTGTGAGGCAGGAGTGCTAACCTCTCTGCCACGTGCACCCGCTTTTTTTTTTTTTTTTTTAACATTGTTATTTTATTAAAATTACAAAACACAAAAGAGTTCTGAGTATTTCTACCTTGAATGGCCATAGCATTCAATTTGACTGCACATATTTCTCTGTTTGGTTGATGATGGCATGTTGAAGCATATCATGGACTGCACCATTGCTGAAGCACACAGAGTAGAGGAGGACAGCTCATGGGATATAACAGTCGATGAGCTAAAGGCTTTCATTGCCCTTATCTACATTCTGTAGTGCAAGGTGGAAAAGGCATGGACCTGGCGAGCTTTTGGTCAGCTGACTGGGGTTATGCATTTTTCAAGGAGACCATGTCCCGAAATAGATTTCAGGAAATCATGCGATTCCTGCGTTTTGATAAAAAGGAGACCAGATGCACACGGCTGCAAGAGAACAAGTTTGCCCTGGTGGCCGAGGTTTGGGAAAAATTTGTTCAGAACAGCATCGCTTGCTACAAACCCGCGCCCGATATAACTGTTGATGAGCAGCTCTTCCCAACAAAAGCAAGGTGTAGCTTTATCCAGTATATAGCAAGCAAACCCGATAAATTTGGTATAAAGTTCTGGCTAGCTGCTGACATCGATACCAAATATATGCTGAATGGTGCGCCATATCTGGGCAAAGATGAGACACGGAGACCAGGTCAGCGACTTGGAGACAGTGTGGTGTTGAAAATGGCTGAGCCTTACGTGGGAAGGAGGAACATCACCACTGACAACTTTTTTACTTCCCTCGATCTGGCCAAGACACTACAGGCCAAAAAAAACAACCTCGTTGGCACAATAAAATTGTTTCCGATTCGTGGTCCAAACATTTCCGATAATGCTAAAGCATTGTAAACTCCAAAAGTCAAAATGTATTGAATAAAGACAGATGTAATCATTTCCAAAATTCACAATATGTTTTTATCTAACAAAATATTCTGCTTCATTTTATATTTGTTGACATTTTGACTTTCTAAAACAACATTTTAACTGGTGAAAAACTTTGATCTCCAGCTTGCCGGATGCAAATTGCGGAAAGCAAATTGCGGCATGCACTTTTGTGGGAGGTCTAGTAGCTCTTACACAATAATATCACAAACATATTATATTATGTATGCTTAAATTACCCCACATTTTTCATAAAACATGACCATAGAAGCTTTGACGTAAATATAACATGACAAAAATGACATTCACTGCTGTCTGGTATGAACAGTCAAAATGACCGCTATTGGCAGTTCTAGTAGTTATAGAATTCCGGAAGTGCTAGTGTTAAGGCGTAACCTTCACGGTAATGTCAAATAACCGGGCCTGTGCTACTGCTGGGGCCTGCTACACCACCTTGTAATTTAGAGTTAAAGGTCTCCACAATCCCTGGTTTTCCTGGGAGCTGTCTGAACCTTTGAAAATAATAGATTATGCTTGGGCTAAGGCGAGAAAAACAAAGTACTGGCTGGAGATTTGAGATGACTCCGGAATCGCTGCACCCCCCTGTTTAAAAAGGCAAAATGTAAATGTAACTTGTCTAAAAGTACAAGTTTACAAGTTCCAAAGAATTCTGAGGAGTTTTCTAAGACTCTAGCCGTGGCTCTGGAGGGCCTCCTCTAAAGGAAGGATCCTGGCAATTGGGAAATGGCATTTATTTCCCAAAGGTTGCCTCTTCACAGACTCATTACGACCACAGCCACAAATGTATCAAAAACAAATTGATAACTTTTTTTTGCACACGTGTCTAGATGATACTCACCAAATTTGGAGCTGTTTAGATGAAAAGCCTTTAGACACAAGGGGTGCGATTTAGGTGGTCACGCATTCCACCCAACAAAGTAGATTTTCTGTTGAGTTTACGGTATGGCTGTAATAAACTTTTCTGTTTGCCCTGAGGTGTCCTATGGATGTACCAAGTTTTGTATTTCTACATTGGAAAAATTTACTTTCATTTTCCATAGAACCAATGTATTTTGACTTTTCTAGGGGTCGCCACTGAGTCATTTTTCATATTTTTTTTTCGGGGACTTGAAATACAAAAATTTTTGCCGGGCTTGTCTGTGACCAATAAAAGTGACTTTTAGTTGCACGTTTACTGGGTCAAATTGAAAATCATTTTTCAGAAAAATTATAATTAAGAATTAAAGCCGCAAGCGGCGATAAAGGCCCTCGCCTCCCTTGAGACCGCGGGTACACATGCACTCGGAGGATTGCATTTCGTACTTTAAAGCGTAAACTTCACGGTAATGTCAAATAACCGGGCCTGTGCTACTGCTGGGGCCTGCTACACAACCTTGTAATTTAGAGTTAAAGGTCTCCACAATCCCTGGTTTTCCTGGGAGCTGTCTGAACCTTTGAAAATAATAGATTATGCCTGGGCTAAGGAGAAAAAACAAAGTACTGGCTGGAGATTTGAGATGACTCAGGAATCGCTGCACCCCCCTGTTTAAAAAGGCAAAATGTAAATATTACTTGTCTAAAAGTACAAGGTTACAAAGTTCCAAAGGATTCTGAGGAGTTTTCTAAGACTCTAGTCTTGGCTCTGGAGGGGCCTCCTCCAAAGGAAGGATCCTGGCAATTGGGAAATGGCATTTATTTCCCAAAGAAATGGCTGCCTCTTCACAGACTCATTACGACCACAGCCACAAATGTAACAAAAAACAAATTGAAAACTTTTTTGGCACACGTGTCTAGATGAAACTCACCAAATTTGGAGCTGTTTAGATGAAAAGCCTTTAGCACAAGGGGTGCGATTTAGGTGGTCACGCATTCCACCCAACATAGTAGATTTCCTGTTGAAATTACGATATGGCTGTAATAAACTTTTCTGTTTGCCCTGAGGTGTCCTATGGATGTACCAAGGACTTTTCGTGCATGTTCACTGGGTCAAATTTAGGATCATAGGTCGACAAGAAAGATAAAAAAAAAAAAGGCTCGGGCCTAATAATTAGGCCCGAGCCGGTGATGACCGGGAGGGCCTATTGTTTTTGCTCAGATTTTTTTTTTTTTTTTTTTTTTTTTTTTTAATCTTTCTTGTCGACCTATGATCCTAAATTTGACCCAGTGAACATGCACGAAAAGTCATTTTTATTGGTCCCAGACTTCAAGCTCGGCGAAATTGTTATGTTTTTGAAGTCGCCGAAAAAAAAATACGAAAAATGACTCAGTGGCGACCCCTACAAAATCAAAATACATTGGGCCTATGGAAAGTGAAAGTAAGTTTTTTTCAACGCAGAAAAATGAAACTTGGTATATCCATAGGACACCTCAGGGCAAACAGAAAAGTCAATGACAGTCACACCCTAAACTTAACAGGAAGTCCGCCATGTGGGGGTGAAACGCGCCACTAAAATCGCACTTCTGCGCAGAAAGATGCAAATCATTGTGTTTTAATCTAAATGGCCCCAAATTTGGTGAGTATCATCTAGACACATGTGCCAACCAAAGTTGTGACTTTGTTTTTGATATCTTATCGGGTATGGGTGTGGCAAGCCTGTAACGAGGTGGCCATTTTTGTGAAAATAAAACGTCTCTTAACTCTCAAACGCCTTCTCGGATCGAGTTGGACCCAAAAAGGCGTTTGTGCACATTCATGACCTGAACACAAAGATATGTAAATAAAAGGGTTATCTTTAGAAATGGCTCTCCAGCGCCCCCTACAAACTTATAATGGGACCCAAGAATTTAGTTTGTCATAGAGACATAAAATTTGGTACACACATCTCTTATGTCATGACGAGCATAAAAGCCAATGACAACCACCCCTATCTATAAATGTGTTGCCATAGCAACGCCCCAAATATGTTAAAAAGTCAATGGGAAGTGAAAATTTTAGTTTGTCGTAGGCAAATGAAACTTGGTACACACATTCAGTATGGGCTTATGAACAAAAAAGCCAATGGGGACCACACCCTATCAAACACGGGAAGGCGGCCATTTTGAATTGAAAATGTGAACCGACTTAAAATACACCTCTTTTTTAAAAGAACACAGAAAATAGCTGCTTCATTCCACAGACACCAAACTTGGGCAAAATGAGCTAAACACATGTATGTAAAATAGACAAGCGTTTTTCTAGACTTTTTTGCTCGAGTTATATTTTTTTTTATTATAATTTGGTATATTTTTTTTTTGTTATAATTTTTCTGCAAAATGATCCTCAATTTGACCCAGTGAACGTGCAACTAAAAGTCATTTTTATTAGTCCCAGACTTCAAGCTCGGCGAAAAATGTATGTATTTGAAGTCCCCGAAAAAAAATTACAAAAATGACTCAGTGGCGACCCCTAGAAAAATCAAACTACATTGGGCCTATGGAAAGTGAAAGTAAATTTTTCCAATGTAGAAATACAAAACTTGGTACATCCATAGGACACCTCAGGGCAAACAGAAAAGTTTATTACAGCCATACCGTAAACTCAACAGGAAATCTACTATGTTGGGTGGAATGCGTGACCACCTAAATTGAACCCCTTGTGTCTAAAGGCTTTTCATCTAAACAGCTCCAAATTTGGTGAGTATCATCTAGACACGTGTGAAAAAAAAGTTATCAATTTGTTTTTTGATACATTTGTGGCTGTGGTCGTAATGAGTCTATGAAGAGGCAACCTTTGGGAAATAAATGCCATTTCCCAATTGCCAGGATCCTTCCTTTAGAGGAGGCCCCTCCAGAGCCACGGCTAGAGTCTTAGAAAACTCCTCAGAATCCTTTTACCGTGAAGTTTACGCTTTAAAGCACGAAATGCACTCCTACGAGTGCATGTGTCCCCGCGGTCTCAAGGGAGGCGAGGGCCTTTATCGCCGTTTGCGGCTTTAATTATTATTATTAGGCCCGAGCCGGTGATGACCGGGAGGGCCTATTGTTTTTGCTCGGATTTTTTTTTTTTTTTTTTTTATCTTTCTTGTCCACCTATGATCCTAAATTTGACCCAGTGAACATGCACGAAAAGTCATTTTTATTGGTCCCAGTCTCTTAACTCTCAAACGCCTTCTCGGATCGAGTTGGACCCAAAAAGGCGTTTGTGCACATTCATAACCTGAACACAAAAATATGTAAATAAAAGGGTTATCTTTAGAAATGGCTCTCCAGCGCCCCCTACAAACTTATAATGGGACCCAAGAATTTAGTTTGTCATAGAGACATGAAATTTGGTACACACATCTCTTATGTCATGACGAGCATAAAAGCCAATGACAACCACCCCCTATCTATAAATGTGTTGCCATAGCAACGTCCCAAATATTTGGAAAAAGTCAATGGGAAGTGAAAATTTTAGTTTGTCATAGGCAAATGAAACTTGGTACACACATCCAGCATGGGCTTATGAACAAAAAGCCAATGGGGACCACACCCTATCACACACACGGAAGGAGGCCATTTTGAATTGAAAATTTGGTCCGACTTAGAATACACCTCTTTAAAAGTACACAAAAATAGCTGCTTCATTCCACAGACACCAAACTTGGGCAAAATGAGCTAAACACATGTATGTAAAATAGACAAGTGTTTTTCTAGACTTTTTGCTCGAGTTATATTTTTTTATTATAATTCGGTATATATTTTTTATTATAATTTTTCTGCAAAATGATCCTCAATTTGTCCCAGTAAACCAACAACTAAAAGTCATTTTTATTGGTCCCAGACTTCAAGCCCAAAAAATTTATGTATTTGAAGTCCCAAAAAAACAACGAAAAATGACTCAGTGGCGACCCTAGAAAAGTCAAAATACATTGGGCCTATGGAAAGTGAAAGTAACTTTTTCCAACGTAGAAAATGAAACTTGGTACATCCATAGGACACCTCAGGGCAAACAGAAAAGTCAATGACAGCCACACCCTAAACTCAACAGGAAGTCCGCCATGTGGGTGAAACGCGCGCCACTAAAATCGCACTTTGCGCAAAAAGATGCAAATCATTGTGTTTTAATCTAAATGGCCCCAAATTTGGTGAGTATCATCTAGACACGTGTGCCAACCAAAGTTGTGACTTTGTTGTTGATATCTTATCGGGTATGGGTGTGGCAAGCCTGTAACGAGGTGGCCATTTTTGTGAAAATAAAACGTCTCTTAACTCTCAAACGCCTTCTCAGATCGAGTTGGACCCAAAAAGGCGTTTGTGCACATTCTTGACCTGAACACAAAGATATGTAAATAAAAGGGTTATCTTTAGAAATGGCTCTCCAGCGCCTCCTACAAACTTACAATGGGACCCAAGAATTTAGTTTGTCATAGAGACATGAAATTTGGTACACACATCTCTTATGGCATGACGAGCATAAAAGCCAATGACAACCACCCTCTATCTATAAATGTGTTGCCATAGCAACGTCCCAAATATGTGGAAAAAGTCAATGGGAAGTGAAAATTTTAGTTTGTCGTAGGCAAATGAAACTTGGTACACACATCCAACATGGGCTTATGAACAAAAAAGCCAATGGGGACCACACCCTATCACACACGGGAAGGCAGCCATTTTAAATTGAAGATGTGAACCGACTTAGAATACAACCTCTTTTTAAAAACAACAGAAAATAGCTGACAGACTCGCAGATGAGAAACAGCGGAGCAAGACCAGCTGAGCCGAGTTGGCAATCAACAGAGAAAGAAGCACAGCCTGCTCTTGCCAGATCTAACTCCAGTCAGTTATACATCTAGCTTGCTATTGCCGTGTTGTTTATTGAATTACTTACCTGTGCCTTGTTCGCTTAGACCTCCAGTCCTGCCGTATGTCCTGTTCCTGTTCCTCTGTTCCTGTACCTTCAAGTTCGATCCAGTTCCAGTCCAGCCCTCTTGTGTCCTCTCGTTATCCCAGAAGAACCTGTCATACCTTTGTGTCTCAATAAATCTGTTTATATTCCTTTGTGTGTCTGCATTTGGGTTGTCTTGCCGGTCCGTACGATCTGGCCAGAATGAACCCAGCAGACAGACTGTTGCTGAGACCGCGCTTCTGGAGCAGCATGATGTTACTCCAGGCTCTCATGGGCCACATGAAGGACTTCGCAGAGCCTCTCCGTGCTGAGTGCCCAGTTGACTGCAGTGAACTCACCGCCGGCTACCAGCGCTCCAGCCGTCTCGCTGACTATGGAACGCCTCCCAGGTTACAAGGAAGCGTTTGTACCGCCACCTGCACCATACAGTGGAGATCTCGGCTCTTGTGGTGCCTTTTAACCCAGTGCTCTTTGGTTTTTGAACTACAGTCACAGACTTATAAGAGTGATGCTCAAGAATTGCTTTTTAATTGGGTGTCTAAGGGGTCAGGCTTACAATGGGCCTCCGCTGTCTGGGAGAAGCAGGAGGATTTGTGTTTCTCTTATTCCGCATTCATCAAGGAGATGAAATTAATTTTTGATCATCCTGTTCGAGGAGGGAGGCTACTAAAAGACTGTTTTCCATTCGCCAGGGGAATCGCAGTGTGGCAGAGTTTGCCGTGGAGTTTCGTTCATTAGCCGTGGAGAGCGGTTGGAATGAGGAAGCTCTTCACGGCCTTTTTAAATCGATTTCTGAGGAACTTAAGGACGAGATGGCCGCGAGAGCCTCCAACGAGTCTGAATGAACTCATTACCGGGCTATTAGAATGGATAATCATCGGGAGCGTAAGAGGGAGAAGGCTTACTACGCAATGAAATCCTCCACTAGTCCTGGTTGGATTTTATCAGGGGTGTAGCCTGTACGACAGGACCAGTGAATGAAAGAGGCTCATTCAGTTCCAATACAGATTCGCCGGTCGTACACTGCAACCAGCCGCACCTGAACCCATGCAGTTGGGTCGAACCCATTTGACAGAGGAGGAGAGACTTAGTGGTCAAGACAGGTAGTTGTCTCTATTGTGGAGGACTTGGACATTTTCGTGCTTCCTGCCCGCTCCTTCCGGGAAAAGGGTGGGCTCGCGGTAATGGGAGAAATACTGCTGAGCCAAGTCCGGTGCTCGTCTCCACTTCTGTACGTATGGAAGGAACTATTATGTTAGCAGATCAGAACCAGACATTGGAAGTTCTGATCGATTCTGGAGCAGATGAGAGCCTTTTGGACCGTGGGGTGGCTAAGAGGTTGGGTATACAGACTATGCCCAATGGTGCCTTTAAAAGTAAAGGCTTTGAACGGTGAGGTTTTGACCCAGATCGGTGAACAGACTATTCCAGTAAAACTCCTTCTGTCTGGTAATCACACAGAGACTATTAGTTTTTACATTTTTGATTGTGTTCACACACCTATAGTGTTGGGGTTACCTGGCTGAAGATTCATAACCCTCACATTGACTGGGCCGCATACCAAGTGTTGTCTTGGAGTAAATATTGTCATTTACATTGTCTGCAGTCTGCTTTACCTCCTGTTCCTCTAGATGCACCTCGGCACCTGAACCTCCAGATCTGTCTTCAGTTCCACCAACCTACCATGATTTGTCAGCAGTGTTCTGTAAGCATCAAGCCTTGTCGCTGCCACCTCATAGACCACGATCGACCTCTTGGCTCAGTGCTCTGCCCAGCAGCCGCCTATACACTCGAGGCCAGAAAATGAGGCAATGGAGAAGTACATCCAGGAGTCGTTGGCAGCAGGGATAATACGACTGCCCTCTCCGGTGGGTGCAGGTTTTTCTTTGTTGATAAGAAGGACAAGAGTCTGAGACCATGTATTGATTTTCGGGCCTGAACAAAATCACCATCAAGAATAAGTATCCACTTCCTTTGATCAGTTCAGTTTTCACTCCTCTCTGTGGTTCTATGATTTTCACCAAACTCGATCTCCGCAAATTTGCATACCATTTGGTGCGTATTAGGGAGGGGGATGAGTGGAAAACTGCTTTTAATACACCCTTAGGACATTTTGAATATCGGGTGATGCCTTTTGGACTTATGAATGCTCCTCGTGTATTTCAAAATTTGGAAGGCGTACTACGAGACATGATTGGTCGGTTTGTGTTTGTGTATCTGGATGACATTTTGATCTTTTCTAAGGATTTGAAGGAACATCAGGGACATGTCAGGGGTTCTCCAGAGATTATTGGAGAATAAACTGTTCGTTAAGGCCGAAGTGCAAGTTCCACGCATGCCTGTTACCTTTCTGGGATACATCATCGCTCAGGGACAGATCCAGATGGACCCAGAGAAACTTACAAAGTCACGGGAGTGGCCTACCGTCCAACCGTAAGGAGGTTCAGCGATTCCTGGGGTTTACGAACTTTATAGAAATTTCATCTGAAATTTCAGTAAGCTACAGAACTTTGACGACTCTCTGTCTACCGCACAACCTTTGCCTGGACACGGAGGCAGAAGGAGCCTTTAATGTCCTAAAGCATCGTTTTACTTCTGCCCGGTGCTCATACAGCCTAATCCAGAGTTACAGTTTGTGGTGGAGGTCCGCTCAGAATGGGAGTGGGAGCAGTACTGTCCCAGCGCTCTGATACTGATCAAAAGCTTCACCCATGTGCTTTTTCTCTCACAAACTCTCTCCAGCAGAGCGGAACTATGACGTGGGTAACAGAGATCTCCTCGGGTTAAGTTGGCGTTAGAAGAGTGGCATCATTGGCTGGAGGATCCATTCAAACCATTTGTGGTCTGGTCAGACCATAAAGAATTTGACTTACATCCAGGCGGCAAGGCGGCTGAACTCCGACAGGCCAGGTGGGCACTATTCTTTGATCGGTTTAATTTTGTCACTTATCGCCCAGGTTCCAAGATATGCCAGACGCCTTATCCAGAGTCTTCACCACGGAACGGCAATCTACAGAAGAAGAGTATCCTGCCCCAGTCTGCATCGTGGCTACACTTACCTGGGAGATAGAAGCTCGTGTCCGGCTTGCACAGCAGCATCCTGATCCTGGTACTGGGCCACATAATGCCTTAGTGCGTGTGGCAGCTTCGGAGGTATTGCACTGGGCCCATGGGACCCGCCTCACTTGCCATCCGGGATTGGTCGCACCCTGGCTGTCTGCGGTAGGCTTTGACACTATGGACAAGGATACTAAAGAATACATTCGGCATGCCCAGTGTGTGCTCAGAATAAGACACTTAATCATGTAGCCGGTCTGCTACAACCACTACCGATTCCTAGCCGGCCATGGTCACATGTGGCGGTGGACTTTGTTACTGGGCTTCCGTTTCTAAAGGACACACAGTGGTGTTGACAATTGTACCGGTTCTGGGCAGCTCATTTTGTACCCCGTCCGCTCGAGACGGCGGATCTTCTGGTAATGCATCTATTTAGTTACACGCCTTCCTTGGGACATCGTTTCAGACAGAGGTCCACAGTTTACCTCCCAGGTTTGGAAGGCGTTTTGTTCGGCGTTGGACATCAAGGTTAGTCTCTCCTCTGGTTACCATCCACAGACCAATGGACAGACAGAGAGGGCAAATCAACAGATGGAAGTGGCACTGAGGTGCACGCCGCCAGCTAATCCTGAGTTGGAGTGTCCATCTGCCTTGGGTAGAGTATGCCCACAACACCTTGGTAAACGCCTCTCTAGGTATGTCTCCTTCCAATGTTGTTATGGTTATCAACCGCCTCTATTTGCAGAACAGGAACAAGAGCTGGCAGTTCCTTCAGTACAAGAGCACCTGCGCCCGGTGCCATCAGGTCTGGAGAAGGGCCCGTTCAGCTCTGTACGCGCTTCTACCCAGTCACAGGTACAAGCTAACGCCATCGCACTCCCCTAGGTACTCTTCAGCAGAAGGTTTGGCTGTCATCCAGGGACCTGCCTTTGAGTGGAATCTTCTAAGTTGGCACCAAGGTTCATCGGGCCATTTGAAGTGGAGAAGGTCATCAACCCTACGGCAGTTCGACTGAAGCTTCCTCGGTCTCTTAGGATTCACCCTACCTTCCATGTGTCCAGAATCAAACCGGTCAGTTCCAGCACCCTGATCCCTCCTGTCCTCCGCCATGCCTGGATGATAGACGATCAGCCTGCACACGGTAAGGAGGATTATGGATGCGATGCGCCAGTGTTTAGTAGATTGGGAGGGTTATGGACCTGAGGAACGGTGTTGGGTTCAGAAGAACATTCTCGATCCTTTTATTCGAGAATTTTTCATTGTCATCCGGAGAAGGGATAGCCGCCAGGTGGCGTCCATAGAGGGGGTACTGTCTCGCTCAGGACTCTGATCAGTTGGCGCTGGCCTCCGCCTCTGGCCCCGCCCCTACAGACTCGCAGATGAGAAACAGGTGTGCAAGGGTTACGGAGCAAGACCAGCTGAGCCGAGTTGGCAATCAACGGAGAATAAGAAGCACCGCAGTTTGCCTGCGTTGCCAGATCGTAATACTAACTCCAGTCAGTTATACATCTAGCTTGCTATTGCCGTGTTGTTTATTGAATTACTTACCTGTGCCTTTAGTTCGTCTTAGACCCGTCCAGTCCTGCCGTGTCCTGTTCCTGTTCCGTCTTCGTCTGTTCCTGTACCTTCAAGTCTCGTCCTCGATCCAGTTCCAGTCCAGCCCCGGTCTTGTCCTGTGTCCTCTCGTTATCCCAGAAGAACCTGTCATACCTTTGTGTCTCAATAAATCTGTTTATATTCCTTTACTTGTGTGTCTGCATTTGGGTTGTCTTGCCGGTCCGTAACACCACAGACACCAAACTTGGGTAAAATGAGCTAAACACATGTGTGTAAAATAGACGGGCGTTTTTCTTGTCGTCTTTGCTCGAGTTATATATTTTTTTATTATAATTTGGTATATATTTTTTTTATTATAATTTTTCTGAAAAATGATTTTCAATTTGACCCAGTAAACGTGCAACTAAAAGTCATTTTTATTGGTCACAGACTTCAAGCCCGGCAAAAATTTATGTATTTCAAGTCCCCGAAAAAAAAATATGAAAAATGACTCAGTGGCGACCCCTAGAAAAGTCAAAATACATTGGTTCTATGGAAAATGAAAGTAAATTTTTCCAATGTAGAAATACAAAACTTGGTACATCCATAGGACACCTCAGGGCAAACAGAAAAGTTTATTACAGCCATACCGTAAACTCAACAGAAAATCTACTTTGTTGGGTGGAATGCGTGACCACCTAAATCGCACCCCTTGTGCTAAAGGCTTTTCATCTAAACAGCTCCAAATTTGGTGAGTATCATCTAGACACGTGTGCAAAAAAAAGTTATCAATTTGTTTTTTGATACATTTGTGGCTGTGGTCGTATTGAGTCTGTGAAGAGGCAACCTTTGGGAAGTAAATGCCATTTCCCAATTGCCAGGATCCTTCCTTTGGAGGAGGCCCCTCCAGAGCCAAGACTAGAGTCTTAAAAAACTCCTCAGAATCCTTTGGAACTTGTAACCTTGTACTTTTAGACAAGTAATATTAACATTTTGCCTTTTTAAACAGGGGGGTGCAGCGATTCCTGAGTCATCTCAAATCTCCAGCCAGTACTTTGTTTTTCTCGCCTTAGCCCAAGCATAATGTATTATTTTCAAAGGTTCAGACAGCTCCCAGGAAAACCAGGGATTGTGGAGACCTTTAACTCTAAATTACAAGGTGGTGTAGCAGGCCCCAGCAGTAGCACAGGCTTATTTGACATTACCGTGAAGTTTACGCTTTAAAGTACGAAATGCAATCCTCCGAGTACATGTGTCCCCGCGGTCTCAAGGGAGGCGAGGGCCTTTATCGCCGCTTGCGGCTTTAATTAGGCCCGAGCGGTGATGACCGGGAGGGCCTATTTTGCTCGGATTTTTAGGCCCGAGCGGTGATGGCGGGAGGGCCTATTGTTTTTGCTCGGATTTTTTTTTTTTTATCTTTCTTTTCCACCTATGATCCTAAATTTGACCCAGTGAACATGCACGAAAAGTCATTTTTATTGGTCCCAGCCTTCAAGCCCAGCGAAAAATTTATGTATTTGAAGTCGCCGAAAAAAAAAATTACGAAAAATGACTCAGTGGCGACCCTACAAAATCAAAATACATTGGGCCTATGGAAAGTGAAAGTAACTTTTTCCAACGTAGAAAAATGAAACTTGGTATATCCATAGGACACCTCAGGGCAAACAGAAAAGTCAATGACAGTCACACCCTAAACTCAACAGGAAGTCCGCCATGTGGGTGAAACGCGCCACTAAAATCGCACTTTGCGCAGAAAGATGCAAATCATTGTGTTTTAATCTAAATGGCCCCAAATTTGGTGAGTATCATCTAGACACGTGTGCCAACCAAAGTTGTGACTTTGTTGTTGATATCTTATCGGGTATGGGTGTGGCAAGCCTGTAACGAGGTGGCCATTTTTGTGAAAATAAAACGTCTCTTAACTCTCAAACGCCTTCTCGGATCGAGTTGGACCCAAAAAGGCGTTTGTGCACATTCATGACCTGAACACAAAAATATGTAAATAAAAGGGTTATCTTTAGAAATGGCTCTCCAGCGCCCCCTACAAACTTATAATGGGACCCAAGAATTTAGTTTGTCATAGAGACATAAAATTTGGTACACACATCTCTTATGTCATGACGAGCATAAAAGCCAATGACAACCACCCCTATCTATAAATGTGTTGCCATAGCAACGTCCCAAAAAATGTGAAAAAAGTCAATGGGAAGTGGAAATTTTTAGTTTGTTGTAGGCAAATAAAACTTGGTACACACATCCACCATGGGCTTATGAACAAAAAGCCAATGGGGACCACACTATCACACACAGGAAGGCGGTTATTTTGAATTGAAAATGTGAACCGACTTAAAATACACCTCTTTTTAAAAGTACACAGAAAAAGTTGCTTCATTCCACAGACACCAAACTTGGGCAAAATGAGCTAAACACATGTATGTAAATGAGACAAGTGTTTTTCTAGACTTTTGCTCGAGTTATATTTTTTTATTATAATTTGGTATATATTTTTTATTATAATTTTTCTGCAAAATGATCCTCAATTTAACCCAGTAAACGAACAACTAAAAGTCATTTTTATTGGTCCCAGACTTCAAGCCCGGCAAAAATTTATGTATTTGAAGTCCCCGAAAAAAATACGAAAAATGACTCAGTGGCGGCCCCTAGAAAAGTCAAAATACATTGGGCCTATGGAAAGTGAAAGTAACTTTTTCCAACGTAGAAAAATGAAACTTGGTATATCCATAGGACACCTCAGGGCAAACAGAAAAGTCAATGACAGTCACACCCTAAACTTAACAGGAAGTCCGCCATGTGGGGTGAAAGGCGCGGCCACTAAATTTGCACTTTGCGCAGAAAGATGCAAATCATTGTGTTTTAATCTAAATGGCCCCAAATTTGGTGAGTATCATCTAGACACATGTGCCAACCAAAGTTGTGACTTTGTTGTTGATATCTTATCGGGTATGGGTGTGGCAAGCCTGTAACGAGGTGGCCATTTTTGTGAAAATAAAACGTCTCTTAACTCTCAAGCGGCTTCTCGGATCGAGTTGGACCCAAAAAGGCGTTTGTGCACATTCATGACCTGAACAAAAAATATGTAAATAAAAGGGTTATCTTTAGAAATGGCTCTCCAGCGCCCCTACAAACTTATAATGGGACCCAAGAATTTAGTTTGTCATAGAGACATAAAATTTGGTACACACATCTCTTATGTCATGACGAGCATAAAAGCCAATGACAACCACCCCTATCTATAAATGTGTTGCCATAGCAACGCCCCAAATATTTGGAAAAAGTCAATGGGAAGTGAAAATTTTAGTTTGTCGTAGGCAAATGAAACTTGGTACACACATCCAGCATGGGCTTATGAACAAAAAAGCCAATGGGGACCACACCCTATCACACACGGGAAGGCGGCCATTTTGAATTGAAAATGTGAACCGACTTAAAATACACTCTTTTTAAAAGAACACAGAAAATAGCTGCTTCATTCCACAGACACCAAACTTGGGCAAAATGAGCTAAACACATGTATGTAAATGAGACAAGTGTTTTTCTAGACTTTTTTGCTCGAGTTATATATTTTTTTATTATAATCCGGTATTTATTTTTTTATCATATTTTTTCTGCAAAATGATCCTCAATTTAACCCAGTAAACGTACAACTAAAAGTCATTTTTATTGGTCCCAGATTTCAAGCCCAGCGAAAAATTTATGTATTTGAAAAAAAAATACGAAAAATGACTCAGTGGCGACCCTAGAAAAGTAAAAATACATCGGGCCTATGGAAAGTGAAAGTAACTTTATTCCAATGTAGAAATACAAAACTTGGTACATCCATAGGACACCTCAGGGCAAACTGAAAAGTTTATTACAGCCATGGTCGTAATGGGTCTGTGAAGAGGCAACCTTTGGGAAATAAATGCCATTTCCCAAATGCCAGGATCCTTCCTTTAGAGGAGGCCCCTCCAGAGCCACGGCTAGAGTCTTAGAAAACTCCTCAGAATCCTTTTACCGTGAAGTTTACGCTTTAAAGCACGAGTGCATGTGTCCCAGGTCTCAAGGGAAGGCGAGGGCCTTTATCGCCGCTTGCAAAAAAAAAAAAAAATCTGAGCAAAACAATAGGCCCTCCCGGTCATCAATTATTAGGCCTTTTTTTTTTTTTTTTTTTTTTTTTTTTTTTATCTTTCTTGTCGACCTATGATCCTAAATTTGACCCAGTGAACATGCACAAAAAGTCATTTTTATTGGTCCCAGACTTCAAGCTCGGCGAAAAATTGTTATGTTTTTGAAGTCACAAAAAAATACTAAAATGACTCAGTGGCGAATTCTACAAAATCAAAATACATTGGGCCTATGGAAAGTGAAAGTAAGTTTTTTCCAACGTAGAAAATGAAACTTGGTGTATCCATAGGACACCTCAGGGCAAACAGAAAAGTCAATGACAGTCACACCCTAAACTTAACAGGAAGTCCGCCATGTGGGGTGAAACGCGCGCCACTAAAATCGCACTTTTGCGCAGAAAGATGCAAATCATTGTGTTTTAATCTAAATGGCCCCAAATTTGGTGAGTATCATCTAGACATGTGTGCCAACCAAAGTTGTGACTTTGTTGTTGATATCTTATCGGGTATGGGTGTGGCAAGCCTGTAACGAGGTGGCCATTTTTGTGAAAATAAAACGCCTTTAACTCTCAAACGCCTTCTCGGATCGAGTTGGACCCAAAAAGGCGTTTGTGCACATTCATGACCTGAACACAAAGATATGTAAATAAAAGGGTTATCTTTAGAAATGGCTCTCCAGCGCCCCCTACAAACTTATAATGGGACCCAAGAATTTAGTTTGTCATAGAGACATAAAATTTGGTACACACATCTCTTATGTCATGACGAGCATAAAAGCCAATGACAACCACCCCCTATCTATAAATGTGTTGCCATAGCAACGTCCCAAATATGTCTAAAAAGTCAATGGGAAGTGAAAATTTTAGTTTGTCGTAGGCAAATGAAACTTGGTACACACATTCAGTATGGGCTTATGAACAAAAAAGCCAATGGGGACCACACCCTATCACACACGGGAAGGCGGCCATTTTGAATTGAAAATGTGAACCGACTTAAAATACACCTCTTTTTTAAAAGAACACAGAAAATAGCTGCTTCATTCCACAGACACCAAACTTGGGCAAAATGAGCTAAACACATGTATGTAAAATAGACAAGCGTTTTTCTAGACTTTTTTGCTCGAGTTATATTTTTTTTATTATAATTTGGTATATTTTTTTTTGTTATAATTTTTCTGCAAAATGATCCTCAATTTGACCCAGTGAACATGCACGAAAAGTCATTTTTATTGGTCCCAGACTTCAAGCTCAGTAAAAATTTATGTATTTGAAGTCCCCGAAAAAAAATTACAAAAATGACTCAGTGGCGACCCCTAGAAAAGTCAAAATACATTGGGCCTATGGAAAGTGAAAGTAAATTTTTCCAATGTAGAAATACAAAACTTGGTACATCCATAGGACACCTTAGGGCAAACAGAAAAGTTTATTACAGCCATACCGTAAACTCAACAGGAAATCTACTATGTTGGGTGGAATGCGTGACCACCTAAATTGAACCCCCTTGTGTCTAAAGGCTTTTCATCTAAACAGCTCCAAATTTGGTGAGTATCATCTAGACACGTGAAAAAAGTTATCAATTTGTTTTTTTGATACATTTGTGGCTGTGGTCGTAATGAGTCTATGAAGAGGCAACCTTTGGGAAATAAATGCCATTTCCCAATTGCCAGGATCCTTCCTTTAGAGGAGGCCCTCCAGAGCCACGGCTAGAGTCTTAGAAAACTCTTCAGAATCCTTTTACCGTGAAGTTTACGCTTTAGCACGAAATGCACTCCTACGAGTGCATGTGTCCTCATGATCTCAAGGGAGGCGAGGGCCTTTATCGCCGCTATGCTTTAATTATTATTATTAGGCCCGAGCCGGTGATGACCGGGAGGGTCTATTGTTTTTGCTCGGATTTTTTTTTTTTTTTTTTTTTATTGTGACCCAATGATCCTAAATTTGACCCAGTGAACATGCACGAAAAGTCATTTTTATTGGTCCCAGACTTCAAGCCCGGCGAAAAATTTATGTATTTGAAGTCCCAAAAAAACAACGAAAATGACTCAGTGGCGACCCCTAGAAAAGTCAAAATACATTGGGCCTATGGAAAGTGAAAGTAACTTTTTTCCAACGTAGAAAAATGAAACTTGGTACATCCATAGGACACCTCAGGGCAAACAGAAAAGTCTATGACAGTCACACCCTAAACTCAACAGGAAGTCCGCCATGTGGTGAAACGCGCGCCACTAAAATCGCACTTCGCAAAAAGATGCAAATCATTGTGTTTTAATCTAAATGGCCCCAAATTTGGTGAGTATCATCTAGACACGTGTGCCAACCAAAGTTGTGACTTTGTTGTTGATATCTTATCGGGTATGGGTGTGGCAAGCCTGTAACGAGGTGGCCATTTTTGTGAAAATAAAACGTCTCTTAACTCTCAAACGCCTTCTCAGATCGAGTTGGACCCAAAAAGGCGTTTGTGCACATTCATGACCTGAACACAAAGATATGTAAATAAAAGGGTTATCTTTAGAAATGGCTCTCCAGCGCCTCCTACAAACTTATAATGGGACCCAAGAATTTAGTTTGTCATAGAGACATGAAATTTGATACACACATCTCCTATGTCATGAGGAGCATAAAAGCCAATGACAACCACCCCCTATCTATAAATGTGTTGCCATAGCAACGTCCCCAAATATGTGGAAAAAGTCAATGGGAAGTGAAATTTTTAGTTTGTCGTAGGCAAATGAAACTTGGAACACACATCCAGTATGGGCTTATGAACAAAAAAGCCAATGGGGACCACACCCTATCACACACGGGAAGGCGGCCATTTTGAATTGAAGATGTGAACCGACTTAGAATACAACCTCTCTTTTAAAAAACAACAGAAAATAGCTGCTTCATTCCACAGACACCAAACTTGGGCAAAATGAGCTAAACACATGTGTGTAAAATAGACAGGCGTTTTTCTTGTCGTTTTTGCTCAAGTTATATTTTTTTTTATAATAATTTGGTATATATTTTTTTAATTATAATTTTTCTGAAAAATGATTTTCAATTTGACCCAGTAAACGTGCAACTAAAAGTCATTTTTATTGGTCCCAGACTTCAAGCCCGGCAAAAATTTATTTATTTGAAGTCCCCGAAAAAAAATATGAAAAATGACTCAGTGGCGACCCCTAGAAAAGTCAAAATAATTGGTTCTATGGAAAATGAAAGTAAATTTTTCCAATGTAGAAATACAAAACTTGGTACATCCATAGGACACCTTAGGGCAAACAGAAAAGTTTATTACAGCCATACCGTAAACTCAACAGAAAATCTACTTTGTTGGGTGGAATGCGTGACCACCTAAATCGCACCCCTTCTGTCTAAAGGCTTTTCATCTAAACAGCTCCAAATTTGGTGAGTATCATCTAGACACGTGTGCCAAAAAGTTATCAATTTGTTTTTGATACATTTGTGGCTGTGGTCGTATTGAGTCTGTGAAGAGGCAACCTTTGGGAAGTAAATGCCATTTCCCAATTGCCAGGATCCTTCCTTTGGAGGAGGCCCCTCCAGACCCAAGACTAGAGTCTTAAAAAACTCCTCAGAATCCTTTGGAACTTGTAACCTTGTACTTTTAGACAAGTAATATTAACATTTTGCCTTTTAAACAGGGGTGCAGCGATTCCTGAGTCATCTCAAATCTCCAGCCAGTACTTTGTTTTTCTCGCCTTAGCCCAAGCATAATGTATTATTTTCAAAGGTTCAGACAGCTCCCAGGAAAACCAGGGATTGTGGAGACCTTTAACTCTAAATTACAAGGTGGTGTAGCAGGCCCCAGCAGTAGCACAGGCTTATTTGACATTACCGTGAAGTTTACGCTTTAAAGTACGAAATGCAATCCTCCGAGTGCATGTGTCCCCGCGGTCTCAAGGGAGGCGAGGGCCTTTATCGCCGCTTGCGGCTTTAATTATTATTATTATTATTATTATTATTATTTATTATTAAACAGACTAGTCTGATGAATATAGCGTCAATACGGGGTCACATTAACCGTAAACAAAAGAAAGGAATTGGAATTGTAAACCTAGAAGCGTTAATGTAAGCTTAGTAATCACGTAAGCAAAGAAACATAAATATAAATGGAATTGTAACCGTGGACTATAAACGAAGTAAATATTTTCGTAAATACTTTTGTAAATGAAAAATGCTTTTTTGTAATATGAACTACATTTATGCTCCCTACCCTTTGCTTTTACAATCCAAAAATTACAATTCAGAATATACTCATTTAATTATTCATGAGCCTGTGCTGCTACCTCACTGCCTATTGGCTGAACCGTGTTAGAGGAACAGGAAGTTAGGATTAGATTGTTTATTTATTGGAAAAAAAAACTAACGTTAATATACTTACCTCCGATAAGCACTTTTCATTCATTTATCTGTAATGTAGCAACAGGTCGAAGAAGTCTTTTTCAGTTTCCCCCCCCTAATCCAGAATATTCATGACTTAACTTCATCAGCCCGAACCCTCTCAACACAGGCTCATGAATGAGTATTATTCTTAATTAGAACTTTTGTATTATAAAAGCAAAGTGTAGGGAACGTCAACATACTATAGTTCATATTTCTAAAAAAGCCTTTTTCATTTACATAAATATTTACGCTTCTAATAAAACTCATGAAGCACACATGAAGGTGCCATCATATGAGTAGCTTTTCCTCTCTCTGTGATCTATTAAACAGACACATTCAGGTGAACTTCACCTTAATTAGTGTCATAAAGCGTTAATAAGATCTTCAGCCACCGTGTGGTGTCGAGCCATGTGGAGGTCGTGCACAGCTTTAGTTTTGACCATAACATGAATTATTACGCACCGAGATAGAATCATTATTAAGCACTGCTGCTGAAGATCTTCTGAAAAACTGTGTATATATGGCTTTTGCACAAGTTCTTTTTATTTCACTGTCGAAACAAGGTGCTAGTGATTTTTGGGCCAACTCTTTAAACCGTCACAGTGCAGTCCCTCTTTGTGCAATAAAACTAGATCTTAATGCGTTGCTAGTTTATAATCATCCACCATCAGTTCAGTTGCATTCTTCAGATCTGGTTTGTGTCTCTTACAGTAAATAGATTGCAAACAGAGGTCAACAGAAGACCTCATGTATCAGACTGATTAAGGAACAGTACTTTTACTCATGTTCCCATAAACTACAAGGATACAGTGTGCATGTGACTCTGATTTAATAGAGTTTTATTCCTAATTATTCTCCAAACAATCTGTTTTTTATTTATATAGGGTATAATTTATATTTTATATATTAGTTGTTGAAGTCGAATATTTTTATTTTTATACTTGTTGTATATTTCCAAGAATGTGTTTAAGACAAATTATTGGATTGAAATATTAGTGAAAATTGACTTTATTGACTAATTTGTTTACTAAAAACTGTGTGGATTTATGTAAATATTTTGTCCCTTCATTTTACAAAATGTATCCAGACAGAAATGTAATCAATAATTGTATATTAATTACGCCTGAAAACACATCTCTTCCATCAACACCTGACTGACAAACACTGAATTCTACTTCCTTTCTATTGATTCTCTCTCCATTTAAGAAAAAAAAATGTAATAAATAAAAATAAATTCTTTCCTATCCTTAGCTTTGTATACTGTGCTTGGTTTAAACTGACTAGTTTTTTGTGCACTTGTGCTTTTTGTACCTTGTGTTGTTAAAAATGCTTCCATTGTTTTCTTCACTTGTTCACAGTTGCTTTGGATAAAAGCGTCTGTTAAATGACTAAATGACTAAATGTAAATGTATATGACTTTATGCCATGACTTGACGAGGCTCTCACCAGGACAGAAGGTGATGACTGGACAAGGCTGCCTCTGAATTTGTACTCCCACCCCGTTGTGTACTTCCTGTTTCCCAGGACAGGCTGCCCCTCCTTCTTTGGGTTCGGGACAACCACAGCTCCTGTAGCGGGACACTGACTCTGCCCCACAAGTTCTAGAACAGGGAGTCCATTTCGACCATTCACACCAGCCACCTGGCACTAAAAAGAAAGAAGTCATTCACTTTATTCTACCGTTTCTTATTTCATGTTTTCAGTATAAACTACAATTGATATAACTCACCTGGGCAGGGATCTCTTGTGCAGTTAAGCCTCCCGTTCTCACATGTGCTGCAATACAAAGAAAAAATAACACAATTATTCTTGTGGTGCTTTTATTTGCTGTTAAGGCCTATTATCTTGCAAGTTATTATTCTGACCAGTTGTTGTATCCATCAGGGGCTAAAGTGGTATCTCCAGGCTCCAGCCGCAGGCCAGTGCTCAGATCTAGACACGGACATTCCTCTTTCTCGACACAGACTGTTCCGTTAGCGGACAAGACCTTTCCCTCGGTGCAGTAACAGCCTGGCTCACAACGCCAATCACAATACTGAAAACCAAAAGTATGCTCTTTAAGTTGTCAACTTTTGTCACATCATGTACTATGTAGTCATCCTAAAGAGAAACTGAAGTGTAATACTCACTGCCAACTCATCGCAGGAGCGTGGGCATGAGGGTCCACAGCTACTGAACACTGTGCCTGGGACCTGGGAGCATGGCGCCACTAAACACATGGATTATTGATGTCAGAACATGCAGGCCTGTAAAGTACCACATCTACAGCACTTACACGTACCTGGGCAGTGCACCGTGTTACAGGCTATTACCTCTGTTCCCAACCCCTCACAGTAGTTGCCTTCTCCTTCAGGAGCTGGATTGTTACACTCTCTGCTGTGGCTCTGCACACCTCCACCACATGACTTTGAACACTCTGTCCAGTTACTCCACTGACCCCAGCCGCCGTCACCTGGACACACAACGTAAAGTTTAAATAATGCTGATACAAATTCTGACTTCTATTTGATAGAATATACTAGGCTATTGTCTGATATGTAGGACTGACAGCCTCTGCTAAATTAATTAGTTGATGAGGTCAGAGTTAGTCACACGTGATAGTTATAACTTCTGTACTGTCAGTGAACACAACCCAGCCCCAGCTCTGAACAGGTATCCCTCTCTGACTGCAGCTGTTTACAGCATATTGTGTCTGTTACCGTTTCTGTTTCACTGTCGCCAGTTCCATCTGAGGCATAAAGTCATGCACTCTACTGAGTGAGGTTATGAGGATATTACGTGACATGATCAATTAAGCAATTAATTGACGCTGGGAGGAGATTTTCTTTGATTGACTACAGCTCTAGGATATTGAGAAGTTTGTTTGTTAAATGACTCACGGTCACACTTGGTCATGACACAGACTTGGTCTTCTCGGTGAGGTCCCAGACACGACAGGCTGCTGCCAGAACGCTGAAGGCTAGAACAGAAGCGATAGCGAGACTGAAGCCCTGCTCCACACGACACAGAGCACTGTCCCCAGGGAGTCCAGTGTGACCAATGACCATCAGCTAAAGAAGACAACATGTAAAAAAAATCATTATACAGGACATTTATCTGTTGATTTTGTCCATTATAAAAAAGCACAAAGGTAGGCAGCCCAAATTATTTTACCTACCATCACAGTTGAACTGAGAGCAGTTTATCAACTTCCCATCTCCACATGTACTAAGAAAAGACAGAAAATTTAATCAGAAATCCCTAAAATTATGATTATTTTATTTTGACTTTTTACTTCTCTTTTTTTTTCAGTCCTTTCATTTAGGAATAGAACATGACCAACCACATTAACACTAAGTTCAAAAACTGTGGGAGCAAACAGGAGGACTCAAATGCATTATTTGTGTAAAAAAGTATGAATTATCTGTATGCTTTTGAGGTGACTTCATTGTTAATTAAATGTTTTTTATCAAGTTAAGAAGACAAGTTTAGTTACCAGTTGTTGCAGTCCACAGAGACAGTGTCTCCTGGGTTATACTGCTTCCCGTCCACATCACAGCGACACTCTGACTTAAGTACACACACACCGTCCTGGAATTGTGGAAAAGATGGATTGCTTATTGGGTTTCAAGAGAAAATGTGTATGTGCTAAAAAAATAAGCATTTGTGTTTACTTCAGAATTTCATGTGAGATATCAAGAGGCATTTAAACTGATGTAGTGGTACACAGACCCCACTCACCTGTAGGACAGCCCCCTGAGGACACTGACAGCCCGGTGTACAGTTCCTGCTGAGGTTCATCAACAGGTCGCTGCAGGATCCTGCTCCACTGACACACTGCTTCCACTCCTGACCAAGGGGACACACCCTGCTATCACCTGACAACAACAGAGCATGGATAAACTGTCTTAGTTATTGACAAATATTTCTTATAATGACGGATACAATTTTAAATCTGCACTAATAATTCAATATGTACAAAACTGTGCAAAAGGCTTAGGCCACACAGAAGTGCTTATGGTCCTTAATTTGAAAGACCAAATCTAGTGCCTGCCTCTGACTAATGCACTGTACTGTGTGTGTCCACTATAACTAAGACTTTCAAAATGAACAATGTCAATATTGTAGCTTCTGTACCACAGGGCTGCAGGTTGCAGGCACTGAACTGTTGGGCAGTGCCATGTGTACGGATCGGCCCACGGGTTCTGCTTCTGTAGCCGCCTCCACACGTCACAGAGCACTCTGACCACGCACTCCACGGCTCCTTCAGACCTGGCACAAAGAACAACTTCATAGAGTCTCCATCAAATGACCGATCTCCAGTTTTCACTCTGTTTTTAGTGTGAAGCATTTATAGTGTACAATGAAGTGGTGAAGTTATTATCCTCACCAAAGCAAGGCTCTATGCTGCAAGTATCAATGCCAACTCTTTCTCCTTTACATGGGCGACCACCAAAGGCTTGAGGAGGATTGGTTCCAGAACGATAGCGCCTTCTCACGCCTACGTCACATGTTCGACTGCAGCTGCTCCACTGGGTCCAGCTGCTCCAGCCACAGTCCACTGCAAGATTAAACAGAGAGCGATAACATGAAATAATAAACAACAGAAGAATGTACAACACATTTATGTTACAATAGCTCTTACCTGGGCATTGAGCTGTTCCACACTGCATTTCTCCGTTGGTGCATGTACTGTTTAAATAAAAGATAAAACATCTTTATTAAACATTCATTATAACATTTATGTGAAGACGTTGTGGAATTACCAGTTGTTACAAGTATCCACAGGCAGTGTGGATCCAGCAGTGTACAGCTCCCCCTGGTGGTAGCACGGACAACTCGCTAAAGGCACACAGCTGCCATTAAACAGGTAAAAGCCCAGGGCGCAGTAGCAGCCGTCATAACAGGTAGTGGCACACTCCACCTCAGCAGGGGTCATGTCCAGACAGACGCGGGGACATGCAACGCCGTGAGCTTCACACTCAGCTACTGTCATGTAAATCATACCTTTCGGGCACACGCCTGGGAAAAGTTGGAACATGTGTAAGACTCTCTCTCTCTCTGAAGTGGAAATACAGACTTGAGCATAGTTACAGAAAATCTCAAAGGCATAAGGGCTTGGGAGCACAATCAAAACAAATGTGCCATCCAGGGGTTTTTTGTTTAGTCGCTGTTTTGTGTTTTTTAGTGAGCTCTTATTGGTTACATAAAAAGAGTAAATGTTAAAATATTGGTAGCAGGAGGTTTAAAAACACTTTCACATCCAGAATGTCCTAGAGGGCTATAGATGTAGAAGTCAAATGGTTTCTTTTGTGTAAGGGTCATAAAAATTCATCACACGAGGCATGTCCTCAGAGTAAATATATATTTGGAACTTTTTCAGTTTAAGGCACTACCTTGTTGAACTCCCTGCGTCCTAAACTAAAACAGGACTGAGACTGGAGTCTGTCGAGTATTTTAGACTCTATAAATTGTCATTTATCAGTTTATTTTTTATTTGTTTATTTATTTATATATTTGTTTATTTATTTATTTATTTTATTTTTTATTTATCATTATTTGTTTGTTGTTTGTTTGTAAATGCCCTTCTCGGGACAAGCATCACAAATAAGCCTTGGCTATAAATGCTGTTGTATGAGATATAATAAATGAAACATACTTGTCAAACAAACTTTAAAAAATTAAATATAAATATATTTAATACCTTAAGCTGTCTTTAAGAAAAGTATTGGTTTTGACCAGATGGTGTCATGTGATGTCAGTACCTGAGCAGGGGTGGGAGTTGCAGTCCCCTGTCTGTATGTGTGGCCCGGGGCAGCTGGTGCCCCCATACTGTGCCATGGGTGAATTGCAGAATCTTTCTCTGGTTTGGACTCCTGAGTCACACTCTGAAGAACACTGAGACCATGGAGACCACACTGACCAGTCACCATTCACTAGAAGGACACAGTTCACAGTTTTACCACTTCTTCGTGTTTATATCGTGAATACATACTCAAATGACAGTAACAAAACTATAGTAAAAATTATTCCATGGAAATGTTAAACATCCCATCTTGATTATTTGTATATCCTGTAACCTAAACTTAAGAACCCTACACAAAAAATCCTAACAAAGTCAGTAGATAACAATATCTTGTGTGTGTTTTGCAGATCTTTTCTGGTCTGACCGTATCCAGGTTTCCTCTGCTGTTTGTCCACCACCACAATGTCCGGTCGGTTCACATTTTATTGGTCTGTATCTGGAAACCCCACAGGATCTTGGCTTGGTCGTTCTCTACCATCTTCGAAGTTGTCTCTCACTTCAACCTCGGGACTTCCAGTCCATACTCTGCACAGATGTTCCTGTACACTAAACCAGCCATTTGGTTTGGTGTTCCCTGTATACTTTTCCTGCCAGCATCTTAACACTCTGCAGTTACAGTATGTGCTGGATTGTTTCAACCCATCTTTCTTGTTCCAGTAGCTTATTTCTTATCAAGGTGCTCTGTTTCCCCAACACCTGATGTAAACCTTGTTTTACCGGGCAACGTCTGAACCGGTGTGTCTCGTAATTTTATTTCTGTCATTATTATATGAGGTAGGCGGTAGTGCAAAGTGGGTCTTGCCTAAGGACCCACACTGGAAGGTAGTTACAGCCTTAACCTGGATTTGAACCCTGGTCTACCAATGTCAGTAAGACAACATACCAGCTGGTAAGGTGGTAGAGAACAACTGAGCCAAGATCCTGTAGAACTTCCAGATACAGACCGATAAAATGGTAATGACGAACCAACCCAATTGTGGTGGTGGACAAACAGCAGAGGAAAGCCGTTGACATAGTGGTTGACATAGTAATACCAAGTGATGTCAACATCAGGAAAAAGGAAGTAGAGAAACTAGAGAGACACCAAGACCTCAAGAAGAACCTGAGAAGGCCTGGAAAGTGAAGGTAACAATGGTACCCATTGTCATCAGAACATTTAGGGCAGTAACCCCCAAACTGGAGGAGTGGCTACAGCGGATCCCAAGTAAAACACCAGACATCTCGGTCCAGAAGAGCGCGATCCTAGGAACAGCCAAGATACTGTGCAGAACCCTCAAGCTCTCATTTCTCTGGTAGAGGACCTGAGCTTGGATGGATGAGACCGCCCACATAGGTAAGAGTTTTTATTTTTTCATTGTTGTATTGAAACATAGGTAACACTTTAGAGTAGGGGGCACATTTTATTATGACTTCATGCATACATTTATAATAAAATGTGACCCCTACTCTAAAGTGTTACCGAAACGTTTTATATAGTCTGTGCCAAAGATTTTGTATGTTTTGTCTGTTAATGTTTTGTTTCTTTTGAGCTACTTGCAAATGCTTTCCAATGTGGTTTTCATACCGCAAACAGCAAATTATCTGAATTTCTGAATTTAACATTGAGACAGAGGTTCAGTTCAGAAAACTGAACCTCTGTCTCAATGTTAAAAATCTCTTTAAATACATATGACGAGTTAATTTGTAGTTTAGTTTGACTGATATCACCATAGCAATATATATATATATATATATATATATATATATATATATGTGTATAGTTTTTTGAAAATGTATAAAAATTCATATACATAATGTGTTTTTTTATTGTTTGTTGAAAACATTACTGAGGACCAGGCAAGAGTAACCTCAGACCATTGAGGCCATGTTGACCTTGTGTTTTCCAGCAATGTACCTGGACAACGGAAAGTGTTGCAGGGCTCTTGTTCCTCAGTGTCTCCTTGACAGACAATATGGCTTTGGTTGAAAAGTGTGGCTGTGTGATTACAGCTGCGGAACCGTCGTCTTAATCCAACATCATCGACGTGGTAGAAACATGTCTTACTGCACTCTGACCAGGCCGTCCACTTACCCCAGACCTCATCTGGACATCCGGCACAACAAGAAAGACCAGAGACACATGTTTAGCAAAGTCAAGTCAGCAGAATTCATAAATTTATAAATTATGTGATAATTCATTAGTCTATCTTCACCATAAATAAATTTGTCAGATTACCATTTGCCAGCAATGTAAAAAATGGATAACTGTTGTGACAAAGATGAATTTAGATCATTTTTAGTTAAGTGAGCTACACTAACACCCTGAGTCTTGAGTTGGTAGGGTTTTGTACCATGGACACAGGGGCTGAAGCAGCGCCGGGCCTCAGTGGAGTCTCCTGGACAGGACTGGACTCTGGAGGCTCCTGAAGAGTTCACTAGGGACCTGAGGAAATAAAAGCAGTCTTTATCAGAAAACTGGGTTAGGGCTACTCTGGTAATTCTATAGAGCCACGGACGTGACCAAATGTGTTCTATCTGCCATAATGGCAGCAAAAAAGAGTTGTAAAGTAGATCTCAATTTTCTAATTACGCACACTCAATTCCTCTACTTCCTTCCTCTCCTTGCATCAAAGTCCCACCCACAGAGAAGCCACAGAGAGGAGAAAGGAGAGGAGAAAAGAAGGAGGAGAGATGAGTAGATGAGTAAAGCGCAATGGGACATCTCACCTGCAGCAAGTATTAAACTCAAATTAACCAGAATTTTAATTTTGTAGGATCAAAATGTTTGCAAAGAATATTTGTTACATTTTAAATAAGCATACATTGATATATGACATTCTTTCTCTTTATTTATACAAATAATAAGGTTCACAAACACACACAGGTTGCCTGCACATACTTCTTCACCTCTTTTCCACACTTCCCATTGCTCTAGACTGTTGACCCTAAATACTTATAATCCTGCACCTTCTTTACCTCTTGTCCCTGTGACCTCATCGTTCCACTTCTGTCCTTCTCATTCACACACTTGTATTCTGTCTTTCTGCAACTAACCTTCATTCCACTTCTCTCCTTAGCCTAGCTTCCACTACTCTTTCCCACAGACTCATTGTATTGCTCATCAGCTTAAAGCTCTGTGGTTTCCATAACTCTGCACATCTCCCTTGTTCTTAAAAATCATTCCTAAGGCATCCTCTCACTGTCTAAGACCTTGTTGAACAACCTAGTTAAAAACTCTATAGCTGTCTCTCCTAGACCCTTCCATAGCTCCACTGGTGTCAGGACCATCTGCCTTTCTTCTTTATTTCCACTTCATCCTATTCTAATCCTCCTAACTTTACCCAATCCAACACCAAAAGGGCAAAACACCAGCTGCTGGTAGATACAACAGTTGCTTGAGATTGCAAAACCAGGCAGACCAATCTGTGCACCACCCGGATTGATCACAAGAAAGCCTCAATGCCACACACATGGATTGTGGAATGCTTGGAGGTGTACAACATCAACAGGACTAAGAGTTTTTTATGCAAACTGTAAGCTGTGGAAGACCACCCTTGAGGCCAAATGCAGGCAAATTGTCCAAGTGTCCATCAAATGTGGCATATACCAAAGAGATGATCTGTCCCCACTGATGTTCAGCTATGGTCTGAACCCCGTCAGCCAAATGTGGATACTAGTGTTGTCAAAAATATCAATATTTCGATAAATATCAATACTGAAATATCTCAAACGATACGATACTCATTTCCCAAAATATCGATACCAGCTGAGCTTTGGATTTTACTTGAAAATACAAGTTTTTTTTTATTACTTGCACTATTGGTTTCTGAATGTATGACAATCTGAGAGGCCTTTGAACAAGTACACTACCTCAAAGGCGGACCGCGATTTGGACCGCAAGACATTATTCATAATAACACATATTTTTAAACCGGCACTTCTAGGACAGCTACGTCTACACGCGCGGGTCCTCAGGTTATTATGATTACGGACAGAGCAGCGGGAAATTTCAACATGTTTAGCGTAGCCTGATAATGAGTTAGAAACTACTAAAATTTAAAAGCTGAGCCTTGGCAAAACATAATAAAGATTCCCTGACGTTATGGACGGAGAGGGAACGTTTATTTTAATCAGAAAATACAGCTCCTCAGCTTCTTGTCAGTGTCAAAGCTGAACAACAGCCCTTTATCCTCTAGTCCCGGCTGCTTTGATAATCAGAGAATGAATCCAGAACTGAACCAGGACTGGACAGTTTTCATGTCAGGATTAAAAAGACTCTAGCTCAGAGGGAAGTGAGGATGTCTAATAATGTGGTGAGTTGTACATTTGTCTGTCAACTTCTTTATTCTGTCGTAGGTTAAGTATTGACTCGTTTGTCGCATATTTGACATCATTTACAAACAACGTGAGTAATTAGCTCAAGCAATTTGCGTTCATTTGAACCTAACACATGTTCATTTGGGTGATTAAAAACAGAAAAGGTGTGAAAGGAGGGTTTGGAGATGAGTGACACATGTTAAGTCTTCCTTAAGTTGTGTCAGTTTCTGTGTGAATCCTAAATCCTACAGAAACTAATTAAAATGTTACACCACACGGGGAAAATACAGGAAATAAATACTGTATTTCTATTATAAATTTTGAAAATGTTTAAAGAATACAAATTAAACAATAACAGTTGAATATTGGCAACAGATAATGCTAAAGAAATGCTAAGTGCTTTTTCCATTGTTCCTGTTGTTTCCAGAGTAATGCCAATAGAAAGAGATTAATTATGACAGGCATCTTTGTCATATTTGTTTAACAAATATGTTTTGGCTTGAATTGATGATTTGTATTTAAAATGTTCTCACACATGTATCAAGGGGTACTAGGCATTATATGCAGGATTCCAGGCTGTTGTCAATAAACCACCAGGTCCTGAGCTTTAGCTTTAGCCTCTTTTGATTTTGTAGTTTTTTACTTTTGTCTGTGAGCTGTGTTTGGTGAAAGCTAAACACTCAAACATCCTCCTCATGTAAACTAAGGATAAAATACAGAAAACAGTGGATTATCAACATTCATCTCCATTTTGTTTAAGAGGCTGTAGGTGTGGAATAAATGAGACTTTACTTTAGAGAATTATATTGAAACACATCCTTTAATTAAACAATTCCGGACCCCTCACGGTGAGGAAAGTTAACTAAGGTCCAAGCGGACCTTGGCTGATTTTAATTGAAGACCCCTGCACTACCTCAAGACATTTTTGTTAATGTAAAATATACCTCATTGTCATGTTCTATCTACACATATTATATTTATCTTTAAATAAAAAATAAAAAAATAATATTGTGACAGTTGTTTTCCCTTTGGTATCGAAAATGGTATTGAATATCGATATTTTTGAAGGTATCGTATCGAAGTTAGAAATTCCAGTATCGTGACAACACTAGTGGATACGAATTCTGGAATGTGGCCTCCATCAGTCACCTTTTCTACATGGATGACATCAAGCTGTACACCAAGAGTGAGCGAGACATCGACTCACTGATCCACACAACCTACAGCAATGACATCGAAATGTCATTTGGACTTGAGAAATGTGGTCAGATGGTGACTAAGAGAGGGAAGATAGTCCATAAAGAAACGTCCATAAAGTCTCAGAAGGCACAATAGCAGACATTGAGGATAGTTACAAGTACCTTGGAATCCCACAAGCAACCTTGAAGAGGCCACAAGAGACGCAGCAACAGCCAAATACCTTTAACGAGTAAGGCAAATCCTAAGGAGTCAGCTAAATGACAAAAACATGGTCTGATCAAGGTCAGAGCTTGGATGGATAAAACCGCCCATGGAGGGCACGGTGATATTTATTAGTCTAGACAGGAAACAAGATACAAGATAAGTGAATAAAATTGAGTACAGAACCCAATATACACTCACCTAAAGGATTATTAGGAACACCATACTAATACTGTGTTTGACCCTTCAGAACTGCCTTAATTCTACGTGGCATTGATTCAACAAGGTGCTGAAAGCATTCTTTAGAAATGTTGGCCCATATTGACAGGATAGCATCTTGCAGTTGATGGAGGTTACACCACCACCACCAGCCTGCACAGTGGTAACAAGGCATGATGGATCCATGTTCTCATTCTGTTTACGCCAAATTCTGACTCTACCATCTGAATGTCTCAACAGAAATCGAGACTCATCAGACCAGGCAACATTTTTCCAGTCTTCAACTGTCAGTCTTAAACCAATTTTGGTGAGCTCGTACAAATTGTAGCTTTTTCCTATTAGTAGTGGAGATGAGTGGTACCCGGTGGGGTCTTCTGCTGTTGTAGCCCATCCACCTCAAGGTTGTGCATGTTGTGGCTTCACAAATGCTTTGCTGCATACCTCGGTTGTAACGAGTGGTTATTTCAGTCAAAGTTGCTCTTCTATCAGCTTGAATCAGTCGGCCCATTCTCCTCTGACCTCTAGCATCAACAAGGTATTTTCGCCCACAGGACTGCCGCATCCTGGATGTTTTTCCCTTTTCACACCATTCTTTGTAAACCCTAGAAATGGTTGTGCGTGAAAATCCCAGTAACTGAGCAGATTGTGAAATACTCAGACCGTCACCAACAACCATGCCACGCTCAAATTGCTTAAATCCCCTTTCTTTCCCATTCTGACATTCAGTTTGGAGTTCAGGAGATTGTCTTGACCAGGACCACACCCCTAAATGCACTGAAGCAACTACCATGTGATTGGTTGATTAAATTCTTGCATTAATGAGAAATTGAACTGGTGTCATAAATATTGGGACATCGACACAATTCTAATCTTTTTGGCTCAATACACCACCACAATGGATTTGAAATGAAACAAACAAGATGTGCTTTAACTGTAGACTTATAGATTTAATTTGATGGTATTTACATCCAAATCAGGTGAATGGTGTAGGAATTACAACAGTTTGTATATGTGCCTCCCACTTTTTAAGGGACCAAAAGTAACGGGACAGATTAACAATCATAAATCAAACTTTCACTTTTTAATATTTGGTTGCAAATCCTTTGCAGTCAATAACAGCCTGAAGTCTGGAACGCATAGACATCACCAGACGCTGGGTTTCATCCCTGGTGATGCTCTGCCAGGCCTCTACTGCAACTGTCTTCAGTTCCTGCTTGTTCTTGGGGCATCTTCCCTTCAGGTTCAGGTCAGGTGATTGACTTGGCCATTGCATAACATTCCACTTCTTTCCCTTAAAAAACTCGGTTGCTTTTGCAGTATGCTTCGGGTCATTGTCCATCTGCACCGTGAAGCGCCGTCCAATGAGTTCTGAAGCATTTGGCTGAATATGAGCAGATAATATTGCCCAAAAGGCTTCAGAATTCATCCTGCTGCTTTTTTTGAAGCTCACCAATGGTTTACATCTTCTGGTGAACCCTCTGTATTCACTCTGGTGAAGTCTTCTCTTGAGTGTTGACTTTGACACACATACACCTACCTCCTGGAGAGTGTTCTTGATCTGACCAACTGTTGTGAAGGGTGTTTTCTTCACCAGGGAAAGAATTCTTCTACCACAGTTTTTTTCCGTGGTCTTCTGGGTCTTTTGGTGTTGCTGAGCTCACCGGTGCGTTCTTTCTTTTTAAGGATGTTCCAAACAGTTGATTTGGACACACCTAAAGTTTTTGCTATCTCTCTGATGAGTTTTTTTTTAGTTTTTTCAGCCTAATGATGGCTTGCTTCACTGATAGTGACAGCTATTTGGATCTCATATTGAGAGTTGACAACCATTTCCAAATGCAAATAGCACACTTGAAATGAACTTTCAAACCTTTTATCTGCTCCTTGTAAATGGGATAATGAGGGAAAAACACACCTGGCCATGGAACAGCTGAGCAGCCAATTGTCCCATTACTTTTGGTCCCTCAAAAAGTGGGAGGCACATATACAAACTGTTGTAATTCCTACACCGTTCACCTGATTTGGATGTAAATACCCTAAGTCAAAGCACATCTTGTTCGTTTCATTTCAAATCCATTGTGGTGGTGTATAGAGCCAAAAAGATTAGAATTGTGTCAATGTACCAATATTTATGGACCTGACTGTATGTGAACCACTAAACAAACAGTCGCTGTGGTGACCCCTGAAGGGAGCAGCTTAAAGCAGTTAATTTATTAAAGATATATATATATAGTTTTGCTTGGTACAAACCCCCATAACCAGATTCTGTGGGATAGAACTTCTCACAGAACATAGTCTGTGAGAGGGAGGCGTCTTCTGTCAAAAACTTGGAAGGTGAATGGATGAAGCAGACAATTATACGCCTACCACGTGACGTTTTAGCCAATCATAGCAACGGATAATATGACGTAGACAGAGTGCAGTTGCAGCTGCAACAAAATTAGTTTTTGCAAAGTGAATCCGTAAATAAAAAGACTTTAACTAACACTAAATTGGTAAATGAAACATTGGCCGATAAAAAGGATGTGCAGGATATGCCAAAGCCAGTAGGAAGAAGAGCACAAACATCTTCCTTCCAGAAAAGTGTGACACATTTTTTAGCGTTAGCAAAAGATGTTAGCATCAGCGTAGCCATGTTGACAAAGAAGTGAACGCTTGTTGCATTTGTCAAATAAAAAACCTGCTTCTTTCTGTTCATGCTGCCACAACATTGGTCACAAGATGCTCAAGCAGTTGGCTTGCCGCGATACAAGATGGATTTGATTGAGTTTGGAAACTTAAAATTTACTTTATTTTTTGCCAAAATCCCTTCAGAGGTTCCGTGGGCTTGGAGACTAAACAGTTGCCCATTTTCTACCCCATAGCATGCCTCTGCTTGGCTAACTCCACTGTGCTCTATGTCTATCAAAGGCCAAAAATAAAATCATAAAAAAGACTCATATCAAACAAAACCAATCCACCACAAACACTCACCTATAGCGCTGCTGTAGACCCAGGCCACAGGTTACATCACACGGTGTCCATGACGACCAGACTGACCATTGACAGCTTGGCGCACAGCTGGTGGAGTTACAGGTGACTTTTCCATCTCTGCACACACTAATGTTGGAAAAGAAAGTCTTTATATCAGTGACATTTACAAAACTCAAAAAAGTGTGGAATAAACAAGAAGAAAAACATGTGGCTTACCATGTGGTACAATGGTCCTTTCTGATCACCTGCCTCTCATGCAGAGTTTGACTGTTCCACTGACAGCCACACTGACTGGAATTCACACAATGCCCGTCCTGAAGGTAAAGACCTTGAGGACAGCGACACCCTGGACAAACAAACATAAATACAGTTAGATTGTCTGTGCTTTTCTCACTAGTGTCTAAAAAAATGCAGATAGATGCAATAAAGTAGAAACAGTAAAGTAGAAACATTTACCTGTTACACATTGAGTACAGTTGCTGGTCTGGATCAGAGGTGAGCAAGTCGAAGGACAAGGCTCAACTCTTCCCTTCTGACAGTCCATCTCTGTGACCAGCACCATGCCATTAACACAGCCTGGAAAAATAAGCAGCCATAGAACAAAAAACATAGAGAAACCAATGCTTATCATTATTCAGGTTAAAAATTTAACAGACACTAATTGATGGTCTGACAAATCTGTGAAGGTTCTTAGTCATCCAGCACATCTTGAAAAAAAGGTTGAAGTAAAAGCATCTGGACTTGGTTTTCAAGGTGAAGACGTTTCGTCTTTAATTCCAAGAGACTTTATCAATTCTGAGATCAACTGGTAGGAGTTGATCTACCTACCAGTTGATCTCAGAATAAAGTCTCTTGGAATTAAAGACGAAACGTCTTCACCTTGAAAACCAAGTCAAGATGGTTTTACTTCAACCTTTTTTTCATGGCATGACAAAGGCATGCTGTTTTGTTACCTGTTTGTGTGCTTGCATCTTTGGTGCAGGGTTGGTTGTTGCAGCTCTGGCTCTGGTGGGTCATGCCTTCACAGTTCTGCCCACCGTTCTTGGGGGGAGGGGCTGAGCAGGTTCTGTCTCTGTGTCTAAGCCCCCCTCCGCACCGCACGTCACACTCTGACCACTCTGTCCATGAGGACCAGTGACCATCAACTACAAAAAGAGAGAACACAAAGAGAGAAGACAGTGTGAGAGAAGTGTTGAATACTGATCTAAATGTCTAAATGTGTGAGAACAGACCTTGGCACGCTCGTCTGAAGCAGGCTCGGCTGTCAAACTGAGCCCCTCCACAGGCCCCTCCAGGCAGAGCCTCTCTTAATATATCCCTCTGTCGGAAGAGAGAGCCCAGGCCACATGACACGCTGCACTGACTCCATGCTGTCCACTGAGACATAATGCAATTCACTAAAAGACATAGAAACACAACAATGGTGTGAAAAATGCAAGACTATTTTCACTTTTGATCTAACATATGATATTTTATTGAGCCTACCACAGTCCCTCTCATCAGAGCCATCCACACAGTCCTTCTGTAGGTCACACCTGCGGTCCAAATGAACACACTCCCCACTGTCACACAAAAACTGCTTTGGAGAACACAGGCTGGGTACCAGGGGACGCATTGTAGTCACTGGTGGAGTGGCTGTAGTGCCTTAAGAAAATAAAGAGAGGTGTTAGACTAAAGCAGTGAAAACACAGTGTATGTATGTAGAGTTTTATCTTTACTTGTACACTTGGTAAATCTAGCAACATTAAATCACATTTAAAATTTTCTAAAGCTCATTCTCTTCTCATCAACATAAAAACTACATACCACAGTGTCTTTCGTCTGACCCGTCCACACAGTCCTTTCTGGCATCACACACTTGAGCTGAATCCACACAGCCAAATGAATGGCAGGCAAACTGCCCCTCCACACAAATAACTCTGGGCTGACCCCCATCGTGAGTGACTGAAGTGATCCATGGGGCTGGAAATATGACCATTGATCAGCAATAAAACTAGTATATTTTCTCCGCAAACAACACCACTGCTATTTACAGGGTCTGTACACATTTTTACCTAAGATTCCATGACTTTTCCAATATTTTTCCATGACTTTGAGGTACATTTTCTTGAACTAATGTTTCATAAATGTTTATTTAGTTCCACTATGCAAAATAGGTGAAAAATCACATTTTTTTTCACTCTAAAATTATTGTATTGGTGAATATACGTATCATTATTTGGAGGAGGGAATGCAAATCTCGGCAGGCTGAAAACTCAATAGTATTTTGTAAGCTAGTTAAATTACGTAGTTGTTTTTCTATTTTCCCTAAAATGTATAAATCATTTATATTTAGACATTGCCAAGAGGACAAGAAACATCCCGCTTGTAAGGAGGGGACACAATTCTTAGCAGGAACAGCTGTTCTCGGCATAACACAGCTATACACGGAGAGATTTTCTAATTGGGTGCATCTCACTTTTTGTGCTTTGGAGCCCGGGCTTTCCAGGGTGAACAGGTGTGGTGAGATGCAGTCCAGGTTGACCTGTTGTGACCTCATTGTAGAATGGTGTGGTGTTCAAGTGGCCTGGAAGTGCAAACAAAGAAAAGAAAAGTTTAGTTTAATTTGCTCTCAACAAAAAGATTTCAATCAAAGAACATAAATATCTACCTGTGCTTGGGGTTGTCGACTGAAATCCTGGCTGGCCACCATGAGGCATGGTTGTATGGAGACCTGGAGACCCTGTGGTACTGTTACTATGGAAACCTGGTCGCCCTGTGTAGCTGGTATGGTTCTGAAGTCCTGGTAAGCCTTGTGTAGGGATTGTTCCTGTGGTAGACAAAGGCCTCACCTAAGTACAGTCATGAACAATAATGTGTCAGAACTGATTGTTTAGGAACAGCTGTCAGCTCTTACCACAGCTGATCTCATCAGAGTGGTCTTTACAGTCCGGTTTACCATCACAGAGCACAGACACAGGTACACAGTCTCCACTGTACTTGCAGGCAAACTGCCATGGCTTACAATTCTGCACAGTCACTTTGGCATCACCAGATTGAGCACTTGTAACAGTGCTAGGGGTCACAAGTTCATCTAGAATAACAAAAGAAATTAAACATTTGCAATTGAAAGTGCATTAAAGAATTTACAAGTCAGTCAGCTATTTAGAGGTGCATTACTGAAGAGTGATGAGTTTTTGTTCTAGTGTGCATTAGCGGTACTGCATCCAGTGTTGTGCATGTTCACTGTGCGCACGCTTGTATGAGCATGAACAAACAACAACCGAAGAATAATCTGCATGTTTCGAGTTTGCTGGAGGTCTGTCTCTTCCTTGTGTTCGCAGGATAAATTTGCTGCTAGCTTACTTATGGCATCAAATTTTAAAGTGAGAACTAGGTAAATGAGCACCCAAACAAATTAGAAGCAGAAATTTTGATTCTGAAACCTTCTTAATTGACTGTACAAGCCTACAGAGGCAACCGCGGCTAATTCAGATTCTGCACTCTGCTCATTCTGCACATCAGGCTGTTGCTGATGCACGTGTGGGTTATAATTTTTATTATTTGAGCCATTAAAACGTTTGTAATGCACCTTTAAGGTCACTTAAAATTTTTCTTTTTCATGCACAAAATAAACTTTCTAACCTCCTCTGCAGCCGAGGATTTCTACACGCAGATAGAAGGTAGGTCTGAACTCAACAGCAATGACCCGCAGGTATCGAGCTCTGACCAGGCGGTCAAGCCACCGAGTCACAGGTGTCCTGCCCACCATTCGCACCTCAAACACCTACCAAGCAGCCACAACAGACCACTAAAGATGAGTAGAAGAACTTTTTTTTTTCTTTCTACAGAGGTGCATTTAACCCTTCTACACCCCTAGCACACAAAAAAAGCGCCAATAAAGGCTGCATAATATTTTAATGGATACTATTATTAGCTTCTGTCCTCACCATACATAGCAAATATTTTTTGTGTTTCTAAAATTTAACCCCTTAAATGCCAGTTTTTGTGATTAGAACTTAATTAAAAAATAAGACAAAAAACTAAAAAAATGAATAATTTTCCATACAATAAATGCAAATTAAAATCTTGTGTGGAATTATAAAAAAAATATCTAATTAGGGAGTATGGGGCCCGAGGCACTGCAACCAGGCAGGAACTTGGATTGCATTGCCGGCAATAAGCCAGACCTGTTCCCAGTGCATGTTGGACTCTGGCAGGGCTGCCCTTTGTCACCGGTCCTGTTCATTATCTTTATGGACAGGATTTCTAGGCACAGCCAGGGGCAGGAGGGAGTCTGGTTTGGGGACCACAGGATCTCGTCTCTGCTTTTTGCAGACGATGTCGTCCTGTTGGCTCCATTAAGCCAGGACCTTCAGCTGACTTGGGACAGTTTGCAGCCGAGTGTAAAGCAGCTGGGATAAGAATCAGCACATCTTGTCCTTGGGGTAACACCTGTGTGAACAAAGCTATAGCTACTAGCAGGCGTTTTAGATGAGTTATGTCAGTAAGTCTGTGAAGTTTTGTGGAAGTCTGATGAGGAGGGATCAGACTGATGAGGGATTTTCCTTAGTTGTCAGTTATAATCATCAAAATTAAAAGAAATAAACATTTGAAATATATCAGTCTGTGTGTAATGAATGAATATAATATACACATTTTACTTTTTGAATGGAATTAGTGAAATAAATAAACTTTTTGATGATATTCTAATTATATGACCCGCACCTGTATAACACCTATCAATGGAGCAATTGGCCCATTTTGAACTCTTTCTCTCATATATTGAAATTTTGAAAAATCGCCATCTGGTGGAAAACAATAGAAACTAGAATTAATGTATGAAGGTTCTCAGTTATTGGAAGTCCAGATGCTTTTACCTTTTACTTTTTTTTTCTTAATGGAAGTTAATGGCACAAAAAGTGACGTAGGACAATTTTACAGTCTATTAAAAAGTTAAAAAAATATATATTGCGTAATCTTAAAATTCATCCCAAAATACACACCTGTGGTAAAATGTATTCCTTTTGCATAAATACAGCCAAAGTTATTCACAAAAAAAAAAGGTCTTGAAACATAAAAAAATGGGGGTGTAGGAGGGTTAAATGGTAAAGGATTATATTTTTATATATTAACATATATTACCTTAGCAGGGCCTCCAGCCTTGCCATTTTCCGTATAGTTTGTAAAGTGGTCGCTGTGCAGGGCAAAGGCCAACCGGTATTTAGTCAGGTAACCCCACATGCGTTCACTGCCCTGGGTTACTACACCTGACACCCAGGTAGGCTCCAGAAAGTCCACCTGAAAATAGGGCTGGGGGTCTGTGGGCAAAGGGCTCCAACCTGGCTCCATGACCTGACTGGAGGTTGTATCATTTCAATTGATAACAAAAGACTTAAACATCCTCAATCAAATAGCACCTCACTTACACATTAGGGATGATGTTGAGTCGGCCACCATCAGCAGGGTTATTTTCTCGAGCTGTAGAGGAGGCCAGCTGACCATAGTGTATTCTTCCATCCTCCAATCCAAGAGGAGATGAGCAGATGCCTATAGAATAAAAAAACTCCTAAAATTGCTATGGGCATTCCTGCACATATGGAAATGTTTGTTTTTTAACTCACCCCGAAACCCTGGGCCATGCTGGAAAAAATACTGAAAAGATTAGAGTGCCATGCTTGATGCTGAGAGGATTTATTAAGATTATAGGTTGCTTACAGTTGGTGTTACAGCAGCATGAGTGACAGCAGCCTTTGACGGAGTTCTGAGAGGAGCTGGGGTCGGTGTGTGTGGTCTAAAGATCACAGAAAACAGTGGCAACAATGGCATTCTCAATCTCAACCTACAGCAATTCAGAATTTAGCCAAAGTTTAGTTTTTGTTTTTTGTCATTAAACTGTGCACCTGACCTGTCAGATTGGGTGGTGATGTCATGAGGGTAGCAGCCAATTTCATCCTCTCCTCTGGGACAGTGTGAAATTCCATCGCAACGCTTCGCTGCATCAATGCAAATGTCTGGGGGGCAAGAAAACTGTCCCACTGGGCATCTGCGAGGACTGGCTGTAGGGGACGGCTGGGTGCCTTGTTTGAAAAAAGTTATAGAAAAACAAAGGTTATATAGTATATAAAAACAGGTATGTACCATAAATGAAGAGAAAACGCTTACCACAATGCATCTCATCTGTTCCATCTCCACAGTCATTAACGCCATCGCAGACCACACCCTCTGGACCTGCTGCTACACAGCGGCCATTTTGACACTGGAATTCCTTTTCACTGCAGCCGCCAGTTGGACTGACCGGGTAAGGGGGCTTTGGGGTGGTTACCCAGCGATAAGCTTGAGAGGAAAGCCAGAGGGAGTATCTAAGCAAAAGCTTTGTGTTGAAATAACTTGTATGAATATTAAAAGTCAAAAGAATCAGTGAGTACCATCACCACAGCCCATAATCTCAAGTCGGAGGTAGATGCTATTTTGAAAATCATGAGGCAGCAGGCGGACAAACTGAGCAGACACCATTCTGTCCAGTTTTGTTTGGGCCACACCTCTATCGTCAAGGTTACCAATAAAAACCTGCAGGTATAATAATGTTAAAGTTGTGGGAAGGTACAGGACAGGAAGTCACATGTAAAATATCCAACCTTAGCTTTGGGTCGGGCATCAGTGACGAGCTCCTTGTAAGTATACCACTTTCTGCCATCCTGACTAAACTGCAGAAAAAAGCTGGAAACGTAGGTGCCAAACACAC
Source organism: Perccottus glenii (assembly GCA_024416835.2). NCBI lineage: Eukaryota > Metazoa > Chordata > Actinopteri > Gobiiformes > Odontobutidae > Perccottus > Perccottus glenii. The sequence goes on from CM044558.2 coordinate 5,919,910, forward strand.
CGCCACCCTGGATTAGCACACCTAGAATGCAGAGAGAAGGACATTTACATATGCCATTTTAATAAAAGTCTTCCTATTAATAGATAGTCTAAATCCCTACCAGTGATGTTGTATGGTTTCAGAAGGTTGATCTGTAAGTAGGGACTAGGTGCATTTCTATTGTGTCCTTCAGGACTTCGCTGTGGCAAGTCCTTATAATCCTCCGGTTCAGGACTCCAACCCTGCCGATCAACATTTCAAACAAACATGACATTACATAACTGTCACATAAAGGATTCATCTGAGAGAGAGAAACTGTTATAGCCTGTGCAGCGAGCCATTTCATAAAATCTGCTGCAGCACTTGTTACACGTCCCCCTAAGCCCTACTAAACTATTTATACTGTATAAAACATGTAATAACACTGGTTTTGGTGTGTGTAATGTGCTGCTCCACCCTCCTGAGTGCGTACCTGAAGGTCACTGTGCAAATTCCAGCCATGAAGACGTGCTGCCTCTGGCGGGTGACCAGCCTGCTGTGAGGATGCGGTAAAGCTTGATGCTGGCAGAGACTGAACACCTAGAGGATACCAGCACTCATCTAAAAAGAGAAGAAGAAGAGTTAAAATCTGATATGACATAACAACATTTGTTTTCTCTGCAAAACAAAAAACACTCACCTCCAGGTGGAAGTGGGTAGGTGGGAACCAAGGGTATTTTGTCCCCTGATGGCTTTGGAGTCATACTGGGGCTGACGGTCACAGATTTGCTCTCACTGTCTCCTACAAAAGATAAAGAAGGCATTAACACAAAAGTTTCCTTTTATGGAAAAGTGTCATTTGAGTAAACAATCCAAATTTCACCTTGGCAATAGCAGCATCTGTCTCCGTCTTCAATAACCAAACTTTGACCCTTCATAAAGAACGACACTGAGTCACTGTTAGTTGGGTTCACAAAAATCTAAAGCTGCTGTGGTTCATGATGTGGTGCTCTGTGTATTGGACATACATTGTAAAGCTTTTTACCTGAGGGCATCCAGTAGCAGCATATGGGCAGTAGGGTACACACTGCACTGTGAGGTTCGGCAGGCACTGGCATAATTTGCACTGGTCCGACCTCCACCTGTCCCCGACTGTGTGGGACTGACCCTGGTGCTCACACTCGTGACAAACCTCTGTTTGACATCTGTGTAAAGCAAGTACATTCAATTTAACATATTGAAAACATACTCAAGCTTGTTCTTTTTCTTTAAAATGATAAAGTGATTTATGGACATTTATAGATGCAGTATTACCAACCTGCGAGCCTTCCGGTAAATGCCTCTGCAGGCTCTCCCATCTCCATGCGTTGTTGGATTGTTGGGGCTGCGAAAGGACCACTGGACACTTTGCACACCACAGGGTCCCAAACACTCTCCCCACTCCGACCACGACGACCAGCCACAGTGAACTAAAGTGTGACACAAGCCTTTTACTAATCTGTGGTGCAGTTGTAATATTCTTTGAGCAACCAAGAATAAGTGTAAATGACTCACTAGAGCAGTCTGTGTTGAGTTGGCACCTCTGAGGCCTACCCTTCTCGCAAATACAAATCTCACAATCAATCTTAATCTGCTGACCAGGCCAATAGCGCACACCTGCCACCTCACACACACAGTCCTCTGGTGACACACACTGCTGGGTGTGGCTCATGACTTGACCCTCTGGACACCAGCAACCTTGAATGGAGAAAATACTGCTTAGGTCACAGGCAAAAGTAAAAAAATAACATTGATAATATATCATTTTTTTTTGTTTGCCTAATAGAACTGACCTGAAAAGCATGGTGCTGTGGGGTCACAGGTTGACCCACTGCTAATGTGGCCACAGGACATGGGGCAAGGTGCGCAGTTGTGTCTGACCAGGCCTGCGGGACAGCTTACGTTGGCACATCCATCACTGGGACAAGACACTGGAGGATGAGACAAAATATATGGTGCATAAAACTATGAAAGCAGAAATATTGTATTTTATTTCCTATTTACTCAACTGTTTTGATAAATTTGTTGATCATTTTACAGCAGCACAGACAGTCAGAAAACGGGGCGAGAGAGGAGAGCAACACAGATTCAATGACTCAAGATGGAATCGAACCAGGGGCCGCTCGAGCTTGTGGAAAAAGGTCTACTTGTCTACTTCATGGTTGTAATTGGTTGAAAACGTCCATCATTTTATATTTAATCAAAACTTCCCTTTGATTTCTGCCTCCTTCATCAAACACTAACGTCCACGAGACTGGACCTGTTTGGATTTTCTAACTGTTCCTTGATATCAATGTCATATCATACATTGGTTTTGGTTTTGGTCTTGGTTCGGTCTCGACCTGACATGGTCTTGGTCTTGGCTCAGCCTCGATAGCAAAAAGTCTTGTGGTCTTGACTACAACACTACCTTCTACTACTTTTGGGGCAAGTCAAATATTACCTTCTTTATGCAGTACTTACTGATTTCCATAGTTAAGTTGGATGATCCAGGGAGCTGTGAACAGTCCCTGCCTTCAAAACGAGGAGGGCTGCAGCCTCTGTGTCTGACCTGCACTCCGCCACAACCACTGGAGCAGTTAGACCAGCTCACCCACGGCAGCCACTGGCCATCCACTAGACGAGAAAGAGTTTATAACATTTCAATTTAAAACACACAAAATACTTACTCAGAGATACATATTCAAGATATGACAATATTGACCGGGGCAGGTGACGTTAAAACACTGCTGCCTTTGGACGCCCTGCCCGCGACACTGATGCAGCGGGTCACCAGGTGGACAAGATCTTTGGCGGCTCATTGTACCAGTGCCACATGAGGCACTGCAGGAGCTCCAAGGGCCCCAGGGGCCCCAGGTTTTACAGCCGTGCTCATCGGCTGACCCTCCGTGTGGTGATTCTGGGCAGTCGGCAACACCATTACAAACCTAAAAACAAGAGAAATATCAGATTATTATATGTTATATTATATACTGAGTAAACCGAGTCTGAAAATGATAACTTTAGAGTAAACAGGATTAATGATGTCCTAAGCCTCCTTTTACAAATAATAATATCTGACACTTGGGCTTACCATGTTGAAAGGAATGCATGATCCGTCTGAGCAGGTAAAGTCAGGACAGGTGACAGTTTGATTAGTGTCATGTGGTGTTGGCGTTTTATCTGTGAACACACACCAAAATATAATTACACTGATAAAAAAACACTCCACTCTCTAAACTTTCTTCAGTAATGGCAGACATACTAATGATATTTTTATTTTTGTTTTTAATTTTATGTAACCATGACATTCCTTGAATTCTGTCAGCCCATATCATTCACGCTCAGATTGTTCTTATCTTATGAAAACTCACCACACACCAGCTCGTCTTCACCCCTGGGACACTCTGGGACGCCGTTACACACTTGTGTCATGTTCACACAAGTGTGGTTGTCACATGAGAAGCTGTCTGGACAGGGGGGTATCACAGTAGAGCCTGTGATGCATATACTGTTAGTCCTCATTCTGCTGTACAGTTACATTATTAAAAAAGTTTCGGGTGAAGCTACTTACCACAGTTCTCTATGCTTTCATCTGAGGCGTCCCTGCAGTGTGGTGTCCCGTCACAGAGCTGCTGATAGGGCACACACTGGTCTCTGCTGAGACAGGGCACCTGACCCGGCTCACACAGGGCAGTGCACCTCTGTTCATCGCTGCCGTCCAAACAGTCCGTTTCCCCGTCACAATGCCAGGCCTGAGGCACACACTGGCCGCCGGTGGCACAGGCAAGCTCATAGGACCTACAAGCTGAAGTAACACAACAGCACTGTGTCACAATTCGAGTGAGAGGGGAGTAAATACTCTCATTACAGTGACGTTTATACCTGATGTGAGTGCAGTTGGGGTGACTGTCTGACAGTTGATTTTCTTCTCATCCTCTGCACTGGGACAGTCAATTGTCCCATCACACAGCTTTGTTAAAATAATACATGTGCCATCGGTGCAGGCAAACTGCTCAGGAGCACAGGTCACTGCTCGAAAATAGAAAATGTTAATGCCAAAGGAAGATAATTTCAAATAACTGCTGAATTTACTGGATTTTTCATAAAATAAATGTATGGTCCACTATAGTGTATTGTGTTTCCCAAACCTTTTTTCAAGGGACCAATATTTCAAAAGACTGAAGTTTCTGAAAAGACTGACAATAATGATTCAGGACCCAATTCCCTGCTCTGATTTAGCATAAATTTGGTGTTTTGTTGTGTTTTGGATTTTCTAGTGCCTAGTTACTTAATTCTAATCCTGTTTTGGTGGTATTTTATCCAAGTATAGTTCTTCTTTTTTAGTGTCTCCTGACCAACAAAAGCAGCACATTATGCCTTTGACATTCACAAATATGGTTCAGAATATTTTAAATGACAAATGATAAAATCTCTTACAACCCACTTTTGAGTCCCAACCCACTGCTCTATAGCAATATGCAGGGGACTGTATCTGTAAAAACTGCTTGTACTTAAGCATTTCATTTACATTGCTTACATAGGAGGGACATTTTGAGCGTGCAGTATTTAGCCAATCACAGATCACAGAAGAATGAAAAATACCAGAAAAAATGAACTGGAGGAGCACTGAATGTGAAGGTGTGCCACAGTGCCTGGTCTGATTACAAACCTTTACTGGGACAGACTGCCTCATCAGTTCCCATGGGACAGTCTTTGTGTCCATCACAAACTCTGTCTGCAGGGACACACAGGTCTCCGGGACACTGAAACATCCCTGGTGAACACACGCACCTGGAGAAGACATCAATCAGACAGACATGGGTGGGATTAAGTAAGGTCATATCTATCATTTATGTGCAGAAGATAGGTTAGCTCATACCCCCTCTCATCACTAAGGTCTCCACAGTCGTCATGTCCATCACAGCGGTGCATATACAGTATACAGCGTCCTCCAGCACACAGGAACTCCCCTTCATCACACACCACTCCGCAGTCTGACAACACAGAAACAACATGACGCTAGAACTCCACCCATGAAAAAACTGACTTTAAATGAGGGGCTTTCATCTGAAATGAAATACATAAATTACCCTGTTCATCAGAGTTATCGGCAAAGCCACAGTCCAGCCGGCCATCACACACACGGCTGGCCTGGAGACACTTCCCGTTGGCACACTGAAACTCCCCTGGTGGGCACAGTGGCAGCGGGGTAGTCGGTCCACAGAACTCCTCATCTGATTGGTCCACACAGTCTGGGTGGCCATCACAACGCAGAGCCAGGTTCAGACATGGTCCACTGGAGGGTTTATTCACTTTAGGAATTATTATTCTACAAACTATGTCAAAAGTAAGTTGCAGACCATCCAAGTCTTCTGGTTTATGGTGTCTGTGATTTAAAGGTCTAGCCTGGGGTCTACCTTGGGGTGCTGGTGCAGCGGAACTGATCGGGAGAGCAGGTGGACAGGCAGATCTCATCGGAACCATCTCCACAGTCGTCCTCATTGTCACACACCCAGTCAGAGGGGATACAGCGCCCCCCAGCGCAGGTAAACTCAGACGCCTGGCAGGACGAGGAGGAGGGGGCAGGCTACACCCTCACACTGCCACAAACCGTCCTCGCAGGAACTGAACACGCAAGCACACAGAGAGAAGTCATGTTTAGATTTACAGAACACAGTCAACACGAAGAGTAGAATGTTACTAGACTGACCAGTTCTGACAGTGTTGGCTGATGATAGAACCAGGTGGAAACATTGAGCCGTCCCACTCACATGGACACTGTGTCGGAGCCACACAGCTGTCGCCTGCAGAAGAGAGTTGGATCAATACTGCTTTTGATTGTGAGGTTGTATTGAATGACATCTGAGACTTTTGACAGAGAATTATATATTTATAATATATAGTTGTAATTTGAATGAATGGATATGTGTTTGAATCACCATGTGGAAAAGTGCCGGGTGGACAGAAGCAGCCCTCCACACAAGACAGGGCACCACATTGTGAGTGCTGACGTGGGTGCACAGTAGGACAGGATGGTGTGCACGCTGGACCACACGGATCATAAACCAGCCCATTCTCACACTGCATTGCTGCAAAAATGACAAACGGTGTTTTACTTGAAAACATATTGAACAATATGCCTATAATTTATTCTGTGATGATCAGAAAATACATTTATTTCACATTGTTTCTGTACATGTAATGTGTCTTACGGCACATCTCCTGAGAACGCCATCGTACGTAGACTCCCCTCCTGTTACACTCCTCCGCATAAGCAGCGATGGCTGTGCACAGACACTCGCAGTCACCACCAGAGTCACACCTACAACCCAGATGACTCAGGTATAAGTAGTGCTCCTTGTTTGTCCAAACATTTATCTCAGTGTTTAAAACAGTGTGGTGTTTAGTGTTTTCATTCTTTTGGTCAAATGGCATTGTTTTGTGATGAGTGTGCAAAAGAGTAAGTACACATGTGAAGAGTGAGTACAATACTCTGCAAAAATCAGAGCAAAAATCACTTGTATAAATCTCTCTATCATTGCTCTACCATCAAAGGTTTTAACCCAATTGAGGAAAACGGGGGATTAAAAAAAGTATTCACTTACCCACAGGCGTCGAAGACACACCAGTCATGATACTGCTGGAAAGATACTTCAGGGTGACAGTGAGAGAACAGCTCCTGGGTCAGGACTGAACACCTTTTCCTGGCCCAAGTCACTCTGTGAGGGTTCAGCTACAAAAAGCACACATTTGTAACACAAAACATAAAAAGTGTACATGCTATTACACATACAGTAAAGCCAGAAATTATTCATACCCCAGGCAAATTTTGAGTTAAAATTACTTTTATTCCACCAGCAGGTTTTTTCCTTATTGTAAATTACACAGGCATCTTCCAGAAGTTAATAAGACAATGTACAAGAGGCATCGTTGTGGAAATAAATATTTCTCAGCTTTTATTTACATTTTAACAAAAAGTGGCAGATCCAAAATTATTTATACTCTTTCCAAACTGTCACAGTCCATGGGCAAATCCAAAGTTCTATACCATTCCAAATAGTCCAAGTTGTTCTAAAGCATTACTCTGATTCATTGTGAACAGCTGTTTTAATCAACTCAACAGGTGAAAAACAGCATCTGTCTGCTGTTGGTTTGTGGACAGTCATGGCTAAGACAAAGGCGCTCAGTGACGACCTGCGACACTGCTCACAAGTCAGGAAAGGGCTATAAGTCCATATCTAAATGTTTTTAAGTTCCAGTGGCTACAGTGCAATGTATTATTAAAAAACAAGACGTTCCACACTGTGGAAAATCTCAAAGGGCGTGGTCCGAAGCTAACTCCTGTGCTGGCCAGGAGGATAGTGAGAGGTGAAAAAGAATCCAAGGATCACCACCAAGGCCATCCTGGTGAATCTGAGCTCTGCTGGTGGCAGACAGTCCAACGAACACTGCACACTGCTGGGTTCCACAGACACAGACCAAGAAGGACGGCACTTCTCCAAATAAGGCACACATAAGCCCGCTTGGCCTTTGCAAATGCTCATCTGGGCAAATGGTTTATGGTCAGATGAAACAAAAATTGAATTGTTTGGCCATGTATCCTTCATTTAGCGTAAAAAAAAACATCCCCACTGTCAAACATGGTGGTGGGAACCTAATGCTTTGGGGGTGTTTTTCCGCCAATAGATCAGGGAACCTAATCACAGTAAACAACCGAATGAAAAAAGAAAAATACATCAAGATTCTCAACAACAACATCAAGCAGTCTGCAGAGAAACCTGGGCTTGGGCACCAGTGGACACTTCAGCACAACAACGACCCGACACACAGCTAAAGTGGTGAAGAAATGGTTAGCAGACAAAAACAATGGTTAGCAGACAAAACTTTGAGACTCAGACTTTTGCAGTGGCCCTGACTTGAATCCAACTGAGAATCTGTGGAGAGAGCTAAAGATCAGGGTGATGGCACCACCAACCTGAAAGAGCTGGAGGCTAAAGGCTTTTCTATTGATTATTGAGAAGGTTATAAATAATTTTGGACATGACACTTTTTGTTCAAATGTAAATAAAAGCTCAGAAATATTTTTTTTTTTCACAATGAAGCCTCTTGTACATTGTTCTATTAACGTCTGTGTCATTTCCAAACAAGAAAAAACTTGCTGGTTAAATAAAAAAAACTAACTCAAAATTTGCCAGAGGTATGAATAATTTTGGGCTTGACTGTATGTAACTCACAGAGCAGGGGTCTCTGAGGTCCTGATCTGCCACATCAGGACAGGAGGGGCTGACTTTCCAAGAATTTCCAAACAGCTCCGGTGTAGACTCCACAATGCCCTGGCGTGTGGTAAAATCATTCTCTGTGTCGCCGTCAAAGTTCCCGCACAGGCCACCAACCCGACCCCGCAAGTGTGCAGCCAGGCGCACATACACACGCATCCCTGCAAACATATAGATAAACCAAACGGTCTTAACAGTTATTTCAGCTGTACAAATATTAATTATGGCCAATCCTGGTATTCCCTAATCCTTAATCAACAGTGCCTTCTCTACCTGGTCAAAACTAGGATTGAAAACTGTGGGAAATATGTGTCTGAGAATTTTTTGTATGTTTTCAAAAACTCTTTTCTACTCTTCCTCAAGTACCTTAAAGTTCACACTTTCATTAGCCGCTCCTTTCAGGGCTTTCCCACTCTCCCTGATAGCCAGGATTTTGAAATATTCTTACTACCCACCTTCTCTTAGAAAGCATGTATTTACTTAACTAGTCTCCTCCTACATAATAAGGGTACATAAATCCTCCATTTCAGGGGTTTCTTGTATTGTAAAATTTAGTCAAAATGTTTATGTATTGTCTGTTTGCAAAATCTAAAAATAAAGTAGAAGAAAACCAAATAGTAATGATGTCACTCTTACCCCCGTCCCACAGCAGAGTGACGCCCAATTGTGAAGACAGGGAAACATACAAGCCGATTGTCTCCAGAGTCAAACCACTGCCGCTGTAGGACCTTGGGAGGGTCACAGGCATCCCATTTACTGTCACTGCTTTACCTTAATGACACAATGGCTCATGTCATGCCTATGAATACAGTAACACGTGGAATAGTTTCCACATACTTTTCAAGATAAGATTAGGCTGAGCTGTGTCCCTCTTACCTCTCAGAAGGTGTATGACAGTATTTCCCAGGCTGAGTGTGACTGACTTGGTACAGGTGACTCCTGTACTTCCACAAGGCACGTTTTCAGCCGTGACACTAAATAAACCATCAGTCTCCCTCGCCAGCACGTACTGACAGTCTCCAAGGAAAGAGTAACTGCGGCCATCAAACGTCACATAGTGGGGGTCTCCGGTGGCCACACAAACACCGCCACAGGCCGACGTGGTGCAGTGCCAGCGGCGGGCCTTACACACACTGTGCAAAATAATCAACGACAAATTCAGGTTAACCCTGTAAAGAAACGTTATGCAGGTCCATGAGCTTACTCTACCATTTGTTGCAGTCTTTGTTGATTGTGTCATTGCTGTAGTAAAGACGACCGTTGTGGCGACATGGACACTCGTCTGGAACAACACATTGGTCACCCTACAGAAGAAATTTATACATGTCAATTGATGTTCTTCTTGAAGGCTATCTGACATACATCTTTACAAATTTAAACTATAGAATGCATTTAATCTACTTTGCTTGTTTTTTTTCATAAACCTGCTGGACGCACCAGGAGCACAGTTCCATTGGGGCAGACGCAGCCTGACAGGGGCTCTCTACACTCCGACACTAGGCCTGATACGTTTGCACTCTGCTGCTTCCCCGGACAGTCCAAACTGGAACAGGTGAGGAGGCAGGAGTGTGGGGAGTAGATGAGTGAACCAGGACACTGGTTCACCTCCTCACAGGGATCCTGCGTGCAGTTGAAGGCACCCTGCTCACACACACTGTAAAAGAATCACAGACATTTGTGTTGTTCAGGTTTTTACAAATCATTTTGCCGTTCGGGGTATTTAAGCAATATTGTGGCCCTTTCAGGATCCTAATGTGACTGGTTGACATCAGTGCCCCTTCACTTGCAATTCATTAAATAATGATTTTTATATATTTTTTCATCCTTATGTAACCATAAAAATTCTTGTGAATTTACAATATTTGAGGGCTGTATATTTTATACTTACTGTACAAATCAACTTTAATTAAGTAGTCAAGATATGTTTTGTAAATGCTAACCTTCATTATGTGCACTAGATAATAGTTTATATCATTGATCATTAATAACAAAACCAAAAAGCAGTTGTGCTCACTGTAGTTATGTGATAAAGAGATGCAATGAAACCAACCTATCCTGAAGCAGAGCGCAGGAATATAGAGTGATTTCATCAGATCTCTTGCACCACCAGTCCAGTCTAAGGGTTAGAAACTTAATATGATAAGCCTCAAAGCACTTCCACTGATTCAAACAACTCCTGTAACCGTGTATTCAGTCGTAATCAAAGTTGCTTCGTCTGGAAGTTTTTATCTTTTACATCATTCTATCTGATACAGTGCATAACGCGGACTGTGATAATGAAATCAGCACACTAAAAGCCATTGTTAAAGCTTGTTATCATGTGTTATAAAAAGGCGTCAGAATATTATTACCCTGAGCTAAAAGGTCTGTCTTTGATTAGTAGCAGGTACAGTGTGTTGATTTCCACATACCAAGTATTGCAATTGTTCTGGATGAGAGCCCCGGCTGGATATGTCTTGTCTCCTTGCACACAGGGGCACATGTTGACAGGCACACATTGGCCCTGGTGGTCCTGCACCAGTCCGGAGGGGCACTGACAGCCTGGAATACACATTTTAATGCCCAGTCCACTACTGTCACCCTGGCAGCTCCAGCCCCGTTGCAGCTCTGAACAGGAGCCCCCACAGGCCCGGCCACACTCCTGGTATACCTGACCCCCCGAACACTGAACGGCTGGGGAAAAGATAAATAAATGGACAATGTAAATGTGAGTCAGCGGGACTCGTATGTAACTGTCCCTGATTTGACCTCTCAGTACAATAAGTTAAGGAAGATTCATGGACCAATAACTGGGTTCAAAGTCTACTGTGGTTTTAGAGCACTACAGTAACGCCATTTTCATTACATCTCATTCTTGCCGTCATTAATCAGACAGGCAGTGGTGTCACATTGTGAAACAAAACAAAGCAGTAAAAGTAAAATAATAAAATGCTGATAACAGTACAACTGCCTGTAGCACAAGGTGAGATAAGACGGTAAGTGTGCCACTGAATGATTAATCTGACAAAACAACCTTAAATGAAGATAGAGAGCAATTTATGCAAAGTTTAAAAAAGTGTATCTTACACATATTCGTTCTTGTGGTCAAATGAACCAGACACTAGAGCAAACAGTAGAAGAAAGGAACTGTATTTATTGATTTAGAAGAACTGTATTGTAGGTATTTACAAAGCCTGCGGGAACAGGAGTAGGCAGTGCTTCTTAAAAACGGAACAGCACTCCACAACAAGACTATGACAGTGGACATTAATGAAATAATAAAACAATGTCAGATGCACACCAGTCATTTTAAAGACCTGCTTCAATTTATCACCTCACCCTGTAAGTTGCCTTTGTGCCAATTCTCTGTGAAATAAACCCGGTAGAATTGGTAATTTGTTAGCATACGCTATAAAGTTATGACATAGCTTCAGGGCTGGCATAGGCACAACACAGTGGTCTCTATCCCAGCTCTGGAGTAGGAACATCGCAAGATGTATTCATGCTGGGAATGTCTTTGTCTTGTGCGGTGAATCAAAGCTTGAGGTAGCCAGGGAAAGCCAAGAGCGTGCAACACGTTGGAGGAAAACCATGGACAAGATATAAATATGATAGTAAAGTAGAAAGAACATGCAGCTGGTGTCACATTTAAAATAAGAGATAAGATAAGATAGGACTTCATTGATCCCACAGAGAGGAATTCACTTGTACAGCAACTCTTTGACAAGGAAAGTGCAAAAAGTTAAAAAAAAATAGAATCAAAATAGACCAGCTTACATGCTGACACACCGGCCTGTATAACACAGCTCACAGAGCAAACACAGCTGGCCACACAATATTTATAGTAGTGTGTTAATGTTCAAAATGTTATGAATGAAACATCACTAACAAAATTATTAAAATACCTTTTAAAAGGTCTTGCAGGGGGGCGTAAGGTTTTTAAAAATTACAAATTTTTAAATATATTTATTGACAGCCAAATCACATGCACTACTTTTTAAGCCTATAGTGGCTTTGAAAGTACTTATTTCCATCACTATTCAAATACAAGCTAATATTGTGGTCCGTGCCACTCAGGCCACAGGCCCGGACCTGCGGACCAGACAGCCAACGCTGCTAACACACAGGCCAGTGGTCCGTGGCACACTCACTGTGGTGACAGGCAGGACAGACACCAGGGTATCAGTTGTTGCCTTGTTATTGTGTTATCTGTTGCTCTCATTTAGATTCTCACAATCTCACACAATAATGAATACATTTTTCAAATAACTTCTGAAATGCTCATTAATTAAAGTGGTTGCCTAACTAAGACTAAGGTTTTCAGTCTAACCATGGACTCAGCGGCCTCTTGTGACCAATGATGTGGCAGCACGAACAGGAAGAGGCGGGTTTTTAATTGGACAAATGCAACAAGCTTCCTCTTCTCCTCTTTGTTAGCAACATGGCTACACTGAAAGATATTAGCTATATCTTAGATTTTAGATGCTAACATCTTTTGCTAACGCTAGAAAATGTGGCATTAATGGATTTTCTGGAAGAAAAAGATGTTTGTGCTCTATTCCTACTGGCTTTGGCATTATCCTAAATTCATACACGCTCTTTTCATGTTTGGGTTTCACGCTTGTTTCATTTAACAATTAAGTGTTAGTTAACGTTCTGTTTATTCGCAGATTCACTTTGAAAAACTGTTACTGTTACAGCACTTTGTTGTTTCTTCATATCTGCTGCATTCCGGTTATGTCAAATGAATCGTTGCTGTGATTGGCTAAAACAAATCTCATGGTAGGCGGATACTACCATAAGTTTGCGACAGAAGGCGCCTCCCTTTTGCAAACACTTTCAACGAGAGCCTTCCCTGATGGTTCTGTGAAACAGACTGTGAGCAGTTCTGTCTGGCAGAGTCAGGTCAACTATGCTTGGGTTTTTAATACTACAACGGGATAAAAAAAAAAAAAAAAAAAGATAGAAAGAAAAAGAAGAAAACATTATTGTAACACAGAAAAATTCCGAACCCATAGACTTGCGTGCATGCTTTATTTTATTAATACTGCTTACTGTGACATTGTATTGTGATTTTAATACAATGACACATTACATACATATATAGTCAGTGTTGGGAAAGTTCACTTTCTACAAGAACTAGTTCAAAGTTCAGTTCACAAATTTTAAAATGAACTAGTTCAGTTCATAGTTCAAACTTCAAAATTTTGAACTAAGTTCACAGTTCCAAAAATGAACTAGTTCATAGTTCTTTTTTTCCATATGTTGCTGCGAGCTATTATTTTTCAAAATTATTGCCACAGCCCATATACAGTAAAATCACAGACAGCAATTATTTTATCAGTTTTAACAATGAAGCTATGCGTCAGATTTCATTTTCATATCCAATTTTGAATCCTTATCCAACCAGGGTTTACATTAGCATTGAGGGGACATTGTTGCTTTAATGCTTTGTTGCTGTCCATTCACTCCACACTAGTAGCAGCTGCAGCTTTCAACCCTACAGTACATTCTCAAGAACATGAGGACAAACGTGCTGCTTGAATGGTCTTTTTTAATGAGGAATTATTCAAAGAAAAACAGGACAGTAATCATTAAGGTGAAAACGTTTTTAAATTTTAATAATTTTCCATTGTCCACATGCTAAAACAGAATATTGGAATCCTGGAAAAATAGACCAGGCAGGTTCAACAAACAAGTTACATGAATGAATTTAAATGATCATACGCCTTATTACATGCTGCTGTCGCCTCCATGCTTTATTTATTTATTTATTTATTTTTTGATGAGGCGTCACACGATGCGGCGGACGCGTGGCTGGTGTTGCCAGGTTTGGTGTTTTTCCGCTACATATTAAGAACCGTTTGCGGCTGGTTTGCGGTGTGTTTTAGCCGGGTTTTCGCCTGGAAGGCTCTATAGAAATCTGGCACCCTATTGAACGAAGTTAACCTGAGAGAGCATGCCGTTCACAGACACCAGAACGAACGAGTTCACAGTAACGTTCATCAGGCAGTAATTCAGCCCGTTCAGTTCACGTTCACCCAAAATATGAACGAGTTCATGAACTATCGTTCAATGAACGCGTTCAGGCACAACACTGTCTATAGATGCCACAAACCACCAGGACCACAGATAGCACAGCAGAGACCTTTAAGGATTGAGAGAGAACTTACAAACAACAACCTACAATTTACAGATTGGCTGATTATTTCCAGAGCAGTGCTGCCTTCACAGAACATGAGGTGGAAACAGCACTCAGCTGGCATAAAAACACTATAGGCCTTATTTTTTATCTTTTTTTAAAAGTTTTTATTTTCTTAATCTGATAATATTGTGTATTTGCTAATTAACTGATGATACCATCATTTCTCAAGGCTGTCGTTCCACCAGAATCTTATACTGTATATTATAATATTAATCCTTTAATATTTGTTATTAAAAGAATGACTTACGGCAGAACGTGTTGTTTCTCCAGTGGACTGTTGCTCCCTCTTGAGCGCAGTGCTGGGCGTAGGCCAAAAGGACAGTGCAGTGGCAGGTATTCGGGGGTGCACAGCCACAGACCTCCAACAGACATAAACGGAAATAGGGCTCTCTTTCCACCACGTCATGGCACATCTACAGGATCAGAATAATAGTGGGACACATTCTCTATAGTCTCATATAGGGAAATAGAATATATCATTTAAGACAATTGGCCTCTGTCATTAAAGAAAGTTCTTCTTATGTCTCATTTATAGAGATTTAAAAGTGGTGCTTAGAGAGGAACATGTGGGGCCATATTGTTTTAAACACACTTACCTGGAACACAGGGCTGTGTATGACCGAGCACACAGTCTCTGCGTTGCCCCTCCTCTGGGTGTAAGTGGTGCAGGGGTCGGGTGCTGCTCCAGTAGGGAGACTGCAGTGCTCGGTTGTGAACTTTCCTGCAAAGGAAGACACGCCGCTCTCCACATCTCCTTCTGGGGTGGTGAAGTCATCGTGCTGGCTCCAGGTCAGGTGCCACACAGTCCACGCACCTAAATTACAGCAGAACAACATGTAATACCATACAAACTAGCCTAATGTAAAGACAAAATGGTCTAGGCTATAAACAGTGCACAAATGTATAAAAAAAGCAGTTACTTTGTTTGCAAAGCCTGGTTGCAGTGTTATAAGGGCCAGTGGTCCATCCAGGTGCCAGAGCAGCTGGGCTCCAAAGGTCTGGATCAGCAGAAAAGAAGAGGAGGCCTTCTGCACAACCAGGTCCCCAGTCACCACTGGCAGCACCTCCCTCTTTCCATTGAGTGTTACTGCACCTGGAAATTACAACACAAGACAATTTATCAGTTATCTTATGGTTAGCCATTAGCGTGTTCAGGTGTTGACACATTTCCAACATTGCTAACCACAAACACTAATTCAGTAATTCAATTTTCTCAACCTCCATATATATATATACAGTACACATCGAGCCTCAAATATCACCTCAACGCAAAACAGACAGAAGTTAGCGTGGACGTTAGCCCGACTCCGAGTAAAGTTACAAGGACCCACACTCCAGGACCAGGATAACTACACTGCTACACTTAATGGCAAACATTGCACTGGTCTGCTGGACTGAAATAAATAAACAATATTTTGTTGATTAAGCTTACGTATTCAGTCATTATTCAATGGTATACTAAAAATCCATGTGAAAAATTACTTCTTACTGTTCTCAGGTCAAATATTTATATGCAATTAAAATGTGATTAATTTCAATTAATTAATTACAAAACCTCTAATTAATTAGATAATTTTTTTAATCGAGTCCCAGCCCTAATAGATATATATATATATATATATATATATATATATATAAAATTAACTTATAGCCCATAGCAATTAAGCAAAACTGTTTTCAATTGAACAGATCCAACAGACATTTCATTTTAATACGCCTCCTATAACCTTTACAGCATGATATAAAATCTCATGTATTGTTTACTTTTTTAAGCAAACCTTATCCTGTGCCACTGTTGTTACATGTGGGTGCTTTGTTTAATTCTTGCAAAAATTAAAACCTGACCATTCATTTTAAATTGTACGCTGTCCCCAACGTCTCTCCCATCAATCTGAACTAAAAAGTTTCTCATACTATCAAGGTCTCAGGATTTTATTTGTCCACATCAGTACCTCTAACTCTGCCACAGTCCAAGGGTGGATTCACACCAAAGGTAGTATATCCGCTTGTCTCACATTGCGCTGCCAGGCCTTGTCCAAGTGACAAAGAGTGGGAGGTTCCAGTTTTTGTCTGTTCCACTTGGGTGACTGTCAAATCTTGTTATGTGTCTGGCACTGTTGCTACTCATTTGCATTTACAGAGCTAAGCTGCTCAACTTTAAATTAATGCTCAGAATACTGGATTCCCATCACTGGCATAACATGTTGCTTACGCTTCTGGGCATGCATAAGAAATATAACAAAATCTGCCTGTCTCTTTGGTCACTTTTACACTTGTTTCCATGTCTCAATAACTGGTCTTCTATTCCCTAATCTTAGGCTATGTCCACACGAAGCCAGTGCATCCCCTATCCGATCTTGAGACGGCGTCGTCTCAAGAAAATATCTGCGTACACACGGCCGGCTGAAAACGATGTAGTATATATGCCCGACCAGTATGGGCGCTGTAATTCTGCCACAGATATACACTATACGGAGAAGAAGACTTTGAGCATGCGCATAACCTTGCGCTGCAGAAGAAGACGGAGACCTAAATATTTCTTTTCTAATAAAAACAAGTTCTCAAATTGTTGCAGTCATATATTTAGAGTGTAGTAATTGGTGCCCTCATGTTTGTTGTTTGCTCTTCAGTATACGGACTGAGTTCTGAGTGCTTTGGACATGCGGAAATTCTCTCTCCATTTTCTCCTGGTTGCTCTCCTGGTTCTCTTTCGCGGTGGATCTAAGAGCATGTGGCGTATGGTGTTGTCCATTATCGCTTGTTGCTCACCACAACTGCATAGAAGCAATAGATTTTGCTGTAATAAAGCTAGTAGGCTTAGTAGCTTCTGCAGCACGAACTCAATCATGTAGTCCGCCATTATTGTTGTTGCTGTTACGTGTGACGAGGCCGACACGTGATGCGATGACATCATCGTTTTCACAAAATATACGGATTGGCTGTACACACGACACGCAAAGTGTCGCAAAGGTGTTGTAAAGATTTATCCACTTTAGAACCCTGTTTCAAAAATAGCGGATTCAGTCTCCCAAAACACCGGATCCGTGTGGACGAAAGGCCAATACGATACAAAATGTATATGGATACAGTGATTTGTGTCTCCGTGTGGACAGCCCCTTAGTCTTGACAAACTCTAGTCTTGGTCATGATTCTTACCTGTGTCTGTGACGGTGACTGTGGTACGCAGTGCTGTGACTGACATCTCCTTTAAACAGCCGAGCCCTCCTCCTCCTCTGCAGTCTTCAGTCCGAACAGTTACCACCAGCTTTTTGTCAAAAAAGTCCTGAACACACACATGTACTGTCAAACACACAGGGGCCTTCAAATGTGTTTTTCTATTGTACACCATGAAACTGACCTCAACAGCAATGAAAGCACAGCCCCCTGCCTGAAGTGAGTATTTCTTCTTGTCAAAGGTCGTGACCTGTAGCGCCCCCATCAGACTACACTGGGCGGCGCACTTCTCTGCAGTGCACTGCCACTGACCTGCCTTGCACACACTGGCAAGGAAGAGTAAATATGTTAGTATGACAAAAAATACTCACAGAAGAAAGTAGAAAGTTTTTTTTCTTCACACCAATGATAAGATGTTATAAAAGGCCTACTTGGGACAGGCTAAGTTGGCTTTGGCATAGTAACACAACCTGTTTCTGAGTACTTAAATAATTTTTTGACTTACCAAAGGACTCAAACAGTTGTGAATTACCCAAACATGATCCCATGACCCTCACCATGTGTTGCATCTCTGTTCTATCCTGTCCCCCGACTGGTATGTGCGTCTGCGATGGAAACATGGACAGTCGTCTCTCCTTAGACACTGGCCCTGGTAAAGGTGCAGGCCTGGTGGGCACTCACAGCCTCCCACACACTCCTCCCTGCACTGACCCAGAGCCGGGGGCGCTCCAGGAGCCTGGGGGGATGCACAGGTCGGGGGACAAGAGGACACGCAGTCAGAAAACACCTGGCCTCGGGGACACATTCGAGCTGAAAAAAAAACAGGAGAGAAAAAAATAGTGAGGCTCATCTTTACTCAAGAAGCATAGTTAGCCTTGGATTAAGTGGCAATTATTCATTCAGATAAAAGGATATGTGGTAGGAAATGTTGCTGGAAAAGCACAAGCGTTACTGATAATCTTTAATGAGCACTATGTGTATTCAAGCGACACAAAAAAATACTACAGACTTTCCTTCCCCAGACACTTCTTTCAGCTCTTCCGGGAGAATACCGAGGTGGGACACAGTGGCTCAGTGGCAGAGCGGTTCTCCTTCAACCGGAATGTAGGCGGTTCGATTCCCGCTCTCCCAACAGTCAATACTGTCGTTGTGTCCTTGGGCAAGACACTTAACCCACGTAAGTCGCTTTGGATAAAAGCGTCAGCTAAATGACTAAATGAAAATGTGTTCCCAGACCAGCTAAGAGACATAGTCCCTCCAGCGTGCCCAGCTCTTCCTAAGGTAGGAAAAAACACTCGGGTGTCCCTCCTCTCAGTGGGACATGCCCGGAAACACCACCCCAGGCGTCCAGGTGGCATCTGGAAAAGATGCCCAAGCCACAGCACCAGGCACTCAGCAGCTCTCCACCAACCTGAAGGGGACAAGCCACCCTTTTCCAGATGAGAACCATGGCCTCGGACTTAGAGGTGCTGCCTCATCCCGGCCGCTTCCCACTCAGCTGCAAACCGTCCCAATGCAAATCAACATGACATTATCATCTGCAAAAAGCAGAGACAAGATCCTGTGGTCCCCAAACCAGACTCCCTCTGGTTCCTTTCGGCCCCTGGCTGCGCCTAGAAATCCTGTCCATAAAGATAATGAACAGGACCGGTGACAAAGGGCTGCCCTGCCGGAGTCCAACATGCACTGGGAAAAGGTCTGACTTACTGCCGGCAATGCGAACCAAGCTCCTGCTCTGGTCGTACAGGGACCGGACAGCCCTTAGCAAAGGGCCCCGGACCCCATACTCCCAGAGCACCCACCACAGGGCGTCACAAGGGACACAGTCGAATGCCTTCTCCAGATCCACAAAGCACATGTGGACTGGTTGGGCAAACTCCCATATACCCTCCAGCACCCTGGAGAGGGTATAGAGCTGGTCCAGTGACCATGTCCTTCTCCATGGTCTCACTGAACTCCTTCCAGACCTGTGTTTTTGCCTCCACAACCACCTGGGCTACAGTCCGCTTGGTCTGCCTCAGGTTTCCTACGAGATCTGCCCTCTTGAATTAATAACTATTGGGGCTCAAATTATTCAGCCCAAACACTTAAATATAAGCAAATGACAGACATGTACAGAATAACAGTGAGCTGTACTTGAGGAACAGTGTGGAAAGTCAAGTGACAAAAAAGCAGGACATTTTCATAAAATTGAGCAGCAGTGCCATTATTTGTTTCATTTAGCTAGCATCAGAAGGTTGTTGGTAAGAGCTTCACTGCAATCATAAAGTCAGCCTTATATCTCTGCCCTCTTCTGTTAACAGTCTCTTATCTGCCGTCATTCACGGACTCCGAACCCTGACCTTACTTGGCAGTACTGACTGGTCTGGCAGTCTTTAAGGTTTGAAGATGTAGTGACCTGTTAAGAACGTAAACAACAATGAGCTGCTCTGATTGGATAAACATGTGTTTGATAAATCCAAGCACCGACAAGGTATTTATTTTAAGTGCCTGCCCTTTTGCAAACGTTTTCATCAAGAGCCCTCCCAGACAATACTGTGGAACAGTTCCATCTGGTAGAGACAGTTAGTACAGTTTAGTACAGTGCAGTACAGTACAGTATGTTTAAGTGTAGTACAGTAAACAATGGTATAATATAGTGTAGTACAGCATAGTAAAGTGCATTACAATATGGTATAGCACAGTAGAGTTCAGTGCCATATCGTATGTAACACTATAGAATGATATAGTATAGTTTATTATGGTATGGCATAGTATTGTGTAGTATAGTAGTTTTGGTGTTTTTTTTATACTTATTGGGGCATGGGACAAGCTGCTTGAAACATTACAATCTCTATTGAATCAGGCAATATGGTCATCCTAATCTACGATTACAAAAACTGCTCTACACTTTTCTATTCTGTTTGCGTTCAAGATATCAGAAATATTACATTCTCTTACCACAGAGGGTAGCCTTCCTCCATGTTATGATGACATGTTGTTGAGCACATTCTCTGGTGTAGCTGGCCAGCGTGTCACACACTGCTGCTTCCCGTTCTTTGGGTCCCAGACTACAGTACAGATATAGACAAGTATCTATGTAGGCTGCAGGGTCCACCTGAAAGGACAAATGAATTGTTTTAGTGTCAAGTACTGTATATGTAAAATAGGTATCCTGTTCATTTTTGTAGCTCTACCAAAAAGATACTGCTTGACCACAAATACTAATGCTATAGAGGATAAGACTATGCTCATAAAATATTGAAATAATAACCAGAATTACACTTAATTTGTTATCTCAGTGGTTTAGTCAATCATTAATAGATTTCTTAGTAAACTTGCACATGTGAGCGGAATGAGAAGGGTGTCTGACCCTGGAGTGACAGGGAGTGAAAGGGCTCTCCAACATTCTCTGGCACATGGACTCTGCCTGTCTTTGTAGAGCCGCATCTCCTGAGACTGTACAGCTGTGACCCAGCTCCGCCGCATCACTGCAGTCCTGAGCAATATTGGAAAGTACATTTTCCTCAAAAGACTTAAGGCATTATACTACTACTACTTCTGCTTCTATCACCATTATGCAACCCAAGTCATCAACATTTCAACTAATTTCTTTGGAACTAAACCAATGAAAATAAATGCAATGTACTTCATTCTGCTGATCCGGGACTCTCCAAGAGTTGCCAAAGCTTGCAGCATATTGTGACATGGCTCCGCTCATGGTGGTGAAATCATCTAGACAAGATAAAACAAATCATATAGTTTTTTTTTTTTTCATTTTACTGCACAATGGTTGAATGTCTAGTCTTTCCTCACCCTCAGGATTATTGTTGTAGACCCCACACATCCCTCGAGTTGTTCCCAGGTGCTCTGCCGTCACTGTCAGGTAAACTGTGCTGGAAAGGTCAAACTTCACTCTGACCCCAAGGCCGCTTTCAACGAACACAAAGTCTCCCACCCAATGGACACTCACTCCTGTGTAAAGTCAGAAAAGAGAAATGAGTAACAGGGAAACATGAGTCAACAACAGATTCCCTGCAATAATTTACCATTTTGAAAGATGGGTTCTCCTTGTGGAACATGGAGGCTGTTCAGTGTTAAGTTCCTCTGGTGAATCGTAACCAAATCTAGACCTAGCATCATTCTCAGGGCCTGGAAAAGGAAAGACAAAGATGACATTTTACATGTACAGTTATTCATGTTTAACAACAAAATTACATAACAATAAACCAGGCCAATGCTTATGTGTGCTTGTCTACCTCTCTGTAGGCCATGTTTTTTTTTTAAACTTATTGTACTTGTTCTAGGTTATGTCCAATTGTGTCAAGTTATTAATAGACAGCTTGTATTTTGTTGTTGCTCAAAACTAGTATAAATAAAAGAGCCCCTATCATTTATAGCCTATTCTATTTAAGTAGCATTTAAATTTACAGACATCACTAACATATTCATAAACTTCTCTTTGCAACAACATGTCGATGCTTACTCAGCCTTGGTCAGGTCGAACAAGACAGTTTAAAATGAATTGCATTTACTCTAAATAAAGCAACTTTAAAAGAAATTTGTTTATTTTATTGTCTACAGGAACTCAGTAAACAATTATGTCATGTGTCTAACCTTAGAGCAATGGCCACTGCTGTCACAGACAGTGCTGATATAAACGGCCCAGGTGCCATCTGTAGAAGAGGCCAGCAGGTAGGTGCAGCCGCCCTGGAAGTGGAAGTGCCTCCTGTCAAAGCTCCGATAATGGCTCCCGCCCCAGGACATGCAGGTGGCCGAGCTCTGAGAGACCCTGACACTACCCAGAACGCCACCTCGCACCAGCAGAGAAGACTGTGCGTCTGGCAGAAGCAAGGTACAAAGGCATGTATTTAATCGACACACTGTACGTTAAAAACATTGTAAGAGTGTCTTTCTAACCTGGGAGCAGAGTGTAGGTGCAGGACAGGCAGCTCTGGTCAGAAGCGTTCCTCCAGCTCAGAGCCCAGCTTTTAGCGCAGCACTCCTCAATCAGCATCAGAGAGGAGTTGTGCACACCGGGGAACTCCTCACAGCTCCATGTGGAGAAGCACTGGCCTCGAACACCCACACCTTAGACGTTAAAATGAGAATAGAGCTGTTGACTTATCTTGTTCTGTAGTTTCCAATGCAGTAAAAACGAATGCATCCTAAAATAAAAAAGCCCACAAGCTGACTCATCCCCTTCTGACCCTAATGCGGTTCGATTCCTGCTCTCCCCACAGTTCATACTGTCGTTGTGTTCTTGGGCAAGACACTTAACCCCCCTTGTGTGGGTGCCTGTGGCACTGGTGTATGAATGTGTGAGAATGTTTGTAGGGGCAAAATGGCTCTCCACCACCAGTGTGTGACTGTGGAGTGAATCAATAATGGACTCTGTAAAGCGTTTTTAGAGCCTTGAAAGCCTTGTGCTAAATCCAATCCATTCTTAATGGCTGAACTGCTGAAATGTGGAGACTTTCAGCAGTTAGAGTTCTTCAGCTCTATAAATTATAGGATTTTTCTGCAAGTTTATGTCAGTTTTAAACTCAAATAACTTCAACAGTTAAAACTTTCAAATTATGCCATTTTCAAGTTATGTTATTTTTAGCCAATTCCTTCTGGACATCAGCAAATATTACGAGATTTATCTTTTTCCTCAGCTCATTCATCCACTCATTGCTTCAGCATATTACAACATTTCAGAATAATTCAAACTTTCACAAAGTTACAAGAAATTATGCTTTTCATATATTGTTTAAGTTTAGTTTTTTGTATCCCTTTGTTGTAAATTTGTTCGACTATTTTAGCTTCTTTTCCTTGATTCATCATATTTTAACTAATCTTTCAACATCTTTTAATTGTTCAGATTTTTTTCAACATTGTTTAGTTTATTTCAACTCAATTTAAAGTCTTTCAACCTTTTTCATCCTATTTCTGCTTTATTCAGCAGTTTATAGCTTCTTTATATAGATTTAACAGTTTATTTAAAAAATGTTTAGCCTCAGCAACCACATGCAATGACTTTATTTTTTGCAAGAGTAATAAAGACGTGTTTTTGAACCTTTTGGCATTTCTTGGATTGAGCAGACAGTGGCTAAGCAGGGAGGAATGTGGGGGATTAGTTTTATTTGCTAAACCATGCATGAATCCGATGGTCTGTTTCTGACTTGAGAAGACAAAAAGTCATTATCACCAGAAAACATGCGTGACAGTGGGAACACTGATGCAACTGATAATGATAATGTGCTTGTTTACTCACTGAACATAATAACACATTGTGTGTTGTTTTGTGTCTTACCATGAGAGCAGTGTGGTCCGCCCCAGCCTTCACAACAGGTTCTCACTGTTTTATTCACCTGCTGCCTCTCAATCTCTGACGGCCTAAAATTGACAGTTTATCATGTTAGCATCATGACAAGATTTATTCATATTTATTTACCACAATAACACCATTTGATTCATCATGAAACAATATTTGGCCTTGACTTCCAACAAATTCTAGCAAAATGTTTATGCATCAGCCTGCAACAAAGCAAGCACTAGTCACTAAATACACATAAACAATGTTTAATTAACACTGGTTCTTTTGCAATGGTCACTCCACATTCAACAGACAATAAAAGCTGTGACACACATTATTTTAAATAACACACAAGTTATTAAGGTTGAGAATTATTATAGCTGTAATGTTTAGCTCATAAATTGAGGTTTGGTGTACAGTATTGCAATTTTAGAGATTATTATTTATTATTATAATGTTTGGCCTTTTTGCCTTTATGTGACAGGACAGTAGACAGACAGGAAACAGGGTGAGAGAGAGGGCAATGACATTGGGCAAATGACCCAAGCGGGAATCGCACTCTACCCGTTCACCTACCGAGGCCCCCCCTTTAAAATGTGTTCAACTTTGAACTAACTTTGGAGATAGTTCTTTTAATTTTATTTATGTTTCTATTACATAGACACAGAGATTAAACTGGACTTGATTTAGCAGAATTCCCTTTACTAGTTAGTTACAAGTTTGAACAGAACTCCACTGTCTCTCTTACAACTCAGATCAGTATTAATCTAAGTTCAAATAAACCTCATTTGATTTAATAAGTTAATAAGAAGCACGGCCGTTTCATCTTCATTGAATGTTTGTTGTAGCAGAACTATACGGTAAACTTGGCGACCAGTGTTTTCAAATAACAGTGCATCAAACCATACAGTGCCACCATACATTAACCTCACTACAGTTTAAAAATCACAAGTCATCTTTCACATCTTACTTGAATAAGAAGCATGATGCCTTGGGCCCCTGTTGTTGGTAGTACAGGGCGATGCCGTCATCGTCCCCATGCTTGACACGCATCCGGTCCACGTCCAGCCTCCAGCCCTGTGTGTTGAACTGGTACACCTCCGAACATCTCACCTCCAGCTGCAGTCGTGGAGACGCCACCCGCTCCACTGTCTCCTTAACCGTGTGCTCGCACCAGTGTCTGGAGGAGAAAAAAGTCTACACGCTCAGAGGCCGTAGATGTTTTCTTTAGGTCCCATTCCAGCGCATTCAGGATTCAATCTCCTAAATAGTGGCCTGGCTTACTTTACTTAAAGTTATAGGATGAGCCGGATGTTTCTCATACTACTGCAAAGCATCCCATCAATGGTTTTAATTTGTTTTTTAAATTCTTTTTCTTTTTCGAACGTCACAATGGTCGAGCGCCAACCTGTCTGACTTGTGCAAGCTGTATACTTGTTTGGTCAGATCACTGTGAGTTTTCCCAAAGACCAAGAGAAAACTCTCTGGTGCAATGAGCTGTTAGACAGGCCTATTACTGTTTTTAAAACTCTTTTTTAAACACTCTTTTTTTCTTTGGCATTTAAGTAGTTCACTTTATATCTTTTTATAGCCGTCCTTTTATTTTACCAGTGTGTTTTTCTTTACAATTTGTCGTTGACATTTTCAATGTTGACGGTGAAATAATTATGAATGTGCTTTGAAAATAAAAAGCAATTTATTTTACCCTATAAACTAATTTTGGATTGCAATTTAAATGTATCTGTAACTGAAGAACAATTAAAAAGCATATCATGGCATACTGCTGAAAGGTGTATAGGGCCAATTGTATTTTCTACATATATTTATACAACTTTACAAAGTCATAAAAAATAAAACTAGCTTCCTTAAAAATTAAAAAGGGCACCCAGACCCTTTAATATGTGCATGTTTCTTCACAATTTTACAATAAAGAGCAATTGCATTTACTGTTCAATGTATTATATTTGTAAACTAAAAATTAAGAATGTATATGTTTGACACAATGCTAAAATAATATAGCTGCCATAAAGTGAAACTCACATTGAACTGCAAGTCATATATTTACATGCTGAATCACCAATACTACTTCAAAGTATAGGTTATTTATTAAAAGATTATTTTACTTACTGCATTCCCATCACGGTCTGGAGACAAAGCAAAGTCAGAAGCAACGTTAACAAGTTTCTTCTTTCTGCCAGCATAATTCCGGTCAAAATAGAATCCATTTTTGTTCGTCAAACTTCTTCATTCTTTGTTGTCCAATCTTTAAAAAGCTTTGACACTTTTTACCACAGGAAAAAAAAAAAACACCTGTTAAGTCACTATATCTCCACTGAGCCATTAGTTTAACCAAGACTAAAGAAAAAATATATAATATATATATATATATATATATATATATATATATATATATATATATATATATATATATATATATATATATATATATATATATATATATATATATATAATAAAAAATAAACTTCTTCCCAAGTATAACTCAGCCACTGTTTTACAACCACTGATATGGAATAAATGTTTTATAGCCTATTAAATTAGTACAATGTATGGTCAATAATTATAATGACCATTTTGTGTAAACCATGAACATATTACATTCTAAAGTAGCCCTTACCTTTAAAGAAATCTTCCTAGTGTTTGGAATATCCACACAAGAACTTGCACCTATATCTTGCAATTCTTTCCGCTTTGTCGCCGTGTACTCTTTTTTTTAGTTCCTTAATAGTCCAACAGTATCCGATCTCAATGAAGCTATAAGACACAATTTGGTTTAGCCACATGTCCCGGGTTTTAAATGTGGGGAGTGACTCATGGGTAGTACAGTAGCATCTGAGCCCACTTCTATTGGCCAGGAGCACCGAGGACACAGCTGGAAGGGGCCACATTGGCTCATTGGGCTGCCAGGGTGGTCAACATGTTTGTCCAAGCCTAATCCTGTAAAGAGATGCGTTTCGGGAAGAGCCACGGGGGCAGGCAGTGGAGCGTGTCAACAGACAAGAGAAACTAAAGACCATCAGTCTCTATTCACTCTCACAAGTGTGACCCTTTGACCCCAGGGCCTGGAGCCTCAAACACGGCTGTCACCACAAACCCATACTGCTGTCATACTCAGAGTTGGGTCTGATACTCCAAAAGTAAGTAGTGCTCAATAACATCAACTAGCAATTTCTAATGTTTGTGAATTTATAGAACCGATCAATCAGACCAAGCATATTAATCTGGATGAATCAAGCACTACAGGAGTTCCACAAGGGTCAGTTTTAGTTTTACATTAATAATTATAATACATTAATCTCATGATGAGAACCTTTAAAAGTGTCTAAATGTTAATGCCTTTCACAATCAACCTACAGCAACCTTTGGAGTTTACACCACAATTTATTAAAAAATGCAGCGTTTTTTTTTTTTTTTAATGACCGTATGTCTTAAGAGGAGCATGGGTGAACTGAGGGTACAACTTCTACTAAGGCTTAGAAAACACTGTGCTGGTGATACGGATCACTTCCTCAGTCTATTACTTTAACTACATCTGGGACTTCCTGTCAAAGTCAGCATAACCTGATATATAATTAGAGAGTGGTCTCAGTCTACTCGCTAAGGTCTCAATCTTCTGCAGCATCCCGCCTCGCTGAACTGTAAAATGTGCAGACAATGTGACAGTATGTACTGAGATGACTGAGAACCTCCACAGAAACATAAATAAATATTGTTATGCAACATGCAGCAGTTTGAAGACTACTTCAGTCCCAGAGTCAGAAAAGAGACATTGACAGTAAAATGGCCCAAAAGTTAAGTTGCTACAAGGTGCATGAAAACAGATCAAATGTATGATTAGGTGTCCTTTTGATAAGCAAATAGAGTCTTTGAAATCTCTTTGTATAAGAATGTGCTTTGGCGAACACTGAACAATAGAGACTTTCTAATGTTTCTGGTTAAGTAGATGAACACACAAATAAATGTTGATTGTGCTTACTAGAAGCATTCCTAAAGTGGTTGTTTCTACTGAGTAGGACCTGGTTGTCAGGAGCAACAGTGGCCTTTATGCATGTCTCATGCATGTCATTCTAGGACTGAGACTATTTAGTGTAGGATTAGACACAGTTTCTGCACAGTGGTTATTATAGGTCCATATGACTCCATGAAGCCTTTAACAGCAACCAATATAATGTGACACGATGTAATATGGCATAATCTTACGTAAAATTACATGACATTATAAACAAATCAAGTGTATGACATAATATGAAGGATTAAGATGTAATATGACCTGATATGTAAATATATAATACAATAATGATATAACAAAAGTGGCATGATAAAACACAATGTAAGGATTACATTTAGAAGGTTTTCCAAAACATTAACTGCTTTGTCAATATTTAAAGCAATTAATATGCCATAGATATGGCATATTGTAATATTAAGTAATTTAGCAGACGCTTTTATCCAAAGCGACTTACATTAAGGTTCCATTCACCAGTGTTACAGCTGGAACACCACTGGAGGAAAGGAGGGTTAAGTGTCTTGCCCAAGGACACAACGACAGTATGAACTACGAGGAGAACAGGAATCAAACCGCCTACCTTCTGGTTGAAGGACAACCGCTCTACCACTGAGCCACTGCGTCCCTGTATAAGATATGATATAACACAACATAACACAATCATTTATGACATAACATAAAGTGACTTTTACGTGTGATATGACACACACAATATAAAATAATGTAAATGCAAATGCAATTATATGACTTGAAGTGATGTAATATAGATATGAGATGACATGATATGATGTAGAGTGTATTTCCAAATATTATATAATCACTGAGAAACAAATACATAAAAGTTGAAATTGTGTATATAATTGGAAATTAGCTCACACTAATTTCTGTTAACACAGAAATATGACAAGACAAGACATTTATTTTATCACAACAACAGTCGCCTCGAAGGGCTTAACAGACTGCACTAGACAACATCCCCTGTCCTTAGACCCTCCATCAGGGTCAGGAAAAACTCCAAAAAATCCCAGCCGGGAAAGAAGAGAAACCTCAGGGAGAACCACAGAAGGAGGGATCCACTCCCAGGACGGACAGGCAGTGCAGGAATGTGTCCAGGACAGTTGAAAAATACACAGAAATACACAAACATATTCACAAATAAAAACATTTATATTGGCAGTGTCCAGTGTCCACTCTGAGTGTGCAATAGTGGATGGGGCCGCAGCCAACATCAAGGTAGATGACAGATGGGATGGGGGACCTCAAACTGGGCCAGTGTAAACCTGTACCTACAGCTACAACCAGTGTGAGCGTGTACCTACAGCTACAACCAGTGTAAACTAGTGATGGGAAGTTCGGATCATTTTACTGACTCAGTTCTTTAAGTCTCGTTCAGCAAAATGAACGAATCTTTTTTCAAGTCACACTGTAAAAAAAAAAAACGTAAAAAAACGGTCAAATGACTGGCAGCTACGGCTGCCAAACAAAAACCGTAAAATTAAAGTAAAATATCTTAAATCCAATAAATTGAAAATACTTTAATTTTACGGTTTTTGTTTGGCAGCCGTAGCTGCCAGTCATTTGACCGTTTACGGTTTTTTTACAGTGTAAAACTGTTATTTTATGGATTTTTCCTAGATTGTAATGACCAAACACCTTCAATAAAGTGATGCACTAATAGTTTTATGGGAAAACACTGTTATTTTACAGGTATTTCCTAAATTATTACAGTCAAACACCTTCAATAAAGTGATGCGCTAATAGTTTTATGGGAAAACACTGTTATTTTACAGGTATTTCCTAAATTATTACAGTCAAACACCTTCAATAAAGTGATGCGCTAATAGTTTTATGGGAAAACACTGTTATTTTACAGGTATTTCCTAAATTATTACAATCAAACACCTTCAATAAAGTGACAGCACTAAAGGTTCTAATGACAAACACTGTTATTTAACAGACCTTTGCTAAATTATAACGATCAAACACATTCAAT
The DNA here is from genome assembly GCA_024416835.2 of Perccottus glenii. Classification (NCBI taxonomy): domain Eukaryota; kingdom Metazoa; phylum Chordata; class Actinopteri; order Gobiiformes; family Odontobutidae; genus Perccottus; species Perccottus glenii. Next base: position 5,949,820 of record CM044558.2, read on the forward strand.
AACTTGTCAAGACGTGCTCAAGGTTGTACATTAACAGTTTTATTTTTGGAAGACAAAATAAGTCTGTAAAAAAAAAAAAAAACTGTATAAAACGGATTTGAATAATTTCCGTAAACATATAATCTAAATTAAATGGAATGATTCAGTTGATAAATTACAGTATATATCTTGAATTAAATACAACGTTTTAACTAGTAGTTATAGAACAGTTATCAAATTCTCAAACTTTAGGATTAAAGTGAAATTTTCTAAACATACTCTACACAAAACTGATGCATACAAGATTTCACACCACTATTGATTCTAAACATTAAAGGGTTAGTTCACCCAAAAATGAAAATTATGTCATTAATGACTCACCCTCATGTCGTTCCAAGCCCGTAAGACCTCCGTTCATCTTTGGAACACAGTTTAAGATATTTTAGATTTAGTCCGAGAGTTTTCTGTCCCTCCATTGAAAATGTATGTACGGTATACTGTCCATGTCCAGAAAGGTAATAAAGACATCATCAAAGTAGTCCATGTGACATCAGTGGGTTAGTTAGAATTTTTTGAAGCATCGAAAATAAAGTTTTGTCCAAAAAAAACGTTATTCAGCATTGTATTCTCTTCTGGGTCTGTTGTCAATCCGCGTTCAAGACTCAGCAGCGTCACAGCAATCCTGCAAACGGCCAGTAATCAACTGGATCCTTGGTGCATCTGGGAGGAAAAAAGGACACACTATGATTCTCTTAAAAGGATGATTTAAATTATTTTTGTTTCCTTTTAAACAAGCTTAATAAATTGTATTTAAATTGTCTGTTTGTCTTCTGTTTTGTCTGGTATTTAAAACTTGTGTCTGATGTGACAAAAATGTGCATCACCAAAAGAAGGAACATGTAGATTCACAACAACAATGGATTATTTCTCTCAATTTTCTCAATAAAGAATTGATGATGATTATGCGTTAAAAAAAAAGAAGGTCTAATCTCCTTGAGTGCGATTATTAAAGTACTGGAGATAGTTCACCCAAAAATGTATATTCTGTCATCATTTACTCACCATCATGTCTTTTCAAACCTGAAATTTCTATTTTGTCAAGCATTAAAAGTAGATATTTTTGAAGAATGTTGGCAATCAAAATGCATAAATGTTTGGAATAACATGAGGGTGAGTAAATTATTTGGGAGAATGTGCCAAACTCCTGGAGGGCCATTGTAACCTTGCATCACATGTAATAGTTAGACTTTGTTCCCTGTATTTATTAGCACAGTCTACAGCAGCGGAGGAGTGATATTAAGTTACCTAGGCAACCTACCGTCCCGACTGTAGTGCGCTTCTGTTCTGTTTACTTTCCGGCGCAGTACTAACCGGAGCAAAGTATAATTCCGCCGCTGCTGAGAAACTAGTTCCAGTAAATGTAATGCAAACATTGAGATGCAAGTGTAGTTTGAGTTCTAACATTATTCTCTCAACAGACATTTACATCGGTAGTCTGGCGTTATAATTGATTTGCTTTTGGTGTACTGTGGAGTGGGTAAAACGGTTTTAATGGCAGGCTACAGGGATCTATTGACCTAGCCGGTGCTAGGCGCGAGTCGCGAGTCACACACATGCAACTATATGGGCCTATATCCCGCCATCAACAGTAGATTCAAAAACCTAGTTTGCAGATTCTTCTAGAGTCAAGGAGTAACGTTATGGTTCGAGTTCCTCTCTGTCTAAAAAGACAATGTTCTCATTTCACTCATTGTAAAGCTCCTATGCTAATCTAAATAACTGTTAGCTGACAATATTTACACATGCAAACAACACATAATATTAGCATACTACATTGAAATATGTAATCGCGTTTAGATTATCAACTTAACACACTATATTTTGATGTAACGCTAGCAGATTTTTTTTATCAAATAAAAAGTTATTTAACGTTACCTTCCGCAGATTGCATTATGTCCTTTACGTTGTTAAAAAAATCGTTGTCCATCTTCCGTGTTTGTTCTTCATTTACATCCTGCAACTCGCTCAAAATAAAAATGTAGCAGTCCGATGTAAACCAATCCATGTTTAAACAATATAAAAAGCCACAGAACAGAAGTAAGTTAATACTGAATATCCCGAGCAGCAGCACCCGCCCGCCCTCACTCACTCACTCACTCACTCACTCACTCCAACTGACGTATTCAAATTTGAACTGTAAACGCGCATAGTTGTTATTGGCCAGATTCCTGGATCACACTCAGAATAACCAATCATGCTCAAAAACACTCGGAGAGACAGCCAATAGTGTGGTAATTTATCTAGTTGTATTTATAGGCTGGCTGTTATTTAATCAATTGGTTAAATTGTGTTTTCATTGAAGTGCATGATTAAAAATTAAAATTATGGTATACCATAGGCTATATAACAACATATATTTACCACTGCTCTGCTAAACAGCAATTTATCATGTAATCATGTATGTAGACCTAGGCTATATGAAAATCTAATGGATTGGTATTATGGTGACATTAGAGTTACATTTATGTGACCCATATGACCCTTTTGCACTTTAACAAATTCTTGACCTTTCCTATAAGAAACACTCTTATGCCTGCCTAGTGCCTAATAATGTCAACTTGCTTTTTCACCCTGTGTGGCACTGTTACACAACCTATTGGTTTAGGGTTAATCCAAAACTTGTTTACCATTGGCATAATTATATACAAGTTACAACATGTACTAGAGTTGTGACGTTCGCGAACGAACCGATTCTTTTGAACGGCTCATAAACATGAACGATGGGAGCCGAGTCGCGGCTGGAGGGGAGCCGTTCTTTCTGTCGTTCTTTTTTCCTATGCGTGTCTCACACAGATGCACACAAATGAGCTCCTCCGCGAGACAGAACAGTTATAGGGGGAGGGGCGCACCCAGCGCAGGCCGACCCTTTATAGCGTGATGATGTTAGTTATTAGTTGTGCATGCATCCTTCACGTGAGTACTTCATTGCAGCCCACTTTGTTATTGTTCATTGACTTGAAGGGGCTGGTGTCCTATTTGCAAAGTTTACAGTAGTAATAGTATGTAGTATGTAGACATTTCCATTTTATTTATTCTAAATTTATCTACTTTAAATATTAAATGGAAGTGTTTGTAGTAAAAGCTGTTTTGCACATAAATTCATTGCAGCTGGCTTTGTTTTTGATGTTTATTTGTGAGTAGGTATTGTATGAATAACATAAGTCAACGTAGCTTTACACACACACACACACACACACACACACACACACACACACACACACACACACACACACACACACACACACACACACTTTGTACTAAATGTAAATCCAAAATAGTGATGTCACTGTCTAAGCAGAGGGATTTGTGCAACCCTATGGAATATAGTCCACACATCACAAATGAGGTAATAATCAATATTTCAGAATAATTCAAACTCAGATATCGGTGTGTGATATCTGAGTTTTAATTATTTGACTACAAATCTCACCTCATCATTGCTCCCAGTGATTATTTCCAGGATAAATTGAGATGCCCCCAAGCTGGCTTCTTAAAACTGACTAAATATTTAAAAAGAGCCAAAGAGCCGTTCTTTTGAACGGCTCTTTGAAAGGAACGGATCGCGAAGATCCGGATCCCCTCAAAGAGCCATAAATCCCATCACTAACATGTACCTCAGGTTTCACAGGCAAGGCTTAAGCCTGTAGTCTCAGACTAAAATGCATGTTTGAGCTGTTTTACCTGAAAGCAACTTGCACTGACATGTCTTAAAATATGTCAGTGCCATTGTTTTGTCTCAAGATGCACACATAATGTATTTTTTTTTATCTAAGGCACATTTTTAAAAGCTAATCGCATGCCCTAATTAAACTAAGGTCTAATCCTGTCTTAATCTAAATGGGATATAAACCTTTAATATAATGAGCTACACATTTTTATTCTAATTTTACACAACTTTGTATGTAATTTAAGAAAACAGAAGAATACTGTATAAATAATATGGTAAATGTACTGTATAAAAAAAAATATTTACTTTAAAATAACAAGGAAATATGTAAGATTATTAGTATGGATATATTGTTGTAATTTTACACAACTTAATATGTAATTTAAGAAAACAGAAAAACACTGTATAAATAATACAGTAATTGTACTGTATAAAAAAATATTTACTTTAAAATAACAAGGAAATATGTTAGATTATTAGTATGGATATAAACCTTTAATATAATGAGCTACACATTTAATTACACTTTATTATTGTAATTTTACACTACTTTATACGTAATTTAAGAAAACAGAAAAATACTGTATAAATAATACAATAATTGTACTGTATAAAAAATAAACATTACTGTAATTTGACATTACTGATATAATCCTTAAATTAACAGACAATTCATTAATTTACAGATATTGTTTGTAATTTTACAGAGTTTTGAATGTAATTAAAAATAACAGAAAAATACTTAATAAATTTACAGTTATTTTCTGTAAAATTAGGATTTTTTTTTACAGTGCATTTCATTCATTTCGTTCATTTCAGCAGAATCTAATTAAAATGTTACATATTACAAATTTTAATACATTTAGCACTTTTGGAATAAAAACTATAATAACTATAAGCTAATGCATTCATGGCCAAACTTTGAAAAATAACTCATTCATCTCCCGAGTCGTTCGTTCGTTCGTTCGTTCACCAAGTCCCGCTGGGACTTGGTGAACGAACGAACGAACGACTCGGGAGATGAACAGTTCCTTTCTGTTTCTGGTAACTGCATACTCTTTCTCTATGGGGAAGGGACTTGGTGAGCGAGCGAGCGAGCGACTCGGAGATGAACAGTTCCTTTCTGTTTCCGGTAACTGCATACTCTTTCTCTATGGGGCTGGGACTTGTTGAACGAACGAACGAACGACTAGGGAGATGAATGACTCCTTTCTGTTTCCTGTATGAGATGTGGTGCAATGCGCATGCGCGGGTCTACACAAAAATGAACGACTCGCTCTCTGAGATGACTAGTTGTTCCCGAGTCATATTAAAGACTCGTTCAAAAAGAACGAATCGTTCATGAACGACTCATCACCAGTGTAAACGTGTACCTACAGCTACAACCAGTGTAAACGTGTACCTACAGCTACAACCAGTGTAAACGTGTACCTACAGCTACAACCAGTGTAAATGTGTATCTACAGCTACAACCAGTGTAAACGTGTACCTACAGCTACAACCAGTGTAAACGTGTACCTACAGCTACAACCAGTGTAAACGTGTACCTACAGCTACAACCAGTGTAAATGTGTACCTACAGCTACAACCAGTGTAAACGTATACCTATGATCAATCAGTCTCCATACGTTTGGTGAAATAAGTATGTTTTGAGTTTGCTTTTGAAAACTTCAACAGAGTCAGCTCGCCGCACTTCCACCGGGAGCCCATTCCATAAAAATGGGGCTCTATAAGAAAAGGCTCTGTAGCCAGCAGACTTCTTCTTTACTCGAGGAAGTTGAAGGAGGCCAGCGTCCTGAGAGCGAAGGGTACGAGCTGGAGTATACCAGGTGATGAGGTCAGATAGGTAAGAGGGCGCGCGTCCACAAAGGATTTTATATGTTAACAGGAGAACTTTGTACTTGTAGTTTGTGAGTACTTTTCCTCGACAGTCCAGAGAATAATGCATTGCAGTAGTCCAGCCTGGATGTGACAAATACATGAATGAGAATTTCAGCATCAGCTAAAGAGAGGCAGGAGCGAATTTTTGAGATATTCCTCAAGTGAAAAAAGCCCAGTTTAGTGACCTCACTAATGTGATGCTGCAGTGATAGTGTGGAGTCAAAAATGACACCAAGGTTCCTCACAGTGTTGCCGTGCTCCAACACACAATTATTGATCGAGACAGAAATCTTTTAATAAATAACCAGTAAGATTGTTGAACTTGTGCCGATGACTGGCAGGACCAATTAACAAGAGCTCTGTTTTATCCGAGTTCAAATGGAGGAAGTATTTAGACATCCATGTTTTAATTGAAAGCAGGCAGGCCTCTAGGCAGCTTGATGTCAGTAGTATTATTCGCTTTTATTTGTAGATACAGCTGTGTATCATCGGCATAACAGTGGAAGTTTACTCCATAACTTCTGATGATTTGTCCCAATGGTGTAACATATAGTGAAAAAAGTATGGGACCAAGCACAGACCCTTGTGGCACACCGAATTTCACTGGTGCCGTGGAGGAGAAGGATTTATTAAAAGAGACAAAATGAGACCTATCACACAGATAGGATTCTAACCAAGCAAGAGCAGAGCCAGAGATGCCAAACACATTCTTTAGTCTGTTGATTAGCACTGCATGAACAATCGTATCAAATGCAGCGCTGAGATCTAGCAATAACAGTAGAGCCGATGAGTCCTCGTCAATCTGAAGGAGGAGATTGTTAGTCACTTTAACTAAAGCTGTTTCAGTGGAATAAGAGGCCCTAAATGCAGACTGAAACGGCTCGAGGAGGTCATTTTCCGATAGATATAGAGTAAGTTGTTTTAACACAACTTTTTGAGGACTTTAGATAGAAAAGGTAAATTGGAGACAGGACGGTAATTATTTAGGCATCCAGGATCCAGAGTAGGTTTTTTGAGCAGGGGTTTGACCACAGCCTGTTTGAAGAGGGAAGGAACGTTGCCAGTAGACAGGGACAAGTTTATAATGTTTAACATAATTTGCCCTACATAGGGCCACAGTTCTTTAAGCTGTTTTGCTGGCAGGATATCCAGAAGGCACGTAGTTGCTTTACATGAAGAAACCACCTTTGTCAGCTCATCGAGGGATATAGGATCTAAGACTGAGAGACGAGAGGTCAGTGGATCCAAGTGAATGGGACCCGGAGCTGAGGAAGACAAAACCAAAATATTATCCCTGATATCTTCACTTTTATGTTTCAAGAAATCTAAAAAGTCTTGTGAACTAAAGGGAGAGGAGTCTTCAGTTGTTCTTGGTTGGATTAGTTTAGCAACTGTCCCAAATAGAAACCTGGGTTTATGCCGGTTTTCTCTGATTAGAGATGAGAAATAAGCCGTCTTTGCAGTGCTGAGGGTGTGCTTATAGGTGTTTACACACAAACACCACTTTTGATAATTTAGATTAGTTTTTGACTTGCGCCATATGCGTTCAAAACTCCTGCAGGCCTGTTTTAAAGCCCGGGTTTCCTCGTTATACCATGGTGTAGGTCATCTGGTTGGTCTGGGCTTTGTCCTGAGGGGTGCCACTGAGTCAGTGATGGCCGAGAGGGTTGCATGGACCTCATTTGTGTAGGCTTCTATTGAGTTTCCAGGTGGAGTTAAAATAGGATGAACATCTGTCAGCCATGTGGCAAACATTTCCATTGCAGCCGCGCTAAAATTCCGTGTAACTTATCTCAAATTCCACCAGTGAGTGATCTGAAACAGCAAATGAAAGAGAGGAGACGAAGAGATGGGAAACATCTATTCCCCGAGCCAAAATAAGATCCAGATAGTTTCCACTAATGTGTGTGGGCTCATGAACAAACTGGTTGAAAGACAGGGTTGTAAGCAGTGATTGGAATGCTCTGGCCAGGGGATCACACTCCTTATTTAGATGAATATTAAAGTCACCAACTAGAAGGATGTTATCAGCGTGGGTTATTAAGTCCGAGAGGAAAACTCCAAACTCATCCAAGAAAGAAGAGTAGGGACCCGGAGGGCGATAGACTACAATTAAATAAAATGGCTTCCTTCTGTTAATTTGAGAAGGAATATGTTTGATGAGTAACACTTCGAATGAGTTAAATTTTGGCTGTGATGATGGACCTGTAAAGCAAAATGCAGCTTTATGAATGGCTGCAACACCACCACCCTGCTTCGACGTGCGTCCTACCTGTGCATATGCATAATCAGGGGGAGAGGCTTCATTTAGTGGCAGAAAAACATTGGGCCTAAGCCAAGTTTCACAAAGACAAAGTCAAAGACAAAGTCTCAAATCCAAGCAATGAGAAGTAATAAGATCATTAATTAAGAGTGCTTTGGAGGATAGAGACCGCACATTCAGGAGACCAATCTTCAGTCTTGACGTAGAGCCTGCATTTGAGGGCTGGTCCAGTGGAGCGATAGTGACAGGAACAAGCTGTCGAGTCGAACAGTTTTGCCGGGTTTAAAAGAATGCCTCTGAGTTATAATAACACGAGGACATGATGCTTTTGGGTCACTGACTCTGTGAGTTTTCAGATGTGTTTGAGGGCTAAATAAATTCACCCTATCCAATAGATTTGGGAAGTAGGGCGGCAGTAGCTCAGTGGTAGAGCGGCCGTCCTTCAACCGGAAGGTAGTAGGATCGATTCCCGCTCGCCCCACAGTTCATACTGTCGTTGTGTCCTTGGGCAAGACACTTAACCCACCTTGCCTCCAGTGACTGTAACACTGGTAATGTAATGTAAGTCGCTTTGGATAAAAGCGTCTGCTAAATGAATAAATGTAAATGTAAATGTAAGTAGACATTGGATTGATAAGGCCTAACCAGACAACTAAAAGCTGCTACATTATCCAGTTCCACACCCGCACTATCATGACTAGCAGGTTCTCTAATTCCTGCGACCTGCTGAGATTCCTTGCGTCAAATGCATTGAATGCACCTGTCTATATTACTAGCACCTTGTCCAGTAGGATGCAGGCCGTCTGCCCTCAGCAGGCCTGGGCAGCCCCAGAAAGAAGGCCAGATATCCACAAAACCATAACCTTTCTGACTACAATGCCGGGCCAGCCACCGGTTCATGGAAACTAATCTGCTATACTGTTCATCACTACCCCTTACGGGGAGGGGGCCAGAGACAAATAATCGATGCCGACTCATCTTGTTCCCTAGTTCAAAAGTCCTAGCTAGGCTATCTTTGGTTACCTCAGACTGCCTCATTCTCACATTATTACTGCCGACATGAATAACTATCTGCTTGTATGTAGTGCGAGTATGTGTCCTGGGAAACTCTCCCTTCCTGTGTGATGTCAGCACCCTAAGGTTAGCCTCTATGTCGGAAGCCCTGGCCCCCGGTAAACAGTGGACAATGGCTGGCGTCTCAAGTCTAACATTGCGGGTAATGGAGTCCCCTATCACCAGAGTACGATGCTCGCTCCGGCTGGCCGGCGCAGAGGGAACAGGCCGATGATCTGCGCGGACAAGCGGACTTGAAAGCGCCGAAAACCAGTTCGCGGTCAAAGGCGGACAGGAGCGGACTACCGGAGGCTTGCGCCTGCCTGAACCACTCCGCCGACAGACCGGCACGTAAGCAGGACTCTTTGCAACAGCTGCCGAAGCAACTGAGCCGCAACTGGAGCAATCGCTAGCAGGACTGCTATCAGACTTGCATCTGATACTATCCGGAAACCCTGACACATCTAAAGTAACCAAAGCCTGTCTATGCTGATCTAGCTGCTCTAACTCATAAACACGTCTCTCTAATAGAGACAATCTGTCTAATAATACTGAACAAAAATGGCAATCCATTGCCCCAAGCAGATGCAAACAACACAGAAAAAGCTTAGATAAGCTAGTGTAGGTACAGCTAAGTCAAGCCAACTGTTCACAACTCACAATGATAAATTCTAACACACACACACACACAGCAGTACAACCACAAGTTACAGGGAAAACTCAGAACACACATCAAGACTAACCACTAGTAAGAAAACAGTAACAAACACAACAATCGAGGTATGCTAAGCGCTAACTCAATTGCTAAAAACCCGCTAGCATGTTAGCTAGCGGGCTAGCTACCACAAACATAAATGCCCTGTTCACAAAACGACAGCAACTCTAGTACTAACCTCTAGCAGAAATATAATCAGTATAACAATGAATGAGGTGTGGTGCACGTGTACAGGATCTGTCTGCTGCTTTTGACACTGTTAATCATCACATCCTCCTGTCTTCTCTCAGGGCGATAGGTGTCTCTGGAATGGCGTTGCAATGGTTCAAGTCTTACCTCTCGCATGGGTCATTCAGAGTATCCTGGAGAAATGAGGTCTCTGAGTCCCTACATCTCAATACATGGGTGCCACAGGGCTCAGTGCTTGGACCGCTACTCTTTTCCATATACATGACATCCCTTGGCTCTGTCATTCAGAAGCATGGCTTTTCCTATCAATGCTACGCAGATGACACTCAACTCCACCTGTCATTTCAACCTGACGATCCGATGGTCTCTGCTCACGTCTCGGCATGTCTGAGTGACATCTCACTTTGGATAAAGGACCATCACCTGCAGCTGAACCTTGCAAAAACAGAACTGCTTGTGATTCCGACCAAACCAGGGACCCACCACAACCTCTCCATTCAACTAGGCCCATCAACTATTACACCGTCCAGCACTGCCAGAAATCTGGGAGTGGTAATTGATGATCAGCTAAACTTCAAGTCATGTCGCCAGCACCACCCGGTCCTGTAGATTCATCCTCTACAACATTAGAAAAATTAGACATGTCCTATCAGAGCACTCCACGCAAATTCTAGTCCAGGCTCTTGTCTTGTCCAAACTGGATTATTGCAATGCTCTACTGGCTGAACCCCCTGCCTGCACAACCAAACCTCTGCAGCTGATCCAGAATGCAGCGGCAAGAGTGGTCTTTAATGAACCGAAGAGAGTGCACATAACTCCTCTATTCATTAGGTTACACTGGCTGTGTGAAAAATTCTCTTATCCTTAGCTTTGTATACTGTGCTTGGTTTAAACTGACTACTTTTTGTGCACTTATGCTTTTTGTACCTTGCGTTGTTAAAATTGCTTCCATTGTTTTCCTCACTTGTAAGTTGCTTTGGATAAAAGCGTCTGCTAAATGACTAAATGTAAATGTAAATTTCCAATATTTACACTTTCAAAATAACAGAAAACAAAAAAATGGTGTCTGCAAAAGTTTGGGCACCCTGCAGAGTTAATACCTTGTACTGCCCCCTTTGGCAAGTATCACAGCTTGTAAACACAAGCCAAGAGTCTTTCAATTCTTGTTTGAGGTATCTTTGCCCATTCTTTCTTACTAAAGTCTTCCCTAAAATGTTCCCTGTGCCACTGGCTGCAATACAACCTCAAAACATGATCGATCCACCCCCATGCTTAACAGTTGGACAGAGGTTCTTTTCATTAAATTCTGTGCCCTTTCTTCTCCAAACATACCTTTGATCATTCCGGCCAAAACGTTCTATTTTAACCTCATCGGTCCACAGAACTTGTTTCCAAAATGCATCAGGCTTGTCTATATGTTCATTTGCAAACTTCAAACGCTGATTTTTGTGTTGAGGACGTAGAAGAGGTTTTCTTCTGATGACTCTTCCATGAAGTCCATATTTGTACAAGTATCTCTTTATAGTGGAATAGTGTACCACAACTCCAGTATCTCAGATCGTTCTGGAGGGATCGTGCAGTCAAACGTGGGTTTTGACTTACTTTTCTCACAATCCTGCGAGCCGTTCTGTCTGATATTTTTCTTGGTCTTCCAGATCTTGCTTTAACTTCCACTGTTCCTGATGACTGCCATTTCTTAATTATATTCCGAACAGAGGATATTGGCATCTGAAAACGCTTTGCTATCTTTTTATAGCCTTCTCCTGCTTTGTGAGCGTCAACTATTTTCAGTTTTAGTTTTCTAGACAGCTGTTTAGAAAAACCCATGGTGCTGATTGTTGGGGCAAGGTCAGATGAGTCTGGGCATTTAAAACCTTTGAGTTTTGGAGATTTTTCCATCTTTTCTTGGCGTCTCTATGCACATTACTAATTTTTTTTTACCTGGGGTGCCCAAACATTCGATCCCCACTGTAAGTATATTATCACAAGCGGATGTAAAATAGCTGCATGTAGCTATCCAAAAGGGTTCCCATTCGGTGAGTGGCCTAAGCCAAACTCAAATTCCATGTTGATTCATTTCATTTCAATTCAATAAAATTTTATTTAATTCAACTTTATTAATTCAATTTTTGGTTGTTAGGTCTCTTCAGATTAGTTGATTCAGACTTAACAGACTGCTTGATTGAAGAGTCTTATGTCAGTCTGGAAGAAGAGTTCTTGTGTTGTTCTGTCCTGCAGCTCACTGATCTCAGACGTCCACTGCTCTCTGTTGTTCAAAAGCCCAAAGCAAAGGGTGGGCCATGTTGTTCAGTATACACTGATCTGATGGAGAGAGCATCAGGTGCTGGGTCTGTTCCTCGAAACCGTTCTGTTAATGATGTCACAGGCAGTGTCTGGTACCACTCTTGGTTGAATGTAACCAAACAACTCTAACCACGACGACATGTGACTTGTCTGGGTACACAACAGGTCTCAGCCCCACTGCCACAGGTCCACATCCTGACACAGATCTTCTCTTTGACTGTAACATGCCCTCATCAGTTACATTCATACAAGGCAGGCCTCCTTCCCGACTCTTCCCACTTCAGGCATATCTATTTGCTCTGATCAGTGTATCAGTGCTTCATAGTCATTTTCACTGGAAAAAAAACAATTGGCTTCATTCCCAAACGTTACCCAAAACAAAACTCTTAAGTACCTCCTTTAGGGTCTATTGCTAGATCCCTGTCATATTTTAGCTCCCACAACCACTTCCAAGAAATCTGTTATCTAGCGGCAGCCTGTTGTTTCATCAGGTTTACAACCGACTTTTGGCCAATAAGTCTCTCAAGTACAAGGCTAAAAACAAGGGTTCATAGGTTCTTATTTCCACAACAGTCTTTTGATCACTGCGGGTGCACTTGGATCAGCTAAAGTTACCAAGATCTTCAACAGAGAGGACCTTTTGACAATTACATACTGCAGGTAGGGGTTCTTTTTAAGTCTTTTTAAGTTCTACACAAATTAGGTCATGCATTACAGGGATTTAAAGGGACTTTCCTATGGACCAGTGTTTTTTAAACTTAGAAGTTTTTTTTCTACTGAAATGAAATAAAGATACAGAAAATAGGCAAATTTACTATTATTGCTGAGTCATCAATTGCAACATCCCAAGAAGTATAGTTAGAGTTAAGAAGTATCACAGTTATTAAGCTATGGTCTCCGTGTGATGAACTTTTACTTTTTGCACAAACAAAGCCTGAGATCAAACTGTAGTGAGTTCTATTATATAAAAAAGTCTGAGGACTTTGGTGGCTGTCTGAGTAAAGTGGGGCAGCAATGTGTAATAGGTAAGATAAAAAAGACAACAACAAAATGCTGTTACATGTAAAAAACCAATAGAAAAGCTAGAATTACGTTCACAGTGGAACACATAGACAGCAGTGTTATAAAGTGGTGGCTTTTGAACGTCAAGAAGGAAAATAAACAAGAAAGATTATCTGTCGAAAGGTTTCCAGAATGGGTTTTGTGGGGTTATCACATAATATTACATGACATTATAAATACATCAAGTATAGGACATAATATGATAGATTAAGATGTTTAATGACCTAATATGTGAAAATATAATATGACACAATGATGAAATTACATTATATAGAAAAAAAATGACATGATAAAACACAGTGTGAGGGTTACATTTAGAACGTGTACCAAAACATTAAAGGCTTTGTTGATATTTAAAGCAATTAATATGCCATAGATACGACATATTGTGATATTATATGACATAATAACAATAATAATACAATAATTTATGACATAACATGACCTTTACGTGTCACTTCAGGTCAATAAAGCGAGCGAAAAGAGCTAAGGCTTAAACCAAAATGAACAATGGCAACTATATGCACAAAGTCTGTCCCAAAACAAACTTTGCTCTAAATGACCATTCTTGTCTCATAAACAGGGTCAGTAAACTTTCTTTTAAAAAGACATGCAACTATTAAAAACTTGTTAGTCAAGTATTCAAAGTACCACAGTTTAAAAGCAAGGTAATCTGAACATTTCTAATAATTTGTAGGACTTATCACAAATCACCTAATACAAGAAATACAAACTGGAAATCCAAAATTTCAATAAACATCAACCACTGGTCCGATTCACTCATCCAACACATATTACACAAAGGACAGAGTCTTATGATGATGACATACCGTCTTGTATTCAATAAACCACCAACATCACAAACATAACACCATTACCATTGACACAGTAATAAATAATTCTTAGAATGCCAAACACATTCCCATACATATCTCCATAGCCATACACAGAAACATAATATTCATCCTTATCCTAATTATTTGTAATCAAACACATTCCATACATATCTCCATAGCCATACACAGAAACATAATATTCATCCTTATCCTAATTATTTGTAATCATACATAATATTGCTTTGATTATTTTTATTATGAAATATAAATAATAATAATAATAATAATAATTATAATTATTATTATTATTATTATTATTATTATTATTATTATTATTATTATATTTATTACTATCCTCATTACTATTATATATAATGTATATATTATAATGTATATAATATAATTACTAATGATGATAAATAAATAAAAAAATAACATAGGTAATAGAATAAACACACACCTACACCCCCATTGGTGACAATAAATAATCATAATTAATGATGTTAATGAATGACAGTAATCTTGAAAATTAGTTTGTGGTCTATTTATTACAGATATTATTTCTACATTTTAGACTGTGACTTTCACTGCTGCTGTTCTTTAGCCTGACCTGTGACCCCTGCCTTCTGCCTCTCTCCTCTCTGCTCTAATCTGACAGAACTTAAAACAGGATGGATAATATTCTCTGACTTGTCTGTGTTATTAGGTGGTTTCATAGTTGCTTGTTTTTTTTCGCAGATTTTTGCCCGCTTTCAACTCCTCACCCGTTTAACCAATTTACGTCATTCAAACATTAAAATGTGTCTTTTCTGGGAAAATTGTGATATGACTTCAATAAATTTTGTAAGATTTATGTTTTAATGCCATTTTTTCCCCATTAATTTCCTATGAACTTATGCAAATCCTGCTTTTTCTGCCTTTACTTCTGCTTCTTCTGGCCTTTACCGCTTCTGCCTAGTTTAACTCTGTTGCACCGTTCAAACTTTGAACAAATCCCAAGATTTAAGTCTTTATACGTACAGTGGGGATCGAAATTTTGGCACCCCAGGTAAAAAAAAAAATTATTAATGTCCATAAAGACGCCAAGAAAAGGTGGAAAATCTCTGAAAGGCATCAAATGACTAGATTAGACATCCTTATAATAAGTAAAAAAAAGTTTTTTTTAAATTTCCATCATTTACTTCTTAAATTCTGTGCCCTTTCTTCTCCAAACATACCTTTGATTATTCCAGCCAAAACGTTCTATTTTAACCTCATCGGTCCACAGAACTTGTTTCCAAAATGCATCAGGCTTGTCTATATGTTCATTTGATAACTTCAAACGCTGATTTTTGTGTTGAGGACGTAGAAGAGGTTTTCTTCTGATGACTCTTCATATTTGTACAAGTATCTCTTTATAGTGGAATAGTGTACCACAACTCCAGTGTCTCAGATCTTTCTGGAGGGATCGTGCAGTCAAACGTGGGTTTTGACTTACTTTTCTCACAATCCAGCCGTTTGTGATATTTTTCTTGGTCTTCCAGATCTTGCTTTAATGTCCACTGTTCCTGATGACTGCCATTTCTTAATTACATTCCGAACAGAGGATATTGGCACCTGAAAACGCTTTGCTATCTTTTTATAGCCTTCTCCTGCTTTGTGAGCGTCAACTATTTTCAGTTTCAGTTTTCTAGACAACTGCTTAGAAGAACCCATGGTGCTGATTGTTGGGGCAAGGTCAGATGAGTCTGGGCATTTAAAACCTTTGAGACATCACCTGGTCTATCCAGACGATGATTGAGAACAATCCATGACACTGTCAGGTCCTAGCTTGCCAAAGGGGGCAGTACAAGGTATTAACTCTGCAGGGTGCCCAAACTTTTGCAGACACCATTTTTTTGTTTTCTGTTATTTTGACTTTTTTTTTTACTTATTATAAGGATGACTAATCTGTCATTTGATGCCTTTTGGAGATTTTTCCATCTTTTCTTGGCGTCTTTATGCACATTAATAAAAAATTGTACCTGGGGTGCCCAAACTTTCGATCCCCACTGTACTAAATATGTAACTTTTACAGTTTCTCCCTTGTTTAAATGTAAAAACTTTATACTTTTTTGAAAGTTTGGAAGTGGTCCACTCTAACTTCTGCCTACTTCTGCCATTTTAAGGCCTTTTCAGTCCCTTTTATTTCACTCATGTGCACAAATTATACAGTACATTAAAAAAGTAGAGATTTTTGTCCTCTTTCACAAAATGTAACGTTCAAAGTTTTGTGATTCACCAAATTTGAATTAGAACATCAAGAGTCACTTTCTCTCCCCTATCAAGTCCCAAGAAGTCTCAACTGTTCTGCTCAGACACAGAATCATTACATGTTTTTGTATTGTCCGCTGACGCTCAGTTTTTATCAAAACTACATACATCTTATATCCATGTGTTCAGCAGAGTCTTGTGCCGCTCACGATGTCAACGGTTTATCTCTACTGTACTGACTCTACCAAGAACTGCTTACATTAACATAGTCTGTTTCAAAGAACCATCTGGGAAAGCTCCTGTTGAAAGTGTTTGCAAAAGGGAGGCGCCTTCTGTCGGAAACTCTTTGTGTGAAGCACTGACTAGTATCCACCTACCACGAGACTTGTTTTAGCCAATCATAGCAACAATTCATATCGTAAGCAGAGTGCAGCAGATATGAAGAAACAACAAACTGCTGTAACAATAACAGTTTTTGCACTAAACACTAATCACTAAATAGCTAAATGAAACAAGTACGTCGGCCGATGAAAAGAGCATGTAGGATAATGCCAAAGTCAGTAGGAATAGCGCACAAACATCTTTTCCTTCCAGAAAATCCTTTAGTGCCACATTTTTTTGTATTAGCGAAAGATCGAAACATCCATGTTGATAACAAAGAGGAGAAGAAGATGCTTGTTGCATTCGTCAAATTAAAAACCCGCCTCTTCCTGTTTGTGCTGCCACATCATTGGTCACAAGAGGCCGCTGAGCCCATGGTTAGACTCAAGTGGTTGGCTTGGCATGATACAAGATTTACATAAGTTTGGAAACTCTAATCTTGCGACAACCCAGCTGCAACACAAGGTTATTTGTTTGAAGGCATCGTTCCAAGGACTGTCTTTAAGTGGGGGCGGCAGTAGCTCAGTGGGTAGAGCGGTCGTCTTTCAACCGGAAGGTAGGCGGTTCGATTCCCACTCTCCCCACAGTTCATACTGTCGTTGTGTCCTTGGGCAAGACACTTTACCCACCTTGCCTCCAGTGACTGTAACACTGGTAATGTAATGTAATGTAAGTCGCTTTGGATAAAAGCGTCTGCTAAATGAATAAATGTAAATGTTAAGTGGCTGCCTGTGAGCAGGTGTGTCTCATTAGTAATCAGCCCGATCATTTGAAGTGTGGCCTTAATGTTGATTAAACATGTTCAGTGTTGAGCTCCATTAATAGAGAGTTAGTCTCATTGTCAAAAGGATGTGTTCCAAATTCTCTCTTCTAGACCACATCTAGACCATAACCAGACCAGGAAAATACCAAGTCCAAGATCAAAGACCAGACCCAAGACTAGAAAGATCCAGACCAACACCAGACCCAGGACTAATCCAGACCAAGACCCAAGACTAGACCAGTGTTGCCATTCTGCCCTGCTTGTGGTTCTGTGTGTGAAAAATAAGGGCGTATGTGTGATGTAGTGAGTCAGGATGGGTATTAAGAGTGTAAGAGGAAGTAGAGGGGGGGAATGTTTTTTTCCGCTTGGGGCTGTACGGTGCAAGTTAGGTGTAACACAGGGGTATGCTCCAGGAAATGTTAGGAAGCAGAGTGCAGTTACGCCGTGAATGTGTAATGTTTTCCACTGTGAGGAATAAAGCCCGAGTTCATTGTGAGAAGTAACCGACGTCTGACTGTTTTTGTGCTTCGGCTCTGTTAGCCCGGACCACTAGATGCAAGTTACCTGCCGCGAGCCAAGTTTTTTTATTTGAACCAGCTCGCTCCCAACTACGGTTCGGTGCGTGGAAGCTGAAGAGGTAACACCAGACACAGATCTGGACAACATCAAACCAAGACTAGACCAGACCAGGACCAAAACATAGATGTAAGGGACCGATTTTCAAGCAATGGACAAGTAAAGTTTCCCACAAATGGTTTTTATTTAGCCAAAATCAATAACAATTACTGGACCCATAAAAGACGTCAAAAGATACTATAACCAAAAAAAAAAAACACCACTAAACATGACAGACAGCAACATAATACAAACAGACCCTCACAATGAACACATGAGGGGACATATATACTGGGTGATCAATCCAGTGAAACAAGCAAGGGATGACATGGATATACTTAAGACAAAAAGCAACTACGTAGATAACTAAGTGCAATGTAAGATTTAACAGTAAATAATTATAGAATAAATTGACATATTAATAAAGGCAGATTACTTCCTGCTTCTGAAGAGTGCAGTCGCACCTCTGCTTGCTCATGCCTGCTTTACTTTTCTTTTTTATTTATCTCTACATTTAGCCAATGATTTTATGATTAACTTTTAAACTTTTTTACATTACTTTTTACTTTCTTTTAACTGGATTTTGCTTTTATGTTTTTACTTGTTTTTTTTTTACTTTTTAAACAACACGTTGGACCCGCCGAGCGACTGGAGCCTTGGTATCTATTTTTCAACATGTCTGGGGTAAAAACAGCTACTACAAACTCTTTCTGCCAAAATTGCTGGAAATATCAACAGGAAATCAGTGTGCTACAAACAAAGAATTTTGCTTTAGAATCTGAAAGAGGACTTCAGGAGACAATACCGATCACACAATGTGGTAAGACTGTGAATTTAAACTTGGATGATACAGTGTCATTCCCAAAACTGAGCAAAGCAAAGGGATTTAAACAAAATGATACCACCTGGCATAAACTTGGTGCAGCACTGGATCAGAAAAAACTGGACTGAACTGGAAACAGCTCAGTCTTCGCTGTTCAGGTCGTCGTCCGCAGGTCACATCCAACACCGTTCTCCTCATCTCCTCATGCCGGCCTCGCCTCCGCAAATGGCCGTCTCGACCACCGTACGCGTTAGTGATGGGATTTATGGCTCTTTGTGGGGATCCGGATCTTCGTGATCCGTTCCTTTCAAAGAGCCGTTCAAAAGAACTTTGAACGGCCAGAACGGCTCTTTTGGCTCTTTTTAAATATTTAGTCAGTTTTAAGAAGCGAGCTTGGGGGCATCTCAGTTTATCCTGGAAATAATCACTGGGAGGAATGATGAGGTGAGATTTGTAGTCAAATAATTAAAACTCAGATATCACACACCAATATCTGAGTTTGAATTATTCTGAAATATTGATTATTACTCATAAATAGTATAAATACCATTGGGTTTCTCCTTATATTTCCGCTTTTGGAGCCTGCCCTCTGGTGGACGGATGTATATCGCTGTAGTTCGCTGTAAAATCACCGTATGGCGGCGGCCTTACATGACGACTATTTAAGAGGTACCATGGGAGAGGCTTGTTATTACCTCATTTGTCATGTGTGGACTATATTCCATAGGGTTGCACAAATCCCTCTGCTTAGACAGTGACATTACTATTTTGGATTTACATTTAGTACAAAGTGTGTGTGTGTGTGTGTGTGTGTGTGTGTGTGTGTGTGTGTGTGTGTGTGTGTGTCTGTGTGTGTGTGTGTGTGTGTGTGTGTGTGTGTGTGTGTGTGCGTGCGTGCGTGTGTGTGCGTGTGTGTATGTGTGTTTCTGTGTGTGTCTGTGTGTGTGTGTGTGTGTGTGTGTGCGTGTGTGTATGTGTGTGTGTAAAGCTACGTTGACTTACGTTATTCATACAATACCTACTCACAAATAAACATCAAAAACAAAGCCGGCTGCAATGAATTTCTGTGCTAAACTGCTTTTACTACAAACACTTCCACACAAGAACATTATCACACAAGAACATTTTGATAGAAAACAAAAAAAATATTTAAAGTAGATAAAATTAGAATAAATAAAATGGAAATGTCTACATACTACATACTAATAACTAATATCATCACGCTGTAAAGGGTCGGCCTGCGCTGGGTGCGCCCCTCCCCCTATAACTGTTCTGTCTCGCAGAGGAGCTCATTTGTGTGCATCTGTGTGAGACACGCATAGGAAAAAAGAACGACAGAAAGAACGGCTCCCCTCCAGCCGCGACTCGACTCCCATCGTTCATGTTTATGAGCCGTTCAAAAGAATCGGTTCGTTCGCGAACGTCACAACTCTACTGAGAACATCTGGGACAGGCCTTCTGCTCGTGCCCAGAGTTAGAACTAAACAGGGTGAAGCAGCGTTTAAGTTTCATGCAGCAAAAACCTGGAACAGCCTCGACTTTAACAATGTTCAAGGGGAGGTTAAAAACCTTCCTCTTTAGCTCCGCCTACACTACAACCTAAAGTGTTTGTTTTTTCTTTTATCTGCACTCTTCTTTTTAAAATGTTTTTAATTTTTTCTTATGTTTCTTAATATATCTTTTATTCCTGTAAAGCACTTTGAGTTACCCAGTGTATGAATTGTGCTATAAATAAAATTGCCTTGCCTTAACAACAACATGTAAATTATACAACTGAATTGAACCACAAAAAACCTAAACCTTCCCACCACATGGCTCCTGTTGGTTCAGGCCAGGCAGGTCTTAAGCAGGGCCCACCCAGGAAGTCAGGTTTGACCAACCAAGAGGAAACCAGGTTCCCCGGCACCGGTAAAGAAAGAAAAGTTACTTAAATTGCAAAAATAGATTAAAGTGTGTATGTGTGATTCTTTATGTGCATTGTGGTTATGTCTTAATACATAAAATTAATACCATTAAACTAAAATGGATGCTGGATTACCACCATTTTTTTGTGTGTGCAGGGGCGGCCATTACACATAACCCCAACCAGACTAGGGCCAAGACCTCGACCAGACCCAGACTACATCCAGACCATGACTAGACCAGACCAAGGGCAGTACCAGACCCAAGTGCAAAAAATTTACCCAGACCAGACCTAAACTAGTCCCAAAACCACATTTAGAGCAGAAACACATGAGGACCAGACCAGGACCAGGATGCTTGTCCCTGATTGCTCCACCTTCTGCACTGACTGTTTATTCCTGTGTAATTTCTAATGGAGACTGTCCCAAACTGAAGCTCAAATTTTTAACAGTATCCTAACACCTGTTTAACTAATCATATCAAATAAGATTTTTATCATTTATTTTACCCATTTGCAGTTTTTCCGTCTATCTTCTGTGTTTTCACTCTTGCGATGTTAAAGCAAATTCTTGCTTCAGTTTGACAATTTTAGCTTTCTTCTGCATTTTCTGTTTTATTCTGCTAATTTCATATGTCTTTGGAAAATTTGAGATAAATTCTGCCTTTTAAGGCCTTTCTATCTTCTTCAGCCCTTGTTTCAGCCCTTTCTGCCATCTTTAGTCATTTCTGCCCTTGTTCTAGCGCTTCAAGATATTTCTACCCTTTTTCTAGCCCTCTCTGCTTTTTTAAGCCCTTTCTGATTGTTCAGCTTTCTTCTGCAACGTTAGCCTTAATGCTGGTTCTAAAAAAAAAAGCAAAGGGACTTCCTGTTGTGTTCTTGCTGTCTCGGAATCAAGTTCTGACCAGTTCTGACCTTTGATTGTTTCTTTGATTGGATTTTCACTTTGAAACTGAAACTTGGATGCCAGTGGGTTGTCAACATTTATCGTCTGACTGTTTGTACTTTAACTCTACGAGGACGTTGGGTTGTAGAGGAGGACTAGCAACAGTCTATAAAACAAGCTTTAAGTGTAAACAGCTGTAAACTCGCTAAATCATTTGATTTGAGGTGAACTTGTTTGAACTGAGCTGTGCGCACTTGTATATAGGCCACCCAAATACAACAAGGGTTTCATTAATAACCTTTCTCAAATTTTTGCTGAGTTAGTGCCAATGTATGACTGCGTCCTTCTTGTAGGAGACTTTAACATCCACATGTGTTGTCCTCAAAAGCCAATGGCAAGAGACCTTGCGTCAAACCAACATGGCGTGTGGCGGAGTGCCTGTAAATAACTTGAAACACGTACTTGATTGAAACTGATTGAAGAGCAAAGACAAACAAACACTCTGCAGTCCTGCACGCCATCTTGACTGTTTTGAACAAGGGGGAGTTGCCTAAGTGTGACGCAAGGCAACACTCCAGCAGCATTTAAATGTGATTGATCGGTACAGAAACTACTGATGGGATTCATTGGTTTATGACACTTTGCCTGACCGAGTTTCTGTATATAGAATGTACAGAGATCACGTCAGGCTGTGCCAGACTAATAAGCATAAGCAGCTGTCATGTTATTTAACTTTCAGAAATGGTATTAAAAATATCCCTGCTTAGTATTCCCTGTTTTGAAGATCAGTTGTAACCATTTGATTACATCATTATTTTATGTGCTGTATTAGCATTCTGTTACTTTTTGGTATTCTCTTCTTGGCATACAGTTTCCTCTCACATAAAAAGCCTTGAATGACCAGGGATCAGCATTTCATAAAGAGCTTGTAGAGCCATTATTCAATCAGAAATTTGTACACCCAGAATGCTAAGATGTTTTTAGTTGATCAGTTCTTCTCCTGTGGATTTTTATTCCAAACTCAAAAGAAGAGTCAAGATTACTTAAACTTTTTTTTTTTGGGGGGGGGGGGTTATGGTCAGGGCTGGCCAAAACTAACCACTATGTCTGCTTATTCTGCTGCTCCCATGATCCCCTTTGTTTCTACTAACTCTAAAGTATGCACTCTCTTTTTCTATCTATGTCCATATCCCCGTACATGTTACTAACCTCTCCCTTGACACCAGCTGTCCTGCTGCACCTGCTCTTAAGACTTTATCTTTAATATTTCTCATATTTCCAAATGAAAGGTTCTAGCTACCATTACTAGACTTGAATTATGACATACTTATCCTCTTATTCTAACTTTTTTAAATGAATGGCAGTTATTTTTTGTCACAGTTGACAAGTGCTTGTTCATTAGGGATTGTTGGGTTGGGAAGCTGAAGTGTATGATCTAGACCTTCTCAGCAAATTTTCATGAGACAACTTGAATGTATTAATTACCAAAGCTTGCTTTTAAACTGACATGGCTAAATTGACTTGTAAAAATGTTCTCCTTCTATTTTTCAGCCATGAAGGTCCTCTGCCTTCTCCTGTTGCTCTTTCTGGTTTCATCTGATGCTACGAGAGCTAGAGACTGGGCTCACCATGGCGCCCCTATGTTTGCAGATCTCTCAGTTCGAGAGTTGAAAGCTGTCCGGACATATCTCCATAATATTCCAGAGCTGGGTCTGATTGATGCACGGAGTCCCATTTTTAAAAAGAACAGCATTCTCCTGATTGAGCTTTATTTGCCGAAGAAGCATGAGGCCTTGCGAGCTCTGGACCGAGGACAGGGCAGACCACCTCGTCAGGCCCGTGTCGTAATCCAGTTCGGGAACCAGACTATACCCAATATTACTGAGTATGTTGTCAGTCCACTGCCCTCTCCAAACTCCCATGAAGTCAAGACGTTTAAAGGAGACAGGCCAATCCGCTTTGAGTCAAGGCCTATCAGTTCTGTAGAATATGTATACATTGAGAAAGTACTTCACAAAATTGCAGCTAAATTGCACAAAATCCTGGACGAGCTCACTGGAGGGTTTTCTTTCACCAATTGCACTAACCGTTGTCTAACGTTTTCTGACATAGCCCCTCGGGGATTGGAACCCGGTGAGAGGAGATCTTGGATCATGCTGCAGAAGTTTGTAGAGGGTTATTTTATCCACCCAATAGGATTAGAAGTTTTAATTAATCACCAAGATCTAGATCCAGAGATGTGGACTGTCGAGAAGCTCTGGTACAACAGCATGTACTTTGACAGTGTGGAAGACCTGGTGGAAAAATATGAACTAGGAGCACTGGAGAAGGTGAAACTACCAGAATATGATGATAGTGACCTATATTCCACATACATTCCACGTGGCCACTTTCATACACCTACTGATATTCATGGGGCAAAGCTGGTGGAACCCCAAGGCCCTCGCTATCACATTGACAAAAATTTTGTTGAATATGCCGGATGGTCATTTGCTTACCGTGTGCGCTCATCAGCTGGCCTTCAAGTCTTTGATTTACGTTTTAACGGGGAAAGAATTGCCTATGAGATTAGCCTCCAAGAAGCTATAGCCTTCTATGCTGGAGATACCCCAGCTGCCATGCAGACTAAGTACATTGATGCCGGCTGGGCAATGGGCTCATCATCCTTTGAGCTAGCCCCTGGAATCGACTGTCCAGAAATTGCCTCATTTGTTGATCTGTACCACTTCTTTGACACGGACAAACCTGTACGTCACAGAAATGCACTCTGTATCTTTGAGATGACCACCGGAATGCCACTCAGAAGACATTTTAACTCCAACTTTAATGGAGGGTACAACTTCTACGGTGGCTTAGAAAACACTGTGCTGGTGATACGGACAACTTCAACAGTCTATAACTATGACTACATCTGGGACTTCCTGTTCTACCAGAATGGAGTCGTAGAGGTCAAAGTCAGCGCAACTGGATATATTCATGCCACGTTCTTCACCCCCAATGGGCTCAACTATGGCACTAAGGTTTACAATTATGTCCTGGGAAATCTGCACACCCACCTCATCCATTTTAAAGTGGACCTGGATATTGCAGGTACGGTTAACTTTTAGTAATAGTTAATTAATTAACCATTGTTTAAGGACATGCTTTGAAGGTTTTCAAATTGCTAAGACTGACACAATCTTGTGCAACTAGTGAAGTGCTACGTACAGGTAACTCTGTACCTGGGGAACTCTGTCTCAGAGCCTGTTAATAGTAGCACAGGGGCTCCTCAAGGCACTGTTCTTGCGCCACTCCTCTTTATGCTATACACTGGACACAAAACAGGACAGATGCTTTACTGAACAACATAGACCATCCCCTCCATTGGGCTTATAAATAACAGTGAGCAGCCAGTGGACTTCTGAGAACACTGAGCTGCAAAACTCCTTCTTCAGACTGCCATAAGACTGTACAATCAATCAGTCAATGGCAGATGAATGCTTTCCTTGACGGCACTGCACAGTGGATCCTGGCTCTCTCTGTGCCTGCCCTTCCCCATCTGTCTAAACACTATCCACAAAGCCTTTACCAGCGGCAGCTTGAGCTGGCTCCATTTGCTGTGAACAAGAAAACCAGGCATAATTGTCTGCCTTGTAAGACGGTGACTGTGCAATCCTTTATTGGCATTTCTAGACAGGGCACTAATAGGAATGACTTTTAAAAAATTCTCCAAGGGTTTTCTGCTATGGCTTGCTGTGCAACTCCAGAGACCATAGCTCTTTTTATAGGTTTGTCTTTGCTAGTCAAAACTGAAGATAAAAAAATATATAAAATAAAAAATAGCACTTACTGGATACTATGAGTATGTGCGTAGCCCTCTACCCTCATACCCATATCATAGAACATGACTTACTACTATGTCTTCATTAAACTAAAAATAGCTTTCTGACTAAGAAGTTCTATTAAGTTACCATCAGTTACCATGAAGTAAAGACTGAGGAACTATTGAGAAAGATTTATCTGACCTTGTTTAATGGCTGCCTAGACCTACCCTGGCCAGCCGCAATTAACTCTTTTCCTATTCTAAACAAAGAAGTTAGTCTGGTACCCTTGTTGCTTGCATTCCATTTTAAGGGCGGGGTTTACGAGAGAAATGTTTGGATGAACATTGGATGTAATGCAAAAAAAGGCGACACTACACAGCCGGTTGTCAACAAGGCTAGCAGTAGAGTGGAAACCAGAGCGGTTTCATCATTTTTATACTTTGCTGGTTATTCAAAACCAAGGCGAGAGCAGAAATAAACGGCTTCTTGGGAGCAGCATCCGCCATGTTGAATGTTTTGGACTAGCCGCTCAAGCAGAGTTAGTATATAAGGTAGTCAGCAAACCACACCCTGCTGCAGACAAACAGTTTGTGATTGGTCCGTCCGCAAAATTGCCAAGGAAGGGATTCGCTGTGAGAATGGGACCAGACTGTCCTTCTTTTGAAAAAGGAAAAATGGTCTGGTATACCAAGCTAGTCTAGACACAGACAAGGTTACCAACAAACAGATTATAGATGTGAGTCTAGACAAGGTCAGTGCACTTTCATTAAGTGTCAAAAAGTTTGTGCTGCACTACTCAACACTGGTTGAATTCATAACTAGTCTGTCTTTGCTGCAACGCATATTGTTCTAACAATTAGCTGCAGTAACGGTTTGTAAACAGAGTTCTACCTAAGTTGACCTGACTCTGTGGTCTTTGTTTTAACTGTGGCACAGGTCGAGAAAACAGCTTTGAGACCATGGACCTAAAATATGTCAACTTCACAAATCCCTGGAGCCCTAAGCATTTTATTGTCCAATCCAAACTCCAAAGGACAGAGCACAAGACGGAGAGATCTGCCGCCTTCCGCTATGGAAAAAAGATTCCCCGCTACTTTCACTTTTACAATCCCAATGAGAAAAACAAGTGGGGGCATCAGAAGGGTTACCGTATACAGTACAACTCACATGGACACAGTGTGCTTCCAAAAGGCTGGAGGGAGGAGAATGGAATCAGCTGGTCAAGGTAAATTATACATCTTTGCATTAAATAAAATTATGTTTTTAATCTTCTCTTACTTTGTTGTTTGCAGGTATCCTTTAGCAGTGACTCGTTATAAAGACAATGAGAGCAGTAGCAGCAGTATTTACACTCAGGGTGATCCCTGGGAACCAGTTGTGTCATTTGAGGATTACATCCGCAACAATGAGGACATAGTCAACCAGGTAGATTACATTTTGTCTTTTTTGTATGTAAATAATTTAATAAGCTTCAGCTTTGTACACAACTATTCCATTGTATGTTAGACCTCATATCCTCATGACATATACATATTTTTTCACTCCTAGTTATTGGTTGGGTGAAGCCATTTTTTCATTTATTTATTTTGTTTTAACTTTTATCCAAGAAAGTCCTCACTGAGATTACAAATCTCTCTCTCTGTCCTGGCCCCGAGTGTGTGGAAGGGGACTATTGTACATGTCTTTTGTGCTATATAAATAAAATTGCCTTGCCTTGCCCAGGGGAAACCAGAGTACCCTGGAAGGGAATCAAACCCAGGACCTTCTTGCTAACCACCACTTGCAAAACAACTGTGTTTACTCTTTTTAAATCTGAGCCACTGCGCCCCCGCGCCACAGGGGCAGCAGTCTAAGAAGAGACACTCAGTGGTAGAGCGGTCATCCTTCAACCAGAAAGTAGGTGGTTTGATTCCCACTCTCCCCACAGTTCATACTGTCGTTGTGTCCTTTGGCAAGACACTTAACCCACCTTGCCTCCGGTGGCTGTAACACTGGAAATTAGAAGCTCAATGTAAGACGCTTTGGAAAAAAGCGTCAGCTAAATGAATAAATGTAAATGATGATCTGATCTACATACCACAATTCTTAATACCGTGTATTGCCACCTTTAACATTAGTGACAGCATGATTGTGGATGAGGCTCTATATTTTCTGGTTCATTTCATGTTTAATTACCTTTTCCCACAGATCCTTTGACAATTATTTTGCTTTCCCCATGACTCAGAATACAGAACTGTCAGTGCAGCACTGGCTAAAAGATGCAAGGGTCTGTCAGGAGCCCAGAAACTCACTGACCTTTTATACACACACACAGATTACAAGCAAACAGATCACAGGTGAGGATGGTTATCTTTAGTAGCCATTCAAACCTGTTTGTGTCAACTTGTGCATGTTATCAGGACAAAATCACCAGAGAACTTTTGATCAGGGTCATTTGGGTAGTTTCTGTTGTCATTTTCATTTGAGTAAACACTGTTTAACAATAAATGGCTTCACCCATCCACTAACTATGAGTAAAATGAATTTTTTTGTGTTATCATATTCATATATTCTGAAAAATGACCAAAACATCCCAAATTCTGCCGTAAACCTATGAGCACAACTGTATATACTGTATATGACAGACAATGCCTTGACTGACATGTGAAGCAAGTTTTAAAGTCCTATTAAGCACACAACAAAGATTTAGTTACTTACTACTTTAATATTCTTTCAAAGTATAAAAAAACAAGATCTAGGGACTCAGTTGGCTTGAGAAATACAGAAAATCTTTATTTTGTTTGGCCACAAATAATAAAACAAATAAATACTTATTAGTGGCTAGCATGACAGCTAACTTTGCGACAAATCTTTAACTCTCTCTTTACTTACTGCCTTGTTTGAGGTCACATTTCATGAGCCCACTCCTTCCTTATAAGGTGGCTGTATATTTGTGTGCAGGACCTGGTTGCCTGGGTAACAGTGGGCTTCCTACACGTGCCTCACTCAGAAGACATTCCCAACACGGCAACACCTGGAAACGCTGTGGGCTTCTTCCTCAGACCGTTCAACTTCTTCAATGAGGACCCTTCGTTGGCGTCCCGCAGCACCGTGATTGTGAGACCCGGTGAGGGCGGCAAGCCCAAGGTCCAGAGGTGGACCCCTGAGGTCGTTGGTCACTGTGTAACAGACAAGCCTTTCTTCTACAATGGTACATATGCAGAAGTGTAAAGTACTTCATAAACCATGAAAATCGATAGAAAGTATAGAATTAATTTTAGCTTTGTAATTGTTTTATAATGTGTTGTATCATTTTGTTCCATTTTTTTGTCTTCTAACAATCTTTTACTAAATATTGCACATTAAAAAATAAAACAAATTTGAATAATTATCATTTTTCACATTAATGTAAACATTAATTTTACATAAATGTAAATAAATGTAAACAAATGTTTGAAATTAATATCCGCATTTAGTAAGACTGCTTTAGAAAGCATACTACTCTCCATTGCTAGCTTCCACAAAAGCAACAAAACACAATAGTCTCACATTTGTTTTGATAGTTCCTTGGGGACGAAATAAAAAGTATAGCCACTCCTTCCTGGACAGAGCATGCCAGATACCGAACTGTAACTTTTGTGACCACACCCAGTAAAACATGGTATACTAGACACTGCTAGCTTTTACTTTTCAGTGTAAAAACACAGATTTATTGACTTTATTCAAATACATCATTTGAAAGCAACTATGCAACTTAAATGGTTTTCAGTCACGTGACATTTGCAGAGTCCTGGATAGAAAAAGAAAAGGTTAAAGCGTTATCACCTGTCAGCTATTTACAACAGTGTTCTGAAACCTAAATCAAATCAAATACCTGAAGTGAGCAGTGATACAACTCACCTGAGCCTTAACGTTGCTCCCATCAGGAGTCACACTGCCCTGTCAAATGAATGACTATGAGACCAGAACAGCCTTGTCCAATCAGAGTTAGTTTCAGGTCAAATCCCTTCCTCTAAAAAAAAAAAGCTCTACCCTTGCATCAGTTGAACTCACAGTCAAGATGCCTTTGCTTTAACCTTTTCTTTTAGAGGACACTGTAGTAACTAGACAGAAATAAAATTGAGAAAGAAATGGAGAACATACACCAATCAAGCATAACATTTAGACCACCTGTAATATTATGTTGGTCCCCCTTTTGCTCCAAAACAACCTGATCCGTTGAGGCATGGAATCCACCAGTCCTCTGAAGGTGTGCTGTGGGATCTGGCTCCAAGATGTAAGCAGCATATCCTTTAAGTCCTGTAAATGGGGCCTCTATGGACTGGACTTGTTTGTCCAGAACATCCCACAAGTGCTCAACTAGGGTTAGATCCGGACAATTTGGAGCCAAATCAACGGCTCAAACTCTTCTACTTAAACTTCTTGGTCCAGTTCTGATGCTCATGCCCTTTCTTTGGGCTTTTGAAGGTGCAAAGGGGTCAGAGGTCATCCTGACCGACCAGACCCAACAATCTGCAATGCACTGTATATTCAGATACCTTTCTATCAGAACCAGCATTAACTTAACTAACAACAAAAACAGTAACTTTGTTCCCCACGTGAATAAATGACCCTGTTGCAGGTTGATAGAGACTGACCACTGCAGCACGGGAACAGCCCACAAGAACTAGTCATCACAATTTGGCTCTTGTCTAACTCGCTCAAATCTTTATGCTTGACCATTTTACTGCTTCTAACAGGGATCATATGTTATGCCTGATTGCAGTATAAAGGCCCTATCCTTCTGTCTTTTCAACATATTCTCTATTATATATATAAATGCACCATAACAACTGGCCCTGGATGACAAAACAACATTGTGCTGCTGGAGTGTACCCAGAAGGTAAGAGTAATATTTCACACCTTGTGACCATAACACAATCATATGAACTTTGGTGCTTGAGGGCTTCCTAATCCCATGTTAGGTCTCCATGGATAAGGTAACGCATCAGGATGCAGGATGCTGTGTGTCCGGCCGGCTCTTGGTAAACCACTGGCTTACCAGTCTGCAGCGTCCCGCCTGGCTGTGCTGTTGCCCTGGAAATGTGCAGACAATGTGACAAAGAAATTCCTGACATTGTTTTTGACACTTTGGTGGATCTTATAATATCAAAGCACTGATATTTATTTGTTTTTTTATCTTTGAATAGCCAGTGTCATGACAAATCAAAGTTTCTATTGTCCAGCAGTTCATTTTGTGCATACACAGGTAGCGTCATCATCATCATCATCATCCTCATTGTTGTTTTTCTGTGGGTGGCGGCACGTTCACTCATGGATCTCAACATCTGCTGATGTTGAGATCCATGAGTGAAGTTAAAAAGCAAAGTGGCCAATATTTTTGAGTCTTTACTTATGAATTTATTTTTTGTAAAGTCTTACATGTAAGAGTTTATCATAAATAGAAAACTATGTGCAAAAACCTGGATTTCTGTTGTACCATTGTAAAGATACAGCCCTTCAGCGTAAACTGTATGCTGTATGGAACAAAACTTACAAACTTAAAGCTATGGCTACATTATGTTCATGTCAAACTGAAATTGTTGATGACAAAACAGTTGCTGATGTTACAAATTAATGAATAGTTTATCTATCTTTTGCCTCATCTGAAAACATACACTTACAGTATTTCACTAATAGTACTAATAATACGTATTATTTTTCATGCAAAAAATCTCCATTGAAGAACTGAATGAGAATCTCAGAAATTAAATGGGACACAAATAAATCTAACTCCTGCCCTTAGGTTATGTAGAGTTTAGGGGAGAATGCATTTCTACATTTTAGATTACAAAGTAAAGTGGGCCTGCTGTTAAATGTATTACAAATGTATTTTATTTTAAAATCCCATTTTGTCATATTTTTTTATCAAATTAACATGCCATAGCTTAGCTATACTACCCATTTAAGAAACAGAGAAAGAATGGACAGGAATCTTAATGTTTTTTTTTATTATTCCGAGAAAAGAGTTCTACATCAATATAGTTTTCCATCCGCAACAACAGTGACCACAGCAAACCTTTTACCTGCACTTCTTGGTGAACAGGTCTTGTTTTTAATGTAAGTGTCTCTTTTGAAATTTGAGCTCCGGCCTCTCTCCTGCTCTCTGCATGGCCCTATAGGTTTTTATTCCCAAAATCATTTTCCAAACTATTTGTTATAACAGCTGTAATTTTGACAGCTTCCTTTTTTTAACTTTAAGCTTATATTCCAACTTGAAAACTTGTTTAAACCTGAACAAACAAAAGCATTGAAAACATATAAATAACATTTTTTTAGGAAAGACATTTTCTGATGTTTTTGCTCATGAAACTTTTGCAACATTTAGCTATTCTGCGAATTTACATTTACATTTTACATTTAGTCATTTAGCAGACACTTTTATCCAAAGCAACTTACAAGTGAGGATATTGAGGACATTTGACTATATTTTACGTATGTTGACTGCTGTGTTGTTTACTATGAGCAGATGGAACAAGTTTCCCAGTCTTTGATGAGGAAGCACAGGTCCTAAAACAATCCACGTAAAACTTGATCTCCTCCTTGTGGTGTTACTTGTGGTGTGTTATCATTTTGTGAAAGTTCAGTAGAACATAGTCCTTAGTATCCAGTTGTTATAACAGCTGTAATTTTGACAGCTTCCTTTTTTAACTTTAAGCTTATATTCCAACTTGAAAACTTGTTTAAACCTGAACAAACAAAAGCATTGAAAACATATAAATAACATTTTTTTAGGAAAGACATTTTCTGATGTTTTTGCTCATGAAACTTTTGCAACATTTAGCTATTCTGCGAATTTACATTTACATTTTACATTTAGTCATTTAGCAGACACTTTTATCCAAAGCAACTTACAAGTGAGGATATTGAGGACATTTGACTATATTTTACGTATGTTGACTGCTGTGTTGTTTACTATGAGCAGATGGAACAAGTTTCCCAGTCTTTGATGAGGAAGCACAGGTCCTAAAACAATCCACGTAAAACTTGATCTCCTCCTTGTGGTGTTACTTGTGGTGTGTTATCATTTTGTGAAAGTTCAGTAGAACATAGTCCTTAGTATCCAGTGACATATAACAGTGTTGTCACGATACTAAAATTTTGAGTTCCATTCAATACCTGGCTTGAGTATCACAATACTGATACTAGAACAATACCTGACTTGAGTATCACAATACCGATACTAGAACGATACCTGGCTTGAGTATCACAATACTGATACTAGAACAATACCTGACTTGAGTATCACAATACCGATACTAGAACAATACCTGACTTGAGTATCACAATACCGATACTAGAACAATACCTGGCTTGAGTATCACAATACCTTTACTAGAACAATACCTGGCTTGAGTATCACAATACCGATACTAGAACAATACCTGGCTTGAGTATCACAATACCGATACTAGAACAATACCTGGCTTGAGTATCGCAATACCGATACTAGAACAATACCTGGCTTGAGTATCACAATACCGATACTAGAACAATACCTGACTTGAGTATCACAATATCGATACTAGAACAATACCTGGCTTGAGTATCACAATACCGTTACTAGAACAATACCTGGCTTGAGTATCACAATACCGATACTCGAACAATACCTGGCTTGAGTATCACAATACCGATACTAGAACAATACCTGGCTTGAGTATCACAATACCGATACTAGAACAATACCTGGCTTGAGTATCACAATACCGATACTCGAACAATACCTGGCTTGAGTTTCACAATACCGATACTAGAACAATACCTGGCTTGAGTATCACAATACCGATACTAGAACAATACCTGACTTGAGTATCACAATACCGATACTAGAACAATACCTGGCTTGAGTATCACAATACCGATACTAGAACAATACCTGGCTTGAGTATCACAATATCGATACTAGAACAATACCTGGCTTGAGTATCACAATACCGATACTAGAACAATACCTGGCTTGAGTATCACAATACCGATACTCGAACAATACCAGGCTTGAGTATCACAATACCGATACTAGAACAATACCTGGCTTGAGTATCACAATACCGATACTAGAACAATGCCTGGCTTGACTATCACAATACCGATACTAGAACAATACCTGACTTGAGTATCACAATACCGATACTAGAATAATACCTGACTTGAGTATCACAATACCGATACTAGAACAATACCTTAACATCAGATCACAACATAATCATGGGGAAAAAAATTGCTAAAGTTCTCTCTTTGTCCTGCTCCTTCCAGGCTTTTGAGCTCTGACTGTATTATTCTGTAATATGCAACTTTTTACTTTAGTTTAATCATGGTTAGAATATATAAGTCTTATTCCCAAAAGGGAAAGTGTGACTAATATTTTCCACACTCAATTCTAGTGACTGTCTATAAGTGTGGGAGAAATGCCAATGACATTCAGATTAAAAACTACATTAAAATGCTTATTCTTATGACACATTCTAATCTATAAAATTGTATAGTCAGGTTTTAACTGCACTGTTGCCTATTAATTATGCAAATTAGCCGCTCAGCAATATGTGCACTTGGACAAGCCTAAAGAAGCCTGTGTCACTGACAGTCTGACCTGAGATACCTGTCACACCTGAGATAAACTATTATTTATTATCTGTACACTGTCAACACTAGAATAAAACCAACAAAGCCTTCTCTGTTGCATTACCTCGTCAAGAGAAGCCTGTTTTCTATCACTCACCCATTTGTCTAACTCCATTTACTTTTTTGGCTTTTTCCGAACAAACCTCCTGTATTTCCTGTAGTTTCCTGTAAGTTTAGTTTGTCTGTAATGAGCCTCTCCTGAGGGTGAGCTGGGTTTCTGTCACAGTTCTGTCAGATCCAAATGCAGTCCTGGTTTGTAACTCTCCAGTGTTCAGCTACAGCTCGTCTGTGCTCCTCCGCTCATTAACTGCTAATTAATCCGCTCCCACAATTGTTATTACAAAAATACAGACCTGTAACACACTTGTGTCAAATATAAACTATTTATCAATCAAGACGACACGTGGTTTGGGTTTTTGACACAAACGTGTGTGTCCCCAGATGTGAACCAGATGTGAGATGTGAACAGGACATAGCTCGCGCTAAACTCCAGCTTCTATCGCGCTCACTCCTTTCACTCAGCTCCAGTGAGGCATGACACAACAGAGGCTACATGTGAAGTAAAATGAAATAGCAGCTAATTTTGTCCATTGAAAATTGTGTCTTTAACTTCTGCCACCGGCGGAATATTTGCGCCACTAATATAAAATAAGAAAATACATATATGTTGCATGTTCACATAGTTCATAATTTAATAATGCTTACATCTTGTTAATTTCAAGAATATTCTCTGTGAAAAACAACTGATGAGTGAAAGGTAAATGTCTGTCCAACAGCTGGGTATATTATCACAATCTAAAAGCCTTTTTAAGAGTACGTTTTAAAGAGTTAGTAAGTTTTATAGTGCAGATGGCAGAAGAGGAAAGCTCTGAGATGGGACATGAGAGAAAGGACAGTGTAAGATGATGAGATGAGAAACAACACAATCCATCCATCAGCAAACATTCCTGAAGTGAACCCTGTGGCGACCGCAACCTGACATCACACAACAAACTGAAGCAATTTGTCAGAAGACGAAGAAGAAGAGTGGGAATCTAGTTGGAAAACAAGAAGCAGTGATTTCCAACACAAGCAAGGAAAATGGCTTATTGAAGCACAAATTAGAAAAGGAGGTAGGCAGCGGCAAAAAGAGACACAAGATAGAGATAACAAAGAAACAGAGAAGAGACTTAGAAAGAAGTATTATATGCATACCACACCCTCCGCCTGCACCCTTCTCACTTGCAAGCAGCTGCAGACATATAGCAGCCACACAGAACTTACTGACTTTTTCCACATTCTATTGAGATAGACCAAAATGTAAACAGAGCAGGTACTAGCCCCTACGCTAATCAGCAAAAAAAAAAAAATGCATTTATCAATGGCATAAAGTCTAAAATTAATATGAATGTAATGTATTTCTCCGAGTGAAAATGCACAATTGCCATGATAACCGGAGCGAGGTGGAGGTCGCGTGGCTGAGGTGAGGAGGGGCACTGGGCCAGAGAGTGCGGAAGGAGGAGAGGGAGAGAGCAGGAGAAGGAGCAGGCCGAGGCTGGGCGATGACTGACCGCTTTGGATCCAGGTCAGGTACACGCACACAAACACATGGACCACATGAGATAAAGACACGCAAACACACACACACACATGGACCACATGAGATACAGACACGCAAACACACACACACACACATGGACCACATGAGACACAGACACGCACACACACATTGACCACATGAGATACACACACGCACACACACATTGACCACATGAGATACACACAACCACACACACATTGACCACATGAGATACAGACACGCACACACACATTGACCACATGAGATACAGACACGCAAACACACACATTGACCACATGAGATACAGACACGCAAACACACACATTGACCACATGAGATACAGACACGCACACACACATTGACCACATGAGATACACACACACACACACACACACACGGACCACATGAGATACACACACGCACACACACATTGACCACATGAGATACACACACGCACACACACATTGACCACATGAGATACACACACGCACACATTGACCACATGAGATACACACAACCACACACACATTGACCACATGAGATACACACACGCACACACACATTGCCCACATGAGATACAGACACGCACACACACATTGACCACATGAGATACACACACGCACACACACACGGATCACATGAGATACACACACGCACACATTGACCACATGAGATACACACACGCACACACACATTGCCCACATGAGATACAGACACGCACACACACATTGACCACATGAGATACACACACGCACACACACACGGACCACATGAGATACACACGCACATTGACCACATGAGATACACACAACCACACACACATTGACCACATGAGATACACACACGCACACACACATTGCCCACATGAGATACAGACACGCACACACACAACCACATGAGATACACACACGCACACACACACGGATCACATGAGATACACACACGCACACACACATTGACCACATGAGATACACACACGCACACACACATTGACCACATGAGATACACACACGCACACACACATGGACCTCATGAGACACAGACACACACACACACACACTCATGGACCACATGAGATACAGATACGCACACACACACATTGACCACATGAGATACACACACGCACACACACATGGACCTCATGAGACACAGACACACACACACACATTGACCACATGAGATACAAACACGCACACACACACACACACTCATGGACCACATGAGATACAGACACGCACACACACATTGACCACATGAGATACACACACGCACACACACATGGACCTCATGAGACACAAACACGCACACACACACACACTCATGGACCACATGAGACACAAACACGCACACACACACACTCATGGACCACATGAGATACAGACACAAACACACACACACACACACATGGACCACATGAGACACAGACACACACACACACACACACACACACACACATGGACAACATGAGACACAGACACACACACACACACACACTCATGGACCACATGAGATACAAACATGCACACACACACACACATGGACCACATGAGATACAGACACACACACACACACTCATGGACCACATGAGATACAGACACACACACACACTCATGGACCACATGAGATAAGGACACACACACACACTCATGGACCACATGAGATACAAACACGCACACACACACACATGGACCACATGAGATACAGACACGCACACACACACACACTCATGGACCACATGAGATACAGACACACACACACACTCATGGACCACATGAGATACAGACACACACACACACACACACTCATGGACCACATGAGATACAAATACGCACACACACACACATGGACCACATGAGATACAGACACGCACACACACACATGGACCACATGAGATACAGACACACACACACACACTCATGGACCACATGAGATACAAACACGCACACACATACACATGGACCACATGAGATACAGACACGCACACACACACATGGACCACATGAGATACAGACACACACACACACACACACACACACACACACACACACATGGACCACATGAGACACAGACACACACACACACACACAGACACACACACACACACATGGACCACATGAGATATAGACACACACACACACACTCATGGACCACATGAGATACAGACACACACACACACTCATGGACCACATGAGATACAGACACACACACACACACACACACACACTCATGGACCACATGAGATACAAACACGCACACACACTCATGGACCACATGAGATACAGACACACACACACACACACACACACACACATGGACCACATGAGATACAGACATGCACACACACACACATGGACCACATGAGATACAGACACGCACACACACACATGGACCACATGAGACACAGACACACACACACACATGGACCACATGAGACACAGACACACACACACACACTCATGGACCACATGAGATACAGACACACACACACACACACTCATGGACCACATGAGATACAAACACACACACACACATGGACCACATGAGATACAGACACGCACACACACACATGGACCACATGAGATACAGACACACACACACACACACACTCATGGACACCATGAGATACAAACACGCACACACACACTCATGGACCACATGAGATACAGACACACACACACACACACACACACACATGGACCACATGAGATACAGACACACACACACACACACATGGACCACATGAGACACAGACACACACACACACACATGGACCACATGAGATACAGACACACACACACACACATGGACCTCATGAGACACAAACACAAACACACACACACACAAACACACACCACATGAGACACAGATACACACACACGGACCACATGAGGCACACACACACACACGGACCACATGAGACACAGACACACACACACGGACCATGAGACACAGACACACACACACGGACCACATGAGACACAGACACACACACACGGACCACATGAGGCACAGACACACACATGGACCATATGAGGCACTGACACACACATGGACCGCATGAGACACAGACACACACACACGGACCACATGAGACACAGACACACGAACATACACACAGACCACATGAGACACACATGCACGCACACACACACACACACGGACCACATGAGACACAGACGCACACACGGACCACATGAGACACAGACACACACACACGGACCACATGAGACACAGACGCACACACATGGACCACATGAGACACAGACACACACACGGACCACATGAGACACAGACACACACACGGACCACATGAGATACAAACACGCACACACACACATGGACCACATGAGACACAGACACACACACACATGGACCACATGAGACACAGACACACACACACGGACCACATGAGACACAGACACACACACGGACCACATGAGACACAGACACACACACGGACCACATGAGACACAGACACACACACACGGACCACATGAGACACAGACACACACACGGACCACATGAGACACAGACACACACTCACGGACCACATGAGACACAGACACACACACGGACCACATGAGACACAGACACACACACACGGACCACATGAGACACAGACACACACACACGGACCACATGAGGCACAGACACACACATGGACCATATGAGGCACAGACACACACACACGGACCATGAGACACAGACACACACACGGACCACATGAGACACAGACACACACACGGACCACATGAGACACAGACACACACACACGGACCACATGAGACACAGACACACACACGGACCACATGAGACACAGACACACACTCACGGACCACATGAGACACAGACACACACATGGACCACATGAGACACAGACACACACACACGGACCACATGAGACACAGACACACACACGGACCACATGAGACACAGACACACACATGGACCACATGAGACACAGACACACACACGGACCACATGAGACACAGACACACACACGGACCACATGAGACACAGACACACACACGGACCACATGAGACACAGACACACACGGACCACATGAGACACAGACACACACATGGACCACATGAGACACAGACACACTCACGGACCACATGAGACACAGACACACACACACGGACCACATGAGACACAGACACACACACGGACCACATGAGACACAGACACACACACACGGACCACATGAGACACAGACACACACACGGACCACATGAGACACAGACACACACACACGGACCATGAGACACATACACACACACGGACGACATGAGACACAGACACACACACACGGACCACATGAGACATAGACACACACACACGGACCACATGAGGCACAGACACACACATGGACCATATGAGGCACAGACACACACATGGACCGCATGAGACACAGACACACACACACGGACCACATGAGACACAGACACACACGAACATACACACAGACCACATGAGACACACATGCACGCACACACACACACACGGACCACATGAGACACAGACGCACACACGGACCACATGAGACACAGACACACACACACGGACCACATGAGACACAGACGCACACACATGGACCACATGAGACACAGACACACACACACGGACCACATGAGACACAGACACACACACGGACCACATGAGACACAGACACACACACGGACCACATGAGATACAGACACACACACGGACCACATGAGACACAGACACACACTCACGGACCACATGAGACACAGACACACACACGGACCACATGAGACACAGACACACACACACGGACCACATGAGACACAGACACACACACACGGACCACATGAGACACAGACACACACACACGGACCATGAGACACAGACACACACACGGACCACATGAGACACAGACACACACACACGGACCACATGAGACACAGACACACACACACGGACCACATGAGGCACAGACACACACATGGACCATATGAGGCACAGACACACACATGGACCGCATGAGACACAGACACACACACACGGACCACATGAGACACAGACACACACGAACATACACACAGACCACATGAGACAAACATGCACGCACACACACACACACGGACCACATGAGACACAGACGCACACACGGACCACATGAGACACAGACACACACACACGGACCACATGAGACACAGACGCACACACATGGACCACATGAGACACAGACACACACACACGGACCACATGAGACACAGACACAAACATGGACCACATGAGACACAGACACACACGGACCACATGAGACACAGACACACACACACGGACCACATGAGACACAGACACACACACGGACCACATGAGACACAGACACACACTCACGGACCACATGAGACACAGACACACTCACGGACCACATGAGACACAGACACACACATGGACCACATGAGACACAGACACACACACGGACCACATGAGACACACACACACACACACGGACCACATGAGACACAGACACACACACACGGACCACATGAGACACAGACACACACATGGACCACATGAGACACAGACACACACACGGACCACATGAGACACAGACACACACACGGACCACATGAGACACAGACACACACACGGACCACATGAGACACAGACACACACACGGACCACATGAGACACAGACACACACATGGACCACATGAGACACAGACACACTCACGGACCACATGAGACACAGACACACACACACGGACCACATGAGACACAGACACACACACGGACCACATGAGACACAGACACACACACACGGACCACATGAGACACAGACACACACACGGACCACATGAGACACAGACACACACATGGACCACATGAGACACAGACACACACATGGACCACATGAGACACAGACACACACACGGACCACCTGAGACACAGACACACACATGGACCACATGAGACACAGACACACACATGGACCACATGAGGCACACACACACACACACGGACCACATGAGACACACACACACACACGGACCACATGAGACACAGACACACACACACGGACCACATGAGACACAGACACACACACGGACCACCTGAGACACAGACACACACATGGACCACATGAGGTACACACACACACACGGACCACATGAGACACACACACACGGACCACATGAGGCACACACACACACACACGGACCACATGAGACACAGACACACACACACGGACCACATGAGACACAGACACACACACGGACCACATGAGACACAGACACACACACACGGACCACATGAGACACAGACACACACATGGACCACATGAGGTACACACACACACACGGACCACATGAGACACACACACACACACACGGACCACATGAGGCACACACACACACACACGGACCACATGAGACACAGACACACACACACGGACCACATGAGACACAGACACACACACACGGACCACATGAGACGCAGACACACACACACGGACCATGAGACACAGACACACAGACACACTCATGGACCACATGAGATACAAACACGCACACACATACACATGGACCACATGAGATACAGACACGCACACACACACATGGA
Organism: Perccottus glenii; assembly: GCA_024416835.2. Taxonomy (NCBI): domain Eukaryota; kingdom Metazoa; phylum Chordata; class Actinopteri; order Gobiiformes; family Odontobutidae; genus Perccottus; species Perccottus glenii. The sequence goes on from CM044558.2 coordinate 5,992,025, forward strand.
CCACATGAGATACAGACACACACACACACACACACACACACACACACACACACACACACATGGACCACATGAGATATAGACACACACACACACACTCATGGACCACATGAGATACAGACACACACACACACTCATGGACCACATGAGATACAGACACACACACACACACACACACACACACTCATGGACCACATGAGATACAAACACGCACACACACTCATGGACCACATGAGATACAGACACACACACACACACACACACACACACACACACATGGACCACATGAGATACAGACATGCACACACACACACATGGACCACATGCGATACAGACACGCACACACACACATGGACCACATGAGACACAGACACACACACACACACATGGACCACATGAGACACAGACACACACACACACACTCATGGACCACATGAGATACAGACACGCACACACACACACTCATGGACCACATGAGATACAAACACGCACACACACACATGGACCACATGAGATACAGACACGCACACACACACATGGACCACATGAGATACAGACACACACACACACACACACACACTCATGGACACCATGAGATACAAACACGCACACACACTCATGGACCACATGAGATACAGACACACACACACACACACACACACATGGACCACATGAGATACAGACACACACACACACACACACATGGACCACATGAGACACAGACACACACACACACACATGGACCACATGAGATACAGACACACACACACACACATGGACCTCATGAGACACAAACACAAACACACACACACACACAAACACACACACGGACCACATGAGACACAGATACACACACACGGACCACATGAGGCACACACACACACACGGACCACATGAGACACAGACACACACACACGGACCATGAGACACAGACACACACACACACGGACCACATGAGACACAGACACACACACACGGACCACATGAGGCACAGACACACACATGGACCATATGAGGCACTGACACACACATGGACCGCATGAGACACAGACACACACACACGGACCACATGAGACACAGACACACACGAACATACACACAGACCACATGAGACACACATGCACGCACACACACACACACACGGACCACATGAGACACAGACGCACACACGGACCACATGAGACACAGACACACACACACGGACCACATGAGACACAGACGCACACACATGGACCACATGAGACACAGACACACACACGGACCACATGAGACACAGACACACACACGGACCACATGAGATACAGACACACACATGGACCACATGAGACACAGACACACACACGGACCACATGAGACACAGACACACACACACGGACCACATGAGACACAGACACACACACGGACCACATGAGACACAGACACACACACGGACCACATGAGACACAGACACACTCATGGACCACATGAGATACAAACACGCACACACATACACATGGACCACATGAGATACAGACACGCACACACACACATGGACCACATGAGATACAGACACACACACACACACACACACACACACACACACACACACACACACATGGACCACATGAGATATAGACACACACACACACACTCATGGACCACATGAGATACAGACACACACACACACTCATGGACCACATGAGATACAGACACACACACACACACACACACACTCATGGACCACATGAGATACAAACACGCACACACACTCATGGACCACATGAGATACAGACACACACACACACACACACACACACACACATGGACCACATGAGATACAGACATGCACACACACACACATGGACCACATGCGATACAGACACGCACACACACACATGGACCACATGAGACACAGACACACACACACACACATGGACCACATGAGACACAGACACACACACACACACTCATGGACCACATGAGATACAGACACGCACACACACACACTCATGGACCACATGAGATACAAACACGCACACACACACATGGACCACATGAGATACAGACACGCACACACACACATGGACCACATGAGATACAGACACACACACACACACACACACTCATGGACACCATGAGATACAAACACGCACACACACTCATGGACCACATGAGATACAGACACACACACACACACACACACACACATGGACCACATGAGATACAGACACACACACACACACACACATGGACCACATGAGACACAGACACACACACACATGGACCACATGAGATACAGACACACACACACACACATGGACCTCATGAGACACAAACACAAACACACACACACACACAAACACACACACGGACCACATGAGACACAGATACACACACACGGACCACATGAGGCACACACACACACACGGACCACATGAGACACAGACACACACACACGGACCATGAGACACAGACACACACACACGGACCACATGAGACACAGACACACACACGGACCACATGAGGCACAGACACACACATGGACCATATGAGGCACTGACACACACATGGACCGCATGAGACACAGACACACACACACGGACCACATGAGACACAGACACACACGAACATACACACAGACCACATGAGACACAGACACACACACACGGACCACATGAGGCACACACACACACACGGACCACATGAGACACAGACACACACACACGGACCATGAGACACAGACACACACACACGGACCACATGAGACACAGACACACACACGGACCACATGAGGCACACACACACACACGGACCACATGAGACACAGACACACACACACGGACCATGAGACACAGACACACACACACGGACCACATGAGACACAGACACACACACACGGACCACATGAGACACAGACACACACACACGGACCACATGAGGCACAGACACACACATGGACCACATGAGGCACAGACACACACATGGACCGCATGAGACACAGACACACACACACGGACCACATGAGACACAGACACACACACGGACCACACAATACACAGACACACACACGGACCCCATGAGGCACAGACACACACATGGACCACATGAGACACAGACACACACACACGGACCACATGAGACACAGACACACACACACGGACCACATGAGACACAGACACACACATGGACCACATGAGACACAGACACACACACGGACCACATGAGACACAGACACACACACGGACCACATGAGGCACACACACACACACGGACCACATGAGACACAGACACACACACACGGACCGCATGAGACACAGACACACACACACGGACCACATGAGACACAGACACACACACACGGACCATGAGACACAGACACACACACGGACCACATGAGACACAGACACACACTCACGGACCACATGAGACACAGACACACACACACGGACCACATGAGGCACACACACACACACGGACCACATGAGACACAGACACACACACACGGACCACATGAGACACAGACACACACACGGACCACATGAGACACAGACACACACACACGGACCACATGAGACACACACACACACACGGACCACATGAGACACAGACACACACACACGGACCACATGAGGACACACACACACACGGACCACATGAGACACAGACACACACACGGACCACATGAGACACAGACACACACACACGGACCATGAGACACAGACACACACACGGACCACATGAGACACAGACACACGCTCACGGACCACATGAGACACAGACACACACACACGGACCACATGAGACACAGACACACACTCACGGACCACATGAGACAAAGACACACACACACGGACCACATGAGACACAGACACACACACACGGACCATGAGACACAGACACACACACACGGACCACATGAGACACAGACACACACACACGGACCACATGAGACACAGACACACACACACGGACCATGAGACACAGACACACACACACGGACCATGAGACACAGACACACACACACGGACCACATGAGACACAGACACACACACGGACCACATGAGACACAGACACACACACACGGACCACATGAGGCACACACACACATGGACCACATGAGACACAGACACACACACACGGACCACATGAGACACAGACACACACTCACGGACCACATGAGGCACACACACACATGGACCACATGAGACACAGACACACACACACGGACCATGAGACACAGACACACACTCACGGACCACATGAGACACAGACACACACACGGACCACATGAGACACAGACACACACATGGACCACATGAGACACAGACACACACACGGACCACATGAGACACAGACACACACACACGGACCATGAGACACAGACACACACACGGACCATGAGACACAGACACACACACGGACCACATGAGACACAGACACACACACGGACCATGAGACACAGACACACACACACGGACCATGAGACACAGACACACACACACGGACCACATGAGACACAGACACACACACACGGACCACATGAGACACAGACACACACATGGACCACATGAGACACAGACACACACATGGACCACATGAGGCACACACACACACACGGACCACATGAGACACACACACACACGGACCACATGAGACACAGACACACACACGGACCACATGAGACACAGACACACACGGACCACCTGAGACACAGACACACACATGGACCACATGAGGTACACACACACACACGGACCACATGAGACACACACACACGGACCACATGAGGCACACACACACACACACGGACCACATGAGACACAGACACACACACACGGACCACATGAGACACAGACACACACACGGACCACATGAGACACAGACACACACACACGGACCATGAGACACAGACACACACATGGACCACATGAGGTACACGCACACACACGGACCACATGACACACACACACACACGGACCACATGAGGCACACACACACACACACGGACCACATGAGACACAGACACACACACACGGACACATGAGACACAGACACACACACACGGACCACATGAGACGCAGACACACACACACGGACCATGAGACACAGACACACACTCATGGACCACATGAGACACAGACACACACACAGGGACCACATGAGACACAGACACACACACACAGACCACATGAGGCACAGACACACACACACGGACCACATGAGACACAGACACACACACACGGACCACATGAGACACAGACACACACACACGGACCACATGAGGCACACACACACACGGACCATGAGACACAGACACACACACACGGACCATGAGACACAGACACACACACACGGACCACATGAGACACAGACACACACACACGGACCACATGAGACACAGACACACACACACGGACCACATGAGGCACAGACACACACATGGACCACATGAGGCACAGACACACACATGGACCGCATGAGACACAGACACACACACACGGACCACATGAGACACAGACACACACACGGACCACACAATACACAGACACACACACGGACCCCATGAGGCACAGACACACACATGGACCACATGAGACACAGACACACACACACGGACCACATGAGACACAGACACACACACACGGACCACATGAGACACAGACACACATGGACCACACGAGACACAGACACACACACGGACCACATGAGACACAGACACACACACGGACCACATGAGGCACACACACACGGACCACATGAGACACAGACACACACACACGGACCGCATGAGACACAGACACACACACGGACCACATGAGACACAGACACACACACGGACCATGAGACACAGACACACACACGGACCACATGAGACACAGACACACACTCACGGACCACATGAGACACAGACACACACACGGACCACATGAGGCACACACACACACGGACCACATGAGACACAGACACACACACGGACCACATGAGACACAGACACACACACACGGACCACATGAGACACAGACACACACACACGGACCACATGAGACACAGACACACACACACGGACCACATGAGGCACACACACACACACGGACCACATGAGACACAGACACACACACGGACCACATGAGACACAGACACACACACACGGACCATGAGACACAGACACACACACGGACCACATGAGACACAGACACACGCTCACGGACCACATGAGACACAGACACACACACGGACCACATGAGACACAGACACACACTCACGGACCACATGAGACAAGACACACACACGGACCACATGAGACACAGACACACACACACGGACCATGAGACACAGACACACACACGGACCACATGAGACACAGACACACACTCACGGACCACATGAGACACAGACACACACACACGGACCACATGAGACACAGACACACACATGGACCACATGAGACACAGACACACACACGGACCACATGAGACACAGACACACACACACGGACCATGAGACACAGACACACACACACGGACCATGAGACACAGACACACACACACGGACCACATGAGACACAGACACACACACACGGACCACATGAGACACAGACACACACACACGGACCACATGAGGCACACACACACATGGACCACATGAGACACAGACACACACACACGGACCACATGAGACACAGACACACACTCACGGACCACATGAGGCACACACACACATGGACCACATGAGACACAGACACACACACACGGACCATGAGACACAGACACACACTCACGGACCACATGAGACACAGACACACACACACGGACCACATGAGACACAGACACACACATGGACCACATGAGACACAGACACACACACGGACCACATGAGACACAGACACACACACACGGACCATGAGACACAGACACACACACACGGACCATGAGACACAGACACACACACACGGACCACATGAGACACAGACACACACACACGGACCATGAGACACAGACACACACACACGGACCATGAGACACAGACACACACACGGACCACATGAGACACAGACACACACACGGACCACATGAGACACACAGACACACACACGGACCATGAGACACAGACACACACGGACCACATGAGACACAGACACACTCACGGACACATGAGACACAGACACACACACGGACCACATGAGACACAGACACACACTCACGGACCACATGAGACAAAGACACACACACACGGACCACATGAGACACAGACACACACACACGGACCACATGAGGCACACACACACACGGACCACATGAGACACAGACACACACACACGGACCACATGAGACACAGACACACACACACGGACCATGAGACACAGATACACACACGGACCACATGAGACACAGACACACACTCACGGACCACATGAGACTCAGACACACACACACGGACCACATGAGACACAGACACACACACGGACCATGAGACACAGACACACACACACGGACCACATGAGACACAGACACACACGGACCACATGAGACACAGACACACACTCACGGACCACATGAGACACAGACACACACACACGGACCACATGAGACACAGACACACACATGGACCACATGAGACACAGACACACACACACGGACCACATGAGACACAGACACACACACGGACCACATGAGACACAGACACACACTCACGGACCACATGAGACACAGACACACACACACACGGACCACATGAGACACAGACACACACACATGGACACATGAGACACAGACACACACACACGGACCACATGAGACACAGACACACACACACACGGACCATGAGACACAGACACACACACGGACCACATGAGACACAGACACACACACACGGACCACATGAGGCACAGACACACACATGGACCACATGAGACACAGACACACACACACGGACCACTTAATACACAGACACACACACGGACCACATGAGACACAGACACACACACACAGACCACATGAGGCACAGACACACACATGGACCACATGAGGCACAGACACACACACACGGACCACTTAATACACAGACACACACACACGGACCACATGAGACACACACACACACACACACACATGGACCACATGAGACACAGACACACACAAATTATCACTTTTTAATGGAAAGAAATAAAAAAAATTGAACCATTAATATAGTCTTGACTTAAATTCCACTGAGCAAGTTCATAAAGTTAATTAAACTATTGTGTTACATATTTGAGCTATCTGCTTACTCACATGTGAAAAACGTAGAAGAGAATATTACCAGAACCTGGGAAAAGGAAAAGAAACAATCATGTATTTTCTGGAACAGTTCTGACAAATGTCTGGAGACTGTGGAATTAACACAACCACTGTTTAGGTTTATCGAGAATGTTTCCACAGTAACACATGATAACAGGGGTTTTACAATTACCCTCCCTTTCTTTGCTCACTTTCTGGAAATAAAAATGTTTTTTTGGACCTTTTACATTAAATAGACCTTTTAATGTTGCAATAAATGCTTTGTTAGAAATGTCAGTGACAGAAAAGACTGCACTAAACTGGTATGTTAAAGGTTTATGATAGTTTATTAGGAAAACTGTTTGACCTTCTGTCAGTTCTGTTGATACGAGTATTGTCCACATTAGGGTTTTATTGATTCTATGGAAATCAAAATTTTTGGTAAACTATATGATGAAATGAATGGGATTAAATATTGTTTGGGAAAAATATTGTTTCAAGTTATCAGGAAAACTGAAATGAACACAGTTCAAACTAATTAATAACCAAGTGTTTATTAAAATGGTATTTTATGCTAAAGGTACAATACCTGACCACTACAAAAGATGCTGATGAGTGTCATCTATATAATAAAGATTTTCATTTACCTGAATGTGCTACTTTTTGAACTCAGTTCTGTCTGAGATATAGAGCCTTTAAACTGTAATGTCAATTTTCAAATCTGGTGAGTGAAAACTTATCTATATGTTAAAACAGTTAAAACAATCTTGGATGATCGTAGAGGTGTTTATTTGAGAAACCTGGGGTTAATGAGAAATAAGTAAATAAAAGGTAATTATTAACTGCTTTGTGAGTCCTTCTGCCTGTTCCTGACAAATGCATTATTAGTAAAATGTTTACCACTTGCACAACAGAGCTTCGATATGTTGCAAGTGACCAGTGGTTGTTTTCTATTCAATATAGAGGTCATTTTATACAGTATATATTTTTTTTCAGATAGATGGAAAAATTATTTTCTTTTGCCAAACTCCTTCTGAGTGTTCATATGTACACTGCATCAAACGATGGAAACCTAAAGAGTATTGGATTGATTCCTTTAGTATTTTATTAAAAGAACAATAATGAGCATTGTACTACCATACAATAATGGTTACTATTTTGGATAACTTGAATAAATAAGGAGAAACCAGTTAATTACATTTTGCACTTGATGGCTACTTAATGTAAAACAGAAACCAAAAAGGTGGTGGGGTGCATTCTTCATGTGGACAAAAATCTGAATGTCAACTTGAATGTCAATGAGGAAACATGACCTTAGCAATTGATAATCTGTTTGAATATGTTACGGTTGAGAATAATATATGAAAAACGCAAAAACAAAACGGTTGTATTTATAGAGCACCTGGTGGTAACACAGAGTCCTTTATAGACAGTAGAACAAATCTATACAGAACAAAATCCTGTAGATATTTTCATGTGTGGGGATTTCAACATAGATCTTTTAAAAGTAAAAAAAGCACAAACTTACACAAAGCTTTGTTGATATTATATAGTCTTTCCTTATAAAGAACAATCACAATGGTGATGGTGTTTCGGGGGAAAGCAATGTGGACAGAGCATGCAGGACTTTGTGGGTGTGTTCTCACAGCTGAGTGATGCTCACTGCCCGGTTACTGCACATGAGTGCACCCAGAGGGAGAGGGAGGGGTCTGGTCCATTGAGGACAAAGAAAATGTAAAGTAAAAAGAAATGTAAAAGATTGTTATAGAAGTTTAATTGAAGTAAATTAAACAACATTCAAAGAATATTTCTTTCCCTAATTAGATGATTTAAAAAGGCAACATGGAAGCAGGGGCGCAACTACCCAGTACTAGCAACAATTTTGGCATATATTTTTACTAGCGCTGGGCAACGATTAATGCATTTAATCGTGATTAATCGCACAATGTTATACACAAAATTTAATAATGAATTAAAAATTTGTGTACTGCATACTTTTATTTTAAAAGAACACTTTTCACAGCAGTTAAAGGTTAGTGGCAGTTAAAATATTTATTTTAAATCTCAACTTAAACATTAATGTAATCAAATTAAATATTAAATCCAAAAATATTTGCCACTGCCAGGGCATTAATATTTTGTTTAGTTTGTTATAGAAAAACAAGTTATGTCCAGAGCCTCAATCATGACAATATAACAATATAAACAATATAAATGTCTCTCTTGTGTTTTCATTACATGTGTATGTGAATACAGTTCCCACGCGTTTCACACACCCTCTCCGGCCACGTTGAGTTGAGTTGTGCACGTTTCACTTGTAAAACTCAAGGGTGTATGGGTAATGTAGTCTCTGCTGTCGGTGGGACGAATTAGGAAGTGTGCATTGTTAATGGCGCTCTGGAAAGCCGCAGCTCAGACAAAGGATTAAAACCTCTATTAAAACAGATGTCCAAATGAGCGTATCTGTACGCTAAAAGCACGTTCTGGGCGCACGGAGAAGTGGCGGTACTGAATACTAGTGTGTGAGCGGTGCGGAGGAAGGGGAGTGGGAGCGGAGCTAGGAGCGGAGTTGTGTGATTTTGCCAGGTGCGAGGAGCGGATTTTTTAAATGTTGGAGCCTTGTGATTTTCTCCCACTCCGAAACGCTCCACTATCGCTCAATTACCAATCACGAGCCAGGAGTCCCTGCATCTTCTGATCAGACACTGGTGTTATAAAAAAAAAAAAAAAAAAAAAAAAGAGCCTGGAGCGAGGAGCGGAAAATTGTACACCCAGAGCGGAGCTTGAGCGGAGTAATTATGAAATATTTTGAGCGTGGAGCGCAAATTCTTCCCGCTCAGCTCCGCTCACATACTCCAGCCCACTTAAAGCACTGGATGAGGGCGGCTCATACGTGCAGTCATTCGTTGCGATCCTAAGAATGTTCTTTAGACCGACATCTTTATATACTAATCGGCCGACGTTAACGCGCAATAAAATAATTGTCGGCGTTAATTCATTAATGCGTTAACGCAAAAATAACGCGTTAACTTGCCCAGCCCTAATTTTTACGTAACATTACCTGCTCGCTCAGCGTGCTCAGGGCGCCAACGCCAGCCACGCCCACTCGCGATATTCCATTTATTCTATTTATGGAATCTAATGAGGGCGCCTACTGTAGCCTGTTAGTCCTCTAAAATGTTATATAAAATTGAGGAAATACTGAAATGATTTAGAAACGCACAACAGCAGCTAAGCTACATTTAGAAAATACCACAAAAAATAAAATAAATAAATAAATAAAACAATTAAAAAAATTACTTCTGCGCTCCCAAGGTTCTGCGCCCCAATGCGCCTCATATAGCGTATACCCCCTTTTTGCGCCACTGCATGGAAGACATGTTAATTTATACCAACAATATAATTTGAAACAATAAAATAATTAAATAATGTGAGATGCTCAGAAAACATCCCAAAACATTGTGTGACTGCTAAATTACACAATTTTTAATTGTAATTAAAGCTGTTTAACAGATTGTTTTAACAGATATAAGCTGTTTGCTTTGTTATTGAACATCCACTCGCAAGTTATTTGTTAGATCTAGTAAGTATGCAGTATGTAGTTAGTTACATAGTTATAAAATGTCCTTCCTGACTTCCATGACTACATGCACCTGTAATCAGATTAATGTATGGGATACAGTTTCAGTATGTATTCCTGTAATCGTGTCGTGTGTATGTTGTTCTTCTCTCAGGGCGTTCATTATATGATATGATGATACAATAGTTGCTGTGTCAAATGTTGGGAGTATTTCCATAGCTAATACGGTACAATTTCTTCACTTGATGGTGTTTATTTGAAACTATAGACATAAAAAATTGTTGTATTGTAGAATTGTTTTTTTTATATTGTGAACTGTTGTGTTACTACGATTATATCATAAAACCAAACCTCTTAATCCCAGACTAGGTCTCCATGGCAAAGGGTTAGCCTCAGTAATAATCCAGGATGCAGGATGTTGTGTATCCGGCCTGGTCTTAATAAACCCCAGGAGCCTAGTGAAGACAACCAAAAGAAAACCTTCAAGAGCAAACAGTCCCAGTCTTTCCCTGTGAACACTAGACGTGCTCCCTTGCTGAGCTATTGCCTGCGGAAACCTAGAATGTGACACCATTTACCAAACACCATTAGCACATGCAGTTATATTGTCATTTCTGTAAACATTCCTCACATAGCCGCATTACAGAACTCTTTTATTGTGCTTTAATCCGACTAGACTAACTCCTATGACTTATAACTTGGAGGAGGATTCTCAGTGGGAAGAGGAAAAAAAAACTGATGTGTGAAGGGTAAACAGTGAGTAACTTTCACAATCGAAACAGCCTCTTTAAGAGTGTGTGCTGATGTTTTACTGAGCACATGGTAAAAGACGGCTGTTCCGAGATGGATGAGAGAGTTGACGAGAAAATAAATTCCCACAGAGAATCCCACGGCAACCCCCCAAAACATTGTCACGCGAGAGACATTTAAATGCAGTAAACAGTGGTTTGCTAAGGCCTCGCTGAATAAATGTTCACCCTTTGTTTTGTTCTTGTTTGTCTTGTTCTCTTGTTTATATAGGCTAACTATTCATAATACGCATCTCCATTGAGAGGGTGAGCTGCGCAGGAACATTTCAGCTTACCATCATATCATGAAGTCTTACCAATACAATTACACTGAACTATCTCTCGTAAAACTCCAAACTCTCTGTAACGAAGAAAAACTCCTAACTTTTTTTGTAAAACATGTGAGCAAACCACCATACCCATTAACAGATGGATAACTGACTTACAACTTTATATAAATAAAAAATAGTGTCAGAAAAAAAGCGTTAAAAACTTTTTGTTGGGTCTGCAATCGACTTAAAGTTTTACTTGCTGCAAGGGGAGTTCGGTCAAGGGTCTCAGAGTAATATACTCTTCACCTGATCACAGCCAACTCCTCCTGGACTATCCCTTGAGCTTCCTTTTATTAAAGCAAGCAGATTACACATGCATGATAACTCGTGTGTGTGGTGTGTGTGTGTGGTGTGTGTGTGGTGTGTGTTTGTGTGTAGGCGTGAAGTCTACATTTGGGCGTGAAGTCTAATATGGACATAGACATTAGCTTTGCAGACGTGTCTCACAGGATATGGTAAAGCACGCAGTATCCTTTCAATGAGCAGTTCAAAAGTTCACACAATGATAATATAAAACATTCAATAATACTAAACACTTTTCATATCACACAAATTTATTTTTAATTCATTACCTGTAGAGCTCACCCAAGCCAAATTTAGGCCGCTGGCAGGAAGGTACAGCATTGACTAGTCAGCTGTAAAACAGATTAGATTAGGGATTCATTTCTGTAGTCTAGAGCGGGAGAGGGTCCGTGTACTTTTGCATTCATTCATTTGTCTTTTTTTACAAATTTGAAAAATGCAGGAATGGCTTTACTGTGGTTTGATAATACACAGTACTTTTATGATGTTCAAAACGGGAATATTAGACTACTTTCAAGTATTAACCACTCGTTTTAGGAGTTGAGTTTTACACTAGAGCAGGCATTAGCAACCAGAGTATGCGAAGCTCTTTAGCCCCCTCTTGCAGCTCCCTGAAACATCGGTTTGGGGGTTGATTAAATGTGCAGCGCTCCAAAGACCAGAGAGATAAGTTACAAAGGATAAATAAATAAAATTTATTTAACTTTCATCATCTCCAGCAACTGGCTTATAGTGGTCCTGCACTTGGGACAGGCTTCGCTTCTGCCCCAACAGATTAATGCATGAGTGGCAACTTATAAAGCTGCGGCAGCACAACGCCAGCACTGGACCTTCCATAACACCTGGATTGAAATGATAAATATAGTTTAAATTGGCCTGTGTGTTCTTCCTTTATTACAGCTTTTTTGATACAATTGTGTTGAAAAGGTTCAATGCTTCAGAAAGCTTCACTTTCTTATCACTAAAAGAAATGCAAGTAAGTACATAACAAAAAAAATCCAAAAAGCTGCCTTTCAGCTTTTCAGGAAACACTACCCGGATTAAGATGGAATAATCTGGCAGAGATGTGGTGAGGAGACCAGGCTTTTGAAGACAAACTGAGAAGCCAGCCACAGCCCCTGCCACACACAAGGCCTGTCAGAGAAACACAAGGGAAAGCAAACACATCAAATACAGAACCTGCCTAGTGACATCTGTGGTAATTACCAGTTTATACAGCATGGTTATACTAAATCAAATGGTATTTTGTTGAAAGAAACCACTTTCTTGGAATTGACACTATGACACAGACATATACAGCATACATTTACATTTACGTTTACATTTATTCATTTAGCTGATGCTTTTATCCAAAGCGACTTACATTGTTCTAATGTAATTACCAGTGTTACAGCCACTGGAGGCAAGGTGGGTTAAGTGTCTTGCCCAAGGACACAACGACAGTATGAACTGTGGGGAGAGCGGGAATCGAACCGCCTACCTTCCGATTGAAGGACGACCGCTCTACTTTGCTCCTCCCCCTTAACTCACGATAATCCATTTTAAACTGCTCCAAGCAAAGTATTCAGAGACATTTATGAACTAAAAAGATTTTGTTTCATCCACATCTTACCCAAGTCTCTATAAGACATATTTGAACACAACTAATTGACCCTGTAGGGCTACTGTAGGTGTTCACTGGCATTGAGATGTGGCATTGCAGTTCACAATACTACCACCAGATAGCGCCATACAGTTTATATTTAAAGGCCTGTAGTGCTAAAGGTTAGACAAGGCCTTGTCAAATTCAGTCTTAGAAACAATTGTAAAAACAAAAATACTATAAAAGGATCTCTGCTTAATCTTTGTTGGATGTTAATATTGATTTAAAACAGGCACACAGCCCTGTTGGAAGATATCCTCTTTGCAGCTCTTATATTTAGTAATAATTCCACTGTTCTTCAAGTGTTGATATTAATTTGACCTTAACCATAATTATAATCCATGTCTGTGTCATCTTCCTGTGTGACCTGTATTCTCTGTCATCTCTTTCATCAGCTCTGTTCATTTGAGCCTGTGTGCAAAATAAACCTGTGGTTCAGAAACAATTTTGTCACGTACTCTCCACCAACTTTAGTCAACACAACATCCTGTTGGTGTTTGTCAGATATATTATATCTAACAACTCAGAGTTACCAGTAAAGCGGCCTGAAAAGTAACACTCAACACTTTGATATGGAACAAACATTACTGAGTTTCACTATGACTAACCAACGGCATAATGGTAATTTGTGTTTATTTTTTTTATAGAGGTACAATATTACAGTTTCTCCTAATTGCTTGAACGCTAAATGCAATTTTCCAAAGCAAACAGTCAACTGCTTAAACACATTTGTCAAACTTACCACTATTTTGTCAAAACCTTAAAAACATTTTTCTGTTTAAACACAGTTTACAAAACCCTTTCAGTCTTTATTGCAAAACACTGAACACGTGACACTCTTAGACACATAAAAGACTCAAAAATATAACGACAGGAAGCTGAAGAGAGACACGATTAACACTTTAGGCAACTTAGAAATCAAAACCTAAGGAAGGAAAAAGCTGATTCTGATTCAGGGGCGGAAACACGTCAGGGACAAAAAAAGGAAGTGGTTTGTGAGACACTGCACCGGATGCCACAGTGGAAAAATACTCTACAGAGTGTCGGGGGAGGGACTGTAAGCCCTGTGTGTTGGGTGAAAGGAACTTACTGTTTGTGTAATTGTTTATCATATTTCCATTATGTGTCATTTCTGTTTATTTATTTATTTTTATGTAGCATCACAGAACATCCAGCTAAAAAAATTATTTCAACCACTGACAGATCTGAATGTGAATGAACCAAAAAACTCTGCTGTGACTGAAAAAAAGGGAGTATATGTTTCCAGTTCTCTGGAAAACAGGAGACATATATCTGTGGAAAAGCACCAGGCAAACAGAGACAGAGAATCATTTTCAAAACCGTTAACACACAGAATGACTCATTTTGTTAGCAAAATGCTCTAACACTCACAAAACATTAAAAACATGCAACATAAGCAAATATTTCCATCAAACACCACAACTTGTGGTCAAATTAATTTATTCTTTCAATCAATCATTACACAATGGACAACAAAATACTAAATGCAGCCATCAATATGAAATATGATACTTTACAAACTCAAATGGATACTGGGAAAAAAAGCTTATGGGTGGAAATACCTTATAAATAAAAAAAAAAAAAAAAAAAGAAAGATGAGGCCTGGCATGACTCTGTATGTCATCATTTGGGACAATGTGGCTTTCCACCACTCTCGCCTTGTGAATGAATGGTTTGCAGCACAGCCTCGTATTATGATACAATTCCTCCCTGCATACTCGCCTCCCAATCGAGTTCTTCTCCTCGATTGGGAGGTGCATAGAGATTTATAATTATGCAAGTAGTTTCTATCAGCTGTGAATAGATTTTTTTCTTTTGTTCAACACAGTGAATCCAATAGAGTTTGGGGCCTTTCAATGAGATCTGTGGTAACTGTTTTGAAAAAGGGTGTGAAAAATGTGTGAAACTAATGAAAAAGTGTTAAAACATTTGCAAGAGAAGACTTCTGCTGTGCTAATAATGTGATGATGAAGATCAAGCGGATCCCAGTTTCATTTAGTATGTCTTAGCAAATGACAAAAACTGTAAGACACTGAGGGCCTCTGCTGTTCCAGGACTTTTTGTCAGCATAAACCACTTATCAACCTGAGGCCCTGGGAGAGAACACTTCCCCCTAGCTCCATCACTACAGTCAGAAGTCGCAGATTGAAGAAGAGAATAACAGTTAGATTGTCTAATCAGACAAATCTGATTCAAATCCCCTGCAAACAGATAAAGTCAGGTCCTGCTCAAACAGACTTAAAACTTGCACTGTTCAATGTCAGGTCTTTGGGAAACAAATCTTTTTTAATTAATGATTTTATAACTTCAAATAAGCTTGATTTTATGTTTTTAACAAAAATGGTATGGTTAGATAGCAGTACTGGAAATGCGGTCCTTATTGAATCCACCCCATCGAATTTCACATTTTTATCCAAAATGCGGGAAAACAAAAAGGGTGTTGGTGTATGTACCTTTCTTAAAAAAAATATAAATAAAAAAAATAAAAAAAAAAGAAAGATATGTACATTTTATTTTTCACATTTAGTCCATTCGTTCTTGACGATTATGCCACAGGTTCTCATCAACATCGCATTGAATGTTTTCCCTTTCAATGCACCGAGGGAAATACCTCCTTGCATGGCGTATCCATCCCTGGCAGTCCTCTGCACCTATTGCCAGGTAACCAGCATTCATTGCCTCCAGGAGGGGCATCTGCTCATATGGCCGGTGATCATACACCTTCCACCTCCAAGCAGAGAAGAACTCCTCGATTGGGTTCAGAAAAGGCGAGTATGCAGGGAGGAATTGTATCATATACGAGGCTGTGCTGCAAACCATTCATTCACAAGGCGAGAGTGGTGGAAAGCCACATTGTCCCAAATGATGACATACAGAGTCATGCCAGGCCTCAACAGCCCTCTCTCTTCAGGTGGAATCAGTAATTCTTTCAATGCATCAAGAAATGTGATGAGGCGTTCTGTATTGTATGGGCCAATAGTTGGTATGTGGCAAAGGACTCCATCATTGGAGATGGCAGCACAAATGGTGATATTGGCACCCCTCTGACCTGGCACTGTGACAGTGGCCCTCTGCCCTTCACTTTACAGAGGTTGAAGCCGGCTTCATCCACAAAAATGAATTTGTGATGTGCCCCTTCAGCTTCAAGCTCCATTATTCTCTAAGAGAAAGAGCAAATTCATAAAGCAAATTATTCCAGTCGCATGTAACTATGGTAAACAAGGCATTACAAAAAAATCTGTACCTGCACATACTGGAATCGTGCCTCCTTAACGATGTCAGAGTTTCTTTGAAATGGAACTCTGTACAGCTGCTTCATTTTGACATGGTTTCGTTTAAGGACTCGATCTATAGTTGCCAAACTCACACTGTTTATATTTCGAAATGATCCCTGATCTGCAATTACTGCTGCCTGGATTTCACACAGTCTGATTGCATTGTTTGCCACTACCATATCTACAATGGCAGACTCCTGTTCAATACTAAATATCTTTCCTCTGCCACCAGTGTGTGGCAATGTGTGGATTCTATAAAGTAAAAGCAAAAAGCATGTCAAAATTGACATTACTGTATGACAGTCAATTAAATGGGATTGATAAAACATCTGCATTACTGTAGACACAGTTTGTTCTGCTAACAGGGCAATACAGTAAAGCTGAAATACACAGTGTTATACATTACAGTAACACTGTGAATTACCTGTTCTCATTCTGAAAAAGCCTGATAATAGATGCCACAGTGCTCCGACTCAGAATGGGCTGGACCCTTTGTCCAGCATTTCTAAAGGACAAGCCATGATTGATGACATGGTCAATAATTGTTGCCCGAATTTCATTTGAAACTTGAGCTGGATTTTGTCCTCTTGCTGCTGCAGCTCCTCCACCACGCATACAAACTCCTCTTCCTCGGGCCCCTCTGCCATGGCCTCTTACTCTCCTTACGTGCCTATGGCCTCTTTGATCCATGCTTGCAAATAGCAACACAGAGGTGGCATCTTTTATAGATGGATGAGGACTGATTGCTGTTTGAAGAGTTGTGCAAATGAGTTTCACACAGGTGCATAGAGATTTATAATTATGCAAGTAGTTTCTATCAGCTGTGAATAGATTTTTTTCTTTTGTTCAACACAGTGAATCCAATAGAGTTTGGGGCCTTTCAATGAGATCTGTGGTAACTGTTTTGAAAAAGGGTGTGAAAAATGTGTGAAACTAATGAAAAAGTGTTAAAACATTTGCAAGAGAAGACTTCTGCTGTGCTAATAATGTGATGATGAAGATCAAGCGGATCCCAGTTTCATTTAGTGTGTCTTAGCAAATGACAAAAACTGTAAGACACTGAGGGCCTCTGCTGTTCCAGGACTTTTTGTCAGCATAAACCACTTATCAACCTGAGGCCCTGGGAGAGAACACTTCCCCTAGCTCCATCACTACAGTCAGAAGTCGCAGATTGAAGAAGAGAATAACAGTTAGATTGTCTAATCAGACAAATCTGATTCAAATCCCCTGCAAACAGATAAAGTCAGGTCCTGCTCAAACAGACTTAAAACTTGCACTGTTCAATGTCAGGTCTTTGGGAAACAAATCTTTTTTAATTAATGATTTTATAACTTCAAATAAGCTTGATTTTATGTTTTTAACAAAAATGGTATGGTTAGATAGCAGTACTGGAAATGCGGTCCTTATTGAATCCACCCCATCGAATTTCACATTTTTATCCAAAATGCGGGAAAACAAAAAGGGTGTTGGTGTATGTACCTTTCTTAGGGATAATATTCTTATCCAGAAACTATCACTTGGAGAGTTTTCATCATTTGAGTATTTGTCATTCAAAATGGAGTTGAGGTTTTCTCCATCTATTTTATATGTAGTTCTTTACAAACCACCCCAACAATGTCATGATTTTATTAGAAGAAGAAGAAGAAGAAGAAGAAGAAGTTTTATTTATATAGCGCCTTTCCGTAGCTCAAGGTCACTTTACATTTCACAAATACAGTACAGACAAACATTTAGATACACATCACATTAAACATATAGTTGTAATTACCCAAAGTGTTTGTTAAATAGATATGTTTTTAACTGAGACTTAAATGCATCCACAGATGAGATGTTTCGTAGATTAAGAGGTAACGCGTTCCATAGTTTAGGAGCATTTAAACTAAAGGACCTTCCACCAACAGTAGACAGACGGAAACGTGGGGTGGATAACAGACCGAGTTCGGCTGATCTAAGGGACCGGACAGGGCGATAGGGGGAGAGTAGGTCAGACAGATATTGGGGAGCAAGACCCATTAATGAGTTTACTGAAATGCTTTCGGTTAATTGCACAGAATTTGAACAAATAGTCATATCTGGTGATTTTAATGTGCATGTGGATAATGTTTGTGACAGAAATGCCAAAGAACTTTCTACTATTCTTGATACTTTTGGTCTTTGTCAGCATGTTAACTATCGGCCCATAACAGAGGTCACACTGGACTTGGTCATTACTAAAGGTGTTCATATTTCAGATGTCACTGTGATTGATGTTGCTCTGATCATTCATGTGTCTTTTTCCATCTGTCCATAATTCCAAAAGTTGCTGTTGGATCAAAGACTCCTTTTTCCCCCAAAAGATTTAACAGCTGTTTAACTGAATTGAAATCCAGTTTCACAGCCAGACGTCTCTTTCTCTCTGTTGCTCATCTCAGTCCATGGGTCACGGCACCAAATGTTATAATAATTTTTTGTCCATATTATCCAGAGAGAGCACAGAGACAGCGTATAATTTAAAAATGAATGGTCAGGTTTAATTATTGCAAGAAGAAGCAACGTACAAACATGTATAATGGTACAGGATGAAGTTTGCTCGTAAAAAGTAAACAATACATGAGATTTTATATCATGCAGTAAAGGCTGTAGGAGGCGTATCTTTCACACACACACCATGACGAGCTCCCAGGTGCAGGATTCATTCTGTGGCAAGTTATGTCAAGGTCTAGTTATGTCTATGTTCATGTTTGGATTAGCATGAAGGACATGACATGACCTGAAGAGAACTAGGATCAACCAATAATTATGAACCATAGGAAATTTTAAATTATTATAACAGACATCCCAACCTGCAAAAAGTCATTTCAGGGAGGTATCCCCAACATAGGTAAACAGTTAGTAAACATATTAAATATTCAACATTTTACAAAAAAATCTTAAATTTGAAGATTTTTATTGACCCCAAAATTTTATAAATTCCCTAAAAAGTAATAGTTATTACATTTGTGGAATTTTTGTTAATACGTTTGCAGTAGACAAAGGTAATTACTTTTGTCGGAAATTATTTAGTTTGTGGGTTTATTACATTTAAAACAAAGTTTTGTTCAGTGTTGCCCTTGTGTATATTTGAGCCAGCCAGGTCTATTTGGGCTTTTGGCCAAATAGAATTCCTGCATCTACATAACTAAAGCCCACACAAGTCTAGTACTGTCAAAACACTTCTTCTGGTGATCATCCTACTATGGGGCTTTGCGCCATGTTCGGTGGAACATGTGACCCCATAAATTGCACCCTTCAAGCCAAAGGTTTCAACTCATCGGGTTTTCATCTAAAGGCTCTAAGTTTGGTCAGAATCATCTAGACACGCTAGCCGACAAACGTTATCATTTTGTTTTTTGATGTTTTATCAGGTTTTGCTTTGTAACTCTCATTCGCCTTGTTGAATTGGGTTGGACCCAATGAAATGTTTGTGCACATCCATGACCTGAACACAAATAATAGAGCTACTCTGGAAAATAGCCCTCCAGCGTCCCCAACACATTTATAATGGGAGACTAAAATTTTGTTTGTTGTAGAGCCATTCAAATTGATACATACATCCATAATTGGATTGGATTGGATTGGATAATTGGACAAACAAAAAAGCCAATGACTACCACTCTCTATATGCCACTGTGTTGCCATGGCAAGGACCTAAATGTGTAAAAAAAAGTCAATGGGATGTGCAAAGCTAAATTTTTTTTTTTTTAATATAGGTAAATGAACTGCCACCATATTGTGGTTGGAGTTTGAGTGCCCGAATGATCCTAGGAGCTGGGGGCTATATGCCCCTGGTAGGGTCTCCCAAGGCAAACAGGTCCTATGTGATGGGCCAGACAAAGAGCGGTTCAGAACCCTTTATAGAAATGGAAAAATCAAGGACACTCACATTAATTAACTTGAAAGACTTTAGAGTTGCCAATTGACCTATGACCTACATGCATGTGTTTGGCTTGTGGGAGGAAGCCGGAGTACCCGGAGAGAACCTATGGTAACACGGGGAGAATATGCAGACTCCTCACAGACAGACCGGAGTTGGCTGAGAATGTTCGAGTCAGCTGGGGTTTGAAATCACAACCTTTATGCCGTGTGGCAGGAGTGCTAACCATTCTGTCAAGAAATATAAGTAGAATATGGAATGAAAAAGTTAAAGAAAAAGAGTGCGGATAAAACACTTTCATTTCAACTGAATGTAGGCAGAGATAAAGAGGGAGGTTTTAACCTTCCTCTTTTTATGGGTGCTTTATGGCTACACCCACAACTTTATAAAAAAAAGTACCTGATAACTTTTGTTTGCCCATGTGTCTAGTTCATTTTGCCCAAGTTTAGTGTCGGTGGGATAAAGCAGATAGTATCTGCTGTTTTTTAAACAAGAGCTGTGATTTTGGGGATTGGGGACTTTTTGTGTAGGGTAGGGGGTTCTTGGGTTTAGGGTAGTGCCATAATATAATTTTTACCTTCACATGTTATATGTGTGTGCCAAGTTTCATTTACCATCCATCCATCCATCTTCTACCACTTATCTGCGGCCGGGCCACGGGGGCAGCAGTCTAAGCAGAGACACCCAGACTCCCCTCTCCCCAGACACTTCCTCCAGCCCTTCCGGGGGGTTACCGAGGCGTTTCCAGGCCAGCAGTGAGACGCCTTGATCCGGGATCTTGTTCTTTCGGTCATGACCCAAAGCTCATAATCATAGGTGAGAGTAGAAACGTAGATTGACCGGTAAATCGAAAACTTTGCCTTGCAGCTCAGCTCCTTCTTCACCACGACAGACCAGTACATCGGCCGCATTACTGCAGAAGCTGCACCAATCCGTCTGTCAATCTCACGCTCCTTCCTTCCCTCACTCGTGAACAAGACCCCAAGATACTTAAACTCCTCCACTTGAGGCAGGAGCTCTCCACCAACCTGAAGGGGACAAGCCACCCTTTTCCGACTGAGAACCATCGTCTCAGACTTGGAGGTGCTGATCCTCATCCCAGCCGCTTCACACTCGGCTGCAACCCGCCCCAGTGCACACTGAAGGTCCTGGCTTGATGGAGCCAACAGGACAACATCATCTGCAAAAAGCAGAGACGAGATCCTGTGGTCCCCAAACCAGACTCCCTCCGGCCCCTGGTTGCGCCTAGAAATCCTGTCAATAAAGATAATGAACAGAACCGGTGACAAAGGGCAGCCCTGCGGGAGTCCAACATGCACCTGGAACAAGTCTGACATACTGCCGGCAATGCTCGACTCAAGCTCCTGCCCTGGTCGTACAGAGACCACACAGCTATTAGCAAAGGGACCCCATACTCTCAGAGCACCCCCCATAGGGTGCAACGAGGGACACTGTCGAATGCCTTCTCCAGATCCACAAACACAAGGGGACGGGTTGGGCAAACTCCCATAAACCTTTCAGAATTTCTTCGAGGCCGACCAATAGTCCTTCCCTATGGCCTCACCGAACTCCTCCCAGACCAGAGTTTTTGCCTCCACAACCACCCGGGCTGCAGCCCGCCTGGCCTGCCAGTACCCATCAGCTACCGCAGGAGTCCCTCGAGCCAACCAGGCTCGATAGGTCTCCTTCTTCAGCTTGACGGCATCCCTTACATCCGGTGTCCACCACCGGGTTCGGGGGTTGCTGCCACAACAGGCACTGAAGACTTTATGGCCACATCTCCGAGTGACCGCGTCAACAATGGAGGTGGAGAACATGGTCCACTCGGACTCAATGTCTCCAACCACCCTTGGAATCTGGTTGAAGCTCTGCTGGAGGTGGGAGTTGAAGATCTCTCTGACAGGGGACTCGGCCAAACGTTCACAAGAGACCCTCACAGTATGTTTGGGTCTGCCAAGTCTGCCCAGCTTTCTACCCCGCCATCGGATCCAACTCCCCACAGTTCACAGCTCCACCCCTCTCTTCACTCGAGTGTTGAAGACATATGGTCGGAGGTCAGATGAAACATCTACAAAGTCGATCATCGACCTCCGGCCTAGGGTGTCCTGGTGCCACGTGCAATGGTGGACAGGACACCCTTATGCTTGAATATGGTGTTTGTTATTGACAAATTGTGACAAGCACAGAAGTCCAATACCAGAACAACGCTCGGGTTCAGATCCGGGGGCCCTTCCTCCTAATCAGCTTCTCCAGGTGTTACTGTTGCTGCCCACATGAACGTTGAAGTCCCCCAGTAGAACGACGGAGACCCCGGTTGGAGCACTTTCCAGCACCCCTCACAGAGACTCCAAGAAGGCCGGGTACTCTGCACTGCCATTTGGCCCTCGCATATGAGTCCCCACACCAGGCCTGGCTCCAGGGTGGGGCCCCGGTTGTCCCACCCTGGAGCCAGGCCTGGTGTGGGGACTCATATGCGAGGGCAATGCCTTGCCTTGAACCCAAAACAGAACAAGTACAATTAAAAAACAAAGTTCCATATGGTAGCTCCACGTTCTAGACATTAATAGAGTATACTTGGCATGCTATCATAATCACTCCATGTGTATGTGTGTTTGTGTGTGTCCTCGCTGGTATTCCAACAATTCCATCCCTCTTTGTCCCCTTCTCAAAATAACCCCCGACCACATAGCAGCTGAGACTGAGCTGCAAACCTGAGTCCACAAAACACAGACAAAGAGATGGAGAAGGTCAGAACAGCAGTGGGAAACAGGCGTTTGATAAACAACAAGTTCATGGCAGAGCTTACAGCACAGGGAAAGAAACTTATTGTATTCCATGAATCCCAAAATGTGTCTTGGGAAGTGTGGAGTGCTGTGTGCACCAAGGTTAGTCCAGCTCCAGTCTCACCAAGTCATTGTTCTTATGACATAGTTTTGAGGCCGGCATTGTTGCCAAAAAAACAAACAAAAAAACTCTGATGGATTTTATCAGTGTCCAGTTGCCATGATGTCTGGCTCAACACCAGCTATGACAAGAAATCTAGCATGCTAAAAAGCTGGGCCATTTAACGAAAAGCTACAGCGCTGGACACAGGAGCATGGACTTTATATTGTATGGACAAACCAACAATCCACCACAGTCCCATATTATTTTTTTTTGGCCTTTAATTACCTTTTTTATTTATTTATTTATTTTTTAACTAGAATTGGAGTCATTCAATGGCGGGTTGTGCATTTTACACATAGTGTTCCTTCTTCCTGACTGGGCTGTAGACCCACATCTGGGCCACACCCTGCACTGAAGGTTGTAGGCCCTCTTCTGCTGGACTCCTGATTCTGCCAGGTATCTCTGAGAAAGATCTTTGACCGATTGCAGCTGCTCCACCAAGCTGTAGAAATAGTCCAGTCCTGGTTCTCCTCCCACCACTGGCTCTAGTGGGGGCCCAAACACAAGGTCTACCGGGGTAAAAAGTTCATGGTCAAACATCAGTGCAGCTGGGGTACGCCGCGTGGACTCCTGCAGGTGGAAGGTGGCAGTCCCAGTCAGAGCTGTGTGGCCAGGGTCTGATTAAACCGCTCCATCAGTCACTCTCTGGGTGCAGTAGGGTGGTCTTAGTCTTCTTCACCCCGAGCCGCTGGCACACCTCCTGGAACACCTCCTGGAACTCCCTAGCCCTTGGTCACTATGGAGTTCCTCAAAAGAACTCGTGGACCAGTCTCTGGGTGGTCGTCGCAGCCGTCTGGTCAGAAATAGCATAGGCCTCTGGCCACTTAGTAAAGTAGTCCATGGCCACAATGACATACCGGTTCCCCTGGTTCGTGGTGGGAATTGGGCAAAGAATGTCAACGCCCACCCTCTCCATAAGTGCCCCCACCTGGTACCACTGTAAGGGGGCATGGGATTGACAAGTTGGGTCCTTCTACGCAGTACAGGTGTCACACTGGTGGACAAATATCTCAACGTTGCTCCTGCATCCTGGCTTGTAGAACTGCTGTCTCAGTCGCTGCATGATCTTGGAACTGTGGACCCAGTTGAGATTGCTGCTCCGCAGGCGTTGGGTAAACAGGAGCTATCGGAGCTTTCACTGCCCGTCCAGGGAGCTCCAGCAGTAGAGCAGCCCCCACCCAGGCACTAACCCGGGCAAAGACTGAGTCGTGCTGCTGGTCCTGCTGGAGCTGCTGGGATCAATTGGACTGAAGTTGTAGTCTTGCTGGATTTCAATTCACCTGGCCAGAAGAGCCTAAGGCTCTTTAAAGTTTAGCAACCAGATAAATGATGCATGGTTGGTCAGCAGAACAAACAGCTGCCCATACAGCTAGGGCCTGACGGGGTGAGGGCCCTGGACAGCTCCTAGCAGCTCTTGGGTAGCTGCTGGGAGCTGCTGTGTACTAAAGAAGAACACTGCTGTTACCACTTTGAATAATGTTTTTATATTTCACTTTTATTTGCTGTCATGATCTTTTGGCATTTGGATTGCACCCAAGTGTTATAGAGAATACATCAATTATTTTGTCACCACATTTACATAGAATTTAATATTGTTCACACTGTAAGCCAATCAAGTGAAATGTAGATTTTGTGATTTATTCCGTCGGTCTCGCCTTTATAGTGGCCATAAAATATAATGTGGTAAAACTCATTCACAGAAAGAACGCATTTTCACAATCACCAATTTTTTGCCAATAGTCTTCACACGCCACGGTGCTTGAATTGCATTCAATATGGTTCTAATTCATAGAATTGTTTCCTGCTCTTGGGCAGAAAAGAAGATGCAACAAACGTGTTCAATGCAATTGGCTGTTTGCTTGGTAACATCAGGATTATATTAGAGCTTTAGTTGTTTTTCTTACTGCATCTGGTAAAAATAACACTCTGCATCTTCTAATGATACGTAGATAGACCCTTTACCATTTTAGTAATAATATTGTCAATATGTTTGTTCTAAGATAGTGTTTTGTCCAATGTGAGGTCTAGAATTTGGCCTCTTCCACCTGATACAAAGATAAGATACAAAATTTTATTTTGAACTTTCAGATGATATTTTGTGACAAAGACAATACTCTTTGTTTTTAACACATTCAAAACTAACTTGTTTGCAGTGATCCATTGTACAAATGTGTACTGTGGAATCACAATCAATCTGTGTACATAGATATTTTTGCTGCATTCAGCACATTTGGTCAATCATTTGTATGAATGGTATACAGTAGAGGCCCCAGACAGCTGCCCTGTGGTATCCCACAGCTCAAAAACCTACCATCAGAATATGACCCATTAAAAAAACTCTTTTTTTATTTGTTCAGTAGTTTCTGAACCATTCTAGTGAAGATGTTTTAAATCCATTACATCTGAGTGTACTTAATAATTCATAGTCTATTACATCAAAAGCAGCTGTAAAGTCAAGCATTACAGCTCCAACAAATTTATTTTCATCCATCTCACCCAATCAATCATCTGTCATCTAAACCATAGCTGTAGCTTTGGAGTGACTCTCTGTATGTATGTTGGTAACTGGTGTTAAGATTGTATTTATCAAGGTATGATTTAATCTGTTCAAATACAAATTGTTTCATAAGTTTACTTCAAACAGCCAGCAGGCTAATTGGTTGACTACTTGATTCTGAGAATGGCAGTTTATTATTTTTTGACAGAGGAATTTTTTTTTAGATATTTTCCACCTTTGTGGCCCAGATCCATGTACAAAACTTTGATTCACACTAATTACACTAATTAGCATATTGTTCCTTAAATACTCTGTATTGTTTATGAAATAATTATGAATGGCAATTTCAATTGGTTTTGTTAAAAATTTGCCATTAACAGGAACTCATTTGTGTTCCAATACTTTCCTATAAGTTAGTTTAGGGTGCTCCATAATTTCTTACTAACAGTACCAATAATGTGCAATACATTTTTATAATATAATTTATTTTTCCTAATGTTAAATTTTTTAACCATATTTCTTCCCAGATAATATTGCTCTCACTTTTGCCTGATTTCTTTCTTCCATATGTTGCTTTAGCTCATTATCCCTCCATGGACAGCTTTGTTTTCTGATTGTGTGTTTCTTGAGAGGAGCATGCTTTTCTATAATAGGCAAAAGCATTGATTAAAAAACTTGAATAATGCAATTTCTGGATTAAGTTCTGTTAAAACAATTTACCAATTAAATTTTTAATGGCCTCTACAAATCTCTTTGAGTTAATTAACTTGTATAATCTTTTGAGTATAATTTAAGGACCAGGGTATCTGCACATTTTTGATCAACAAATTTAATGACTTTTAAGACCTTTTTAAGACCTTCAAGAATTAAAATTAAGACCATTACCACGGCAAAAATATATATATAAAAGGACACACGACAAAGCTGTTCAGGTTAACAAAGCACATTTGTATTTGAGCAACAGTGCAAATAATCAGTGCATATTCAGCAACATAAAGTGCACGTCAGGCAACTGCCTTCTCAATACTACAACAATACTGCTGTAAATAACATACAAACAGTGTGTAAACAAATCAAATTGAAAATGACAAGTTAAACACAGTCCAAAAAATCTATGGAGTAAAAAAAAGGAATTAGTGTCCAGACAACAGCAAAGAACCCCAATATTCTTGCACAATTTTTACTGTTGATCCGTTACGCATCTCAGTTCAGTAGCCTTCTTTTCAATGTCAGCATTCAGGACCACCAACTGCTCTCTTTTTTCCTTAGCTCGTCGTCTCAGGGTGTTTGACTTTGTTATTAGTGTTGCCATTTTGGTGCCAGCAGAATTCTCTGCTTTTTCTGCCATTTGGTCAGCATCGGTTTGAAGACTCTCACATACACCTTCCAATGATCTCCTCTGCCTTTTGAGATCCTCCAGTTCCTCCATCACATTCTTTCTTTTTTTCTTTCGGTCATCTTTTCCTTTTACTCCTCTCCTCATCCAGGTATGCTCTGTACCTGGTGCGTGCTGTGGCACAGTAACCGATCATCTCTTTGATCAGAGGCACTTTGGTCACTCCTCCACACACTCTGACATGGTCACATATAAATCTCTGTGCAACGATTCCTTCCTCAGTTAGGTTGCAGGTCTCCACCTCTTTATTTGTTGAAAACCCACGTTCAACTTCAGCTTGCCCATGGGACAAGAGCAGCAGATTTTTGCAGAATGCCCAGAGGTCAGGATAAGATCCACCCATTCTCTGATGCAAAAATACATCAACTCTGCATTCTTCAGAAGGACTGAAGGAGATGAAGTCCAATCCTTTGGCATCAGTGTGCAGGAAATTTTCAAACTGCTGAGATATTACATCACCTGTAATTAGATTTGATGCAGAAGAAAAATGTCAACACAGGATCACAATGAGAAAGTAGCATGATACCAGAAATGTGCAATAAAATCTCTGGGTATATGTTAAGCTGGGCTGCGTTTCCCAGTTAACAATAGTTGCTATCCAGTTAACAACTTAGTTGGTTGGCAATGGGAAATTGCAACTGACAAAGTAGCTAACTTAGTTAGCAACTATGGTTTTGGGGAACACACCCCAGGCTAATACTTCAAACCAAAAGAGTTGGTTGGTTGATAAAAGGTTTTAAAATTCATGTGTTAAAAATATTCTTGTTGAAAACAAAATGAAAACATAATTTAATATTCGATTCTATTCTAATCTATTCTTATTCCTAAAGTTTACCAGCAGATATCCCGCCTGCCAACTGTTTGTCCTGCACAAACTTCTGGATTAGTGCTTTTATCTTCTGCAGACAGTCATCTGGCTTTGAGTGCATTTTCTTTGGGTCCAAACACATCATATTGTGCACAATGGAATACTTCAGAGGGCACTTATCCAGCGCCTTCTTGCAGATGTTCGAAAGAACAATCTGGCAGTCTTTTCTGAACTGAAGCAGACCAAGGTCACTAACTCTGCCTTTGGCCCCTGACAGCTCCTAACAACAAAACATGGCTTGTCAAATTTCTATGATCTCTCCAAACACTAAGCAGAAGATTAACAATACCTCAACTGTACATATCAAAACAGCTCACACTCAAAGTTAGTCACATTTGTTTGACACATTTCTATCTAAAGATATCAGTGAATGTACATGAAGTCCCACCTTGATGACAGCTGTTGCACCCATTCCAATGTCCACTTCCTTTGGACTCAGCCAGAGTTTTTGATCCGTAATATCAAGCCTAACAAGTTTGTACGGAGTGAGAGGCAGCGCATCTCGCTTGATAAAGCGTTTAAGGAGATTCTGAAAATAAAATTTAATTCAGTTAATTTGTGTGTGTGTTTGACATGTGGTGTTGTTGTTACTGTTGTTGTGAATGATTACCCGGATCAAATTTTCCAAGTCCTCCCAAAGGAAGGGCATCATAGGCACATCCGTCTGATATTTCGCCAGAAATGGCTGAAAGGCTCGTGATATCGACATGAAAAAATGGAATTTGGCCAGTAGAAGGGGATCCATTTGGGCTTCACAAATGCTGTCAAATGATGATGTCCCTGGATTCTTCACCTTCTTTGACTTCACAAGGTCTACATACTTCACAATGGCGGGCCAAACTTCGAAAGCTCTTTCAACAGCAGGCAAATTTTCTAACCACCTATGCCCACAGAAAGGCAAGGGGAATTTTGAGGTTGCTGTTGCAGAAGCGAAATCTTCTCTTCTGGCTGGTGCGCAGTGGAAGAGAAAATGAAGTGCTTTAAGCACTTTTTCCACCATCCACAATACAAAACCACCCTTAAATGCATTATGAAGGGTGTGTAAACCACAGCTTCCGACAATTTCAATTTGTGTCCCAGCAAATTGCTCAGCATGCTCTTTTTGCAGGAGATTCACAAATTTCCAGTTGACATACGGTCCATCCATTGACAAGGAGAGCATATTCCTGAGATTTAGTTCCTTTGCACATTCCTAAAAATATGAAAAACACAAACATTATAAAAACTGCCAACTTATTCCTAAAGCAATGAAACCAAGAGAATTGTATTAAGATAGCCTATGTCTGTCAAATATTTAAATATAGTAAGTTTACCATAACATAAGGTGTGCAAACATAAACATACAGAAAAATTGCCTTATGCCACACACACACACACACACACACACACACAATTATTATCCCATTTACAAACATTAAACTGACATTTTAAATCACGTGCTTGTCTTAATTTGTTAGATTGTTGAATGGCTTACCTTGAACTTTTCCAGTAAGTCTTCAGCAGTGGAGTGACCCATATCAGAGTTTCCGCTAGAAAAAAATGGTGCCGGTCAAAGTGACCGGCAGAGGTTTCGTTTTCCGGACATTTTTTTCGTTACCATCAACTACCTCACATCTTAGCCATGGGAACTTGTCACTCCATTCCGACCGATGCGCCCTACACTTCGGCTTTTTCTCCGGTGGTTGCGGAGGCGAAGGCTCAGCCAGACAGCTCCGCCGCGGAGCTATCTGGCTGAGCCTCCGCCGCGGAGCTGTCTGGCTCTGGACATCTGAGGCTTCAGGCGTTCCTGATTCAGTATCCTCCTTCGCGTCTGGCCTCTGAAAAAAACTTTTAAGGCTAGTCTGCCTGGGCCTGGCCATAGTTGAAACGTCTCTCAATAGTTCGTGGTTTAGGTCTATATTATAGCCGTTAGGCGTGCGCTTTATTTGAAATGCAACATGCGATGTTGTTTAAAAACTTTCAAACGGTCGATTCAGATTGTGTTGGGGGGCGGGGCCGGGATTATTAGGCAGTTTTAATCGGACAATTTGACCTGAGAGATTTAATTTTGTCGGACATTTAATTTTTTTCCCGGCCAATGACCGGTAATTACCGGACAACAGAACCCCTGACCCATATACTGTGATCCCAGATACCGGGACTGCACTCGAGAACCATTCTCGTCATTCGCCCAATACCTGACATGCAAATCCAGTTGTTTGCTTTTGGTGGTCCTATTCATACTTTCGTCAAACATGAGAACGAAGCTGCCTTGATTCACACTTGACAGAAGTTCCCTTTTTATGTACGGAACAAGTCCAAATCGAGCAAGATAAGAGGTTTTGTCCTTGCCACAACTAAATGTTTTTGCACATTCCGAGTCAGGGAACATTGCCCTGAAGACGGTGCTCACGTCTTCATTGGACGTATAGGAGTGATGTCGGCTAATCGTGTGCAAAACCCACAGCATTTCAGCCTTCAGTGTAGTGGTTGGGGAGAATTTACCGAAGGCATTACTTGTACTGGGACCCAAAGACACCAGTGTAACGTTAGCCTTTGAAGTAGATACGATGCTGCAAACAACTGAATGGGGACAGTTGTTGCCTGACTGTCGGCATAGCGCTTGTGCTTCTCCCCTTTCATATGTGCATCAAGGGCTCTGCAGCCCATTGTTCCCAATTGTATCGTCTTTTTGCAAAGTCTGCACCGCACTTCGTATTCCGACATTTTTTGTAACCAGCCGCGATATTTCTCATCATTGAGCCAGTTATCATTAAACCTACACTTCCCCATCTTGGCTTGCGTCTGTCACGCTCATAGCTGAAACACTTCTTCGTCTGTTTCTATGACAGGCCTACGGGGAAAACACTGCCCCCTAAATGAAGTATGATGCCTGTGCTATAGGCACACGCTACTTACTTTTTGCTGTCTTTAGACAGGGACGTGCGCTGGTGAAATTACGTTAGCATGGAAAATAGTTTTTTCCGATATCTTTCTTTCATTCTGCCCAGATGAAATTTAATGCCGCCCAGATGAAATTTAATGCCACTTTTCGAAAATTTGCGAAATTTAATACATTTTAAGACCTTAAAAAACGTATATTTTATTTAAGACGTTTTAATACTTTTTAAGGATCCGCGGAGACCCTGAGGACTCTCTTTAACTGCCTACCCTTCGTTCTCCTTATCATTACTATTAGGTTACAGTCAGAACAGCCCATGGGCACTGACAGTATTTCAGAACAGGTTCCTGGGACATTAGTGAAAATATGATCAGTACAGGAGGTTTTTACTGTCACCTTTCCTCTTCATTATTTTGGTGTTTTTTTTAAACCATTTGGGTTAGTCTCCAAGCAGCTGCATCTGCTTCAAGTTTGATTTATTTTTTTGCAGTTCTTAGTGCTCCAATCAATGTTTAGGTCACTCATAAAATATACAGTACCTATTATTTTGAGTTGCATACCTGCTCTAACATTGCACACATGGAGACCAGATATTGCGCTCGGTGGCCTGTAACAGCAACCAATCTACATGGGTTTAATATGGGGTACTGTATATGTAATATACACTTTAATTGGAATATGACTTTGTGCGTATATGGCAACCCCACCACCATAGGCATTCCTATCTTTTCTGTATACATTAAGATTGATAAGATTAACTCCAAGATGGCAGCATGATGGCAACATGTCTTGTTCAATGTGTATTTGTTTTTAACTTATATAAAATTGTTTTAGATTATATTTTATTGAAGCAGTTGCAATCTGATAGATACATTTTGTTATCTTGACGAGTGTGGATTCCATACCCTGTTCTTTGTGGGCTTTTTACATTTACATATACATTTACATTTATTCATTTAGCAGACACTTTTATCCAAAGCGACTTACATTACATTACCAGTGTTACAGTCACTGGAGGCAAGGTGGGTTAAGTGTCTTGCCCAAGGACACAACGACAGTATGAACTGTGGGGAGAGTGGGAATCGAACCGCCTACCTTCCGGTTGAAAGACGACCGCTCTACCCACTGAGCTACTGCCGCCCTGTACTACTGGTTTGGGCCTGACACACCACACCGAGCCTGTGCTGCCGCTTGGGCCTGCTGCATCACAACTAGCCTGTGCTACCGCTTGGGCCCGCTACATCACGCCGAACCTGTGCTACTGCTGGTGTCTGCAGTACTATTTTAGGCCTTATATTAACTGAGGTCTGTACAATTTGGAAACTGCTACAAAGGTCAGCATGTATCTGTTTATTTTTCCTCTTTTTAACTGTACTACGTCCATGTGAGGTAAAAGTCAAACATGGATATCAAAGTTGTCCTTATGTTTTTTCTGCTTCTAAAGTCACTGACTAGGATCACACCTTTTTTAATGCGTTGTGTTTTAATAGGAGTCCTGCAAACTGGCTTTTACGGGTTACAGAAAATATTCTGACTGTTCACTCTTGTGTCTTCTTGTATGAACCATATAACTGGTTGCTGAATTTTTACAGTAGGTCCTCCATCTGAACGAGGCACAAAAAAATCTATTTTATGCCGGTACACAATTCTGTAAAGAAAAAGTGTGTTATTTTACTGCTGCTTTTACTGTCAGGGAATGTTGAACCCAACCCTGGTCCAGAACCTTCATGTTTGAGTACTCCTGATGATTTTAAAGCAAAGTGTGGCCTTGGAATTGCTCATCTAAATGTCAGAAGTCTTCTCCCTAAATTAGATTTGATAAAAATCTGGGTTGATAGATTTAACACTGATATTCTTGTATTGTCTGAAACATGGCTGACAAAATCAATCACTGATAATGACATTGCTGTCCAAGGTTACAATGTTTTTCACTGTGACCGTCCTAGAAAAAGTGGTGGTGTCGCTCTTTACGTAAGGAACAGATTTTTGGTAACTGTTCTGTCATCGTTATCTATTAGTAAAAAGTTTGAATGTCTTGCTTTGAAATTAGAACTTTATGAGGGCCATTCTATCTCAGTTGTAGGCTGTTACAGACCTCCCTCAGCAACAAATGATGCCCTGTCTTTATTAACTGAACAGCTAGCAATGTTAAATTTTAACGAGATTCTTCTTGTCGGGGATTTTAATCTGGATTGGCTGACGTCTGTTTCTGATAATTTTAAAGTAATTTGTGATTCTTCTGATTGTTATTCTAATCTCACACAGCTGATCAGTACTCCAACACGGCCAAATCTTAAACAGCCACTAAAATCTTCCAAACTTGATCTAATTTTTACGAATGTCCCGCATCAATATACTGCTGTTGGAACATTTGCCAAGGATTTAAGTGACCATTGTGTTATCACCACTGTTAGACCAGGGGTTCCCAAACTTTTCAGACCACGACCCCCAATATTAGACTGCTGACGATCCCCCCCGGGGTATGACTGACTTTTCATTTCTTTGTTCCTCTTTTCTTCTTCTAAATGCATGTAGCCTACATGCAAATTATTATTATTTAGCCTATTGTATTTATTTTTGAATGTATTTATTTATCTATTGTTATTTAATTTATGATTAAAAAGGGGTGCACTTAAGACAGTATGTTTATCATAAAATAATTAATGAATGTTTTATTTTTTTTTAAAAGAAAGAAAGACAGTTTTTACAGTTTAAGAAATGTTTGTGTACTATTCATTCTTAACATAAAGACTTGTTTTGGTGATTTTATTATACTATGCTTTTTGCCCAAAATGGACTTTAAACGATAAAAATAATGACTAAATAACAAATCTCTCTCTCTCTCTCTTTCAAAACAAAGTTTTACTTTCAGTTTATTTTAATTATCCTAAATTTATACTCGCATCATTACAACCTTTTTAAAAATATATAAAAATAATAATCATAAAAAATAAATAAATAAATAAAAAAATCTGGAAATCATCTCGCGACCCCCTGCCCACCACTGGGTCGCGACCCCCACTTTGGGAACCACTGTGTTAGACAAACAAAAATTATTAAAAGAAGACCTAAAATTGTGTTAAAACAGGATTTTAAACATTTTTGTGAACAAGCTTTTTATCATGACTTGTGGATCTGTGACTGGAAAGAGATTTTTCTTATTAATGATGTGGAACTAGATTGGAAATATTTTTATGATGCTTTGTCTGAAATTAACAACAAACATGCATCGTATGAGTAAAAAGTTGCAACAATCCCTGGTTTTCCTGTGAGCTGTAATTTAAACTTTTGAAAGAAAGAGATGAAGCTTGGGCTAAGGCCAGAAAAACAAAGTCTTAGGTTGACTGGCTGAGTTTTAGACAACTTAGCTTCACTTCCCTTATTAAAAAGAGTAAATCTAAATATTACTTGTCTAAAACCACAAGTAATCTAAATGACCCAAAGAAATTTGGAAAGTTATAAAATCTTCTTACGGAAACATACAGACCAATGAACTCCCAACATTCATTCATTAATTCATTCATTTATTCATGAATGCATGTTAGGAGTTCATTTATTCATGAATGAATGAATGAACTCCCAACATGCATTTATTCTCACAGATAAATCTGAAATACTAAATTGCTTTAACAAACATTTTGTTTCATCGGGTTGTCTATATGAGACATTGCATCCCATTACAAAAACCTTAATTTTACAAAAAGGGCATTCATTGCCCCCTCCATTACCTTCTTCAATTGGCTCGTTTGTTTCCCTCAAGCAGCTGGAAACAGACAAACCTGCAGGTCCAGACAATCTTGATCCTTTTTTTTCTTAAAATGTCAAAATATTTTATAACTGAACCCCTGAAATATCTTTTTAACTTTAGCCTTTTAAACAATGTCATCCCTATGGTCTGGAAGTCTGCTTTTTTTCTTCCTTTGTTGAAAGGAGGGGACTCAGCCGATCCTAATAACTACAGGCCGATATCAAAGTTATGTATCCTGGCAAAGGTCTTTGAGAAAATTGTTGCTGAACAGCTTAAAAAATGTATTGAGGTTCATGAATTTTGATCAAACAACCAATCTGGTTTTCGAAAATTACACAGTACAATAACTGCTGCAGTTAAAGTAGTTAATGATATAATTGAGGATCTTGATTGTAAAAAGTTCTGTACAGTGTTGTTTATTGACTTGTCAAAGGCCATTGACACTGTTGATCATGTGACCTTGTTAAATCAGCTCCATAAAATTGGTCTGACACTGCTGTTGGCTGGTTTTCTAACTATCTAGCGGTAGAGCTTAGTGTGTACACCTAGTTGGCATGTCTTCCTCCTTTCTTTCAGTAACAAAAGGAGTACCCCAGGGTTCTGTTCTGGGGCCAGTGCTGTTTTCTATTTATGTGAATGATCTTGGTGAAAAGGTGTCAAATGCTTTTTTTCACTTTTATGCTGATGACACAGTTATCTATTGTTCCTCTCCTTCAATTGAACAAGCCTTTGATTTCTTACAGTCTGCATTTGATGCAGTTCAGTCTCATCTAAATCAGCTGAGGCTAGTGTTAAATGCAGACAAAACTAAAGTTATGATTTTCTCAAATAGAAAACTCCCCTCTCAGCTCCCTAAAATAAAAACAGCTGATGGAAAAGAAATCTAAATGGTCTCTTCTTATAAGTATTTAGGCTTTGTTATTGATGAAAATATGTCGCTCCTTCAAACAACATATTGAGCATCTTGTACGTAAACTGAAGCTAAAGCTCAGTTTTCTTTTCAGAAACAACTCCTGTTTCTCTGTTTCTACCAGGAAACGTTTAATTTCTGCAATTTTTACCTTTATTTATTTATAAAAATAAATAAAAAAAGCTGGACACTGTTTATCATTGTGCTTTAGGTTTTATGACTGGTTGTGGAAATCGTGTTCATCATTGTACATTGTATGCTGCAGCTGAGTTTCCATCCCTGTATGTTCGCAGGTGGTCTCATTTGTTGACTTTCATTTATAAATGTATTCTTGGGCTTCTCCCATCTTACCTCTGCACATACATGCGTAAAAACCAACACCAGTATGCGCTGCGTTCTCAGAAGAACATACTGATGGTGGTTCCCAGAGTCAGAACGGAGTTGGGTAAAGCAGCCTTTCAGTAGCTGCCCCCTGTGCATGGAATGACCTGCAAAAGGACCTAAACCTATCTGAACTTGTGACTTTAGGAGAATTTAAATCTATTTTAGAGAGGCGTGAACTCAAGGAGATAGGAAAATGTAACTGTTTTTAAACTTGTACACATTGACTGTAAATATTATTTGTTTTGTTGATGTCTTTGTATGTTTTTAAATTGTATGTAAATGCTGTTGTCTTGGCAAGGTCACTCTTGAAAAAGAGAGAGAGATTTTTAATCTCAATTAGTTTTTTTTACCTGGTTAAATAAAGGATATAATAAATACATTATAAACTTGAAAAAGTATTTGTCGATCATAAAATGTATCATTAAGATGGGTTTCAGATAGTGTCAAAATAGCTGATGTCAATATTTCAGTAACTTCTATTAGTTTATTTCTAGTGGTTTTGGTGTATTACTCCTGGGATGAACAAGTAATTTGTCATAATGTAAAAAAGCTGTTTAGTCCTTATTAATGTAAATGTTCGTACCTCTGAGGGATTTAGTCCTCTGTACTATCTGACTTATCCTTGAGTTGTTGCGGTTTGTCTTCTTTAGATTTCCCAACACGGTGAGCTCTTTCCAATGTCCCTGTGTAACTGTTGCTTCTTACTTAAGCTTTTTGACTTTTAGCTGTCCATCCAGGTTTTACCAGTTGACTCTCCCACGCCCTTTATCACCAGTCTATTTCTTCTGGACAGTGACTCCAAATACAGTACTTCATTTGATCAATGACAGCAGGCATCATGTTTCACTGAGGGTGGAACATGGCGGAACATCACGTGTGTACAGTTGGTAGTGGTGCGTGAAAAATCTATAAAGCGTCAAGTGGTTGAGTCATTATTGAAGATGAACTGGTTGCTAAGATGCATACTTTGACGCAGGATAAAAATGTTATTCTGGTCACTAAAAACTTTTCTTCTGAATGGATTGAGGAATCAAAGAAGATTCTCTTTGAAGTCTGCCCTAAGACAACGGTGCGTAATATTGCGCACAAAGGGCCACAGAAGGATATAAATAATATCAAAATGTGCATTAAAGTGATCAATGAATGTGGTGAAAACATTCTACGTTTTGTGTCACATTATCAGGATGACTTGCCGATGGTAGGTTTTGAAAGCATGGACGCATCAACTCTTCTAAGCAGAGTGGAGCAACTTAGACAAAAAGTACAGGAGCAGACTAATGTCTGCAAAAAACAGCAAATATCCACAGAAAGTATTAAATGTTGGGTTGCTGAGATTGAACAAAGTCGTACTGCTCCTGAAGTACTCACGGGGGAGTATACTTTACCATAAGGGCCAGCAGGGATGTCATCTTGGTCTGCTGTGGCAGCGGAGATTCTGGATCAAGTATTTGATAACGTGCCCACAGAAAGTCATGACTCTACCAGGGAGTGGACCATAGTTGTCAGAGAAGGTCGGCGTGTA
The DNA here is from genome assembly GCA_024416835.2 of Perccottus glenii. Taxonomy (NCBI): domain Eukaryota; kingdom Metazoa; phylum Chordata; class Actinopteri; order Gobiiformes; family Odontobutidae; genus Perccottus; species Perccottus glenii. Next base: position 6,031,241 of record CM044558.2, read on the forward strand.
AAGCATGGGCCACAGTTCAAAGCTGATAAGAATCTTTCTGCTACACGAGCCCCCGGGTGGCGAGAGCGGAAGAAAGTATCTGGCATAACTGGCATTTGTACTGCTAGCAGCATCCAGGTGGTAACAACTAAATGGTTGAGTTTGTTTGTTACACATTTTGACCCTGCACTTGAAGCTGCCATTTTACGTAAATATCTTATGGGGAAAACAAACAAAACGTCAGTCAAATGTAAGAAGATTGCAACAATTCAGAGCCGTTTCAGTTCGTTCCACGTTACAGCTGAGTGCAATGACATTGCCGTTATGTATGACCCTGACCTATGGCCAGCTGGGACATACATACGTCGCTACTATGAAGTGCGTAAACCTGGAGGTGCGCATAGGTCTCGTGACCATGGTCAGACCTCTATAGGCCAGCTCCCGGTTGTACAGAAAATTACCATAGACCATGGCGTGGTAAGCGAGAGCAGTAGCTGAGAATATGTCTTACAATTCTGACTTTCTCCGTTGTGTCTTATAATGCGCTCGGTTTGCGTGTTGGGCACAGTGAAGGGGATAAAGCGCTGTGTTTAATTGTGGACAAGATCTTAGAAGCCTGTGAGGTGTTGTGCATTCAAGAGACCGTTTTGGCCAAACAGGACCTTGATTGGCTCAATGGGCTACACAGGGACTTTAATGGGACTGACGAGTCTACTACTGATCTTAATTCTAAATTGAATAAAGGTAGAATTCCCGGTGGAGTTGCCATTTTCTGTCGAAAGAACTATGATAGTATGGTTAAGGTGCTAAGACTTGGGGTGGACTGAACTATTGGGCTTGAAGTTCATTGTAATGATGGCATGTTTACCATCTTAAATGTATATACACCATACGAGTGTGCTGAATATGAAGAGGAGTATGTAAATAGATCAGTATGTATTTTGACATTTATACAGGCCAGTGACTGCTCCTGTGTATGTGGTTGGGGATATGAATGCTGACATCTCAGATGTAAGATCTACTTTTTGGCAATCATTTAAAACAGTTCTGTATTGACAGTGGATTGGTACTGTCCAGTCAGATGTCCCTGCCTGTTGAAAGCTTTACATATGTAAGTGATGCTTGGCATACTACATCCTGGCTTGATCACTGATTTTGTACAGCTGATGCACATGCTTCCATTGTCAGGTTGCAGATTGACTACAATATGGCTACATCTGATCATATGCAATTTGTTATTTATTTTAACTTGGAAAATATCAATTAACTGACTCCAGTCTCTGCCTCAGTGAATAAAATGAATACTGATAGCTCAGACTTACTAATGAGGATGTTAATACTTACACTCAAAGAACTGATCAGCTTCTTAAAGGTATCCAACTACCTAAAGATGGATTGTGTCGTGATATTAACTGTACTAATCAAGAACATGGTACACAATTGTGTCTTCTATATGACAATGTTCTGAACGCTATAATTATGTCTGGCAGGCCTTTATGTAAAAGAAGGAACAACACGCATAGTAACAAGCCTGGATGGAATAAAATTGTTAAAGAATCACATTCTGAAGCTCAGCAGGCATTTAAGGCCTGGGTTGTAGCTGGAAGACCAAGATATGGTCCTGTGTTTGACCACAAGAAAAGTGCTAATGCTATTAAGAGAAATGATAACACCTTATGGTTCCAAAAATATTTGTCAGCTCTGGCAGAAAATCTATTATGACTTGTTTAATTGTGTCAAGAGCAATATAATGGTGGTCGGGGTATTAGAAACTATTACACCTGCCATGCAGGTGTAATAGTTACACCTCAAGAGGATTGTGATCCTGTCTCAAAGCTCTAGAATAACACGTCAAGTGGGTTAGACAATGTGACATCGGAACATCTGAAGTGTGCTAGCACTAAATTGTATCCTCTTCTGGCCATCTGCCATACAAGGTTTCTGGTTCATGGCCATCTGCCGGACTCTCTCCTGTTGTTTTGGTCCCTGTGATTAAAGAAAAAACAGGAAAAGTTAGCAATATTAACAACTATTGGCCTATAGCCTTAGCTATATATAGGGTGGCATGCAGCGCTAGTTGTCTTATGGCACTAACATGTCTAAACCAAGCCTCTCCCATGGTACCTCTTAAATGGTCGTCGTGTAAGGGAGCCGCCATACGGTGATTTTACAGCAAAATACAGCGATATACCTCCGTCCACCAGAGGGCAGGCTCCAAAAGCGGAAATATAAGGAGAAACCCAATGGCGACTTTACAAGAGTAAAACTCATGTTTACAGCCTGGTACAAAAGATGGCTCCGGTCTCTAGAGCTAAGTTTTTACTACGTGACAACTCTGGGGGGGGTGAATTTTTGAAAATTACGTTGGTTTATGCTATCTAAAAACTATTGTTTTACTATGGAGTAAAACCCGAAAAGCCCGGATGTAACGGCCATTTTATTGCCCATTCGTAATGCAATATTGGTGAATAGGGGACCAATGGGCGGATATCATCCATAATTATACTATCTATGGTCTAAACACATAAATTACCTACATTTCCTTAGAACTAAACATGTACCAACATAAAACTTCTTAGTTCACAGTGCCAAGTCATAGATCATACTATATTCACCAACGTAAAGGCTGTGCTGGCTTAGGACACAGTAAGGCAGGAGAAAATGTTTCTTATGGTCTGGTCTGGAGAAAAACAGGAATTGAAAAACAGCGCTAGTTGCGGTTTACCAAAATAAAACGTAAATGACAAGTACTTCTTGGAGATAAAACAGAAAGGCATATATATGCATTTACAACATAAAATAATCTCTGGATACTGTGCATTTGTGGCGTAGCTACAAGAAGAGGTCCATCCAAAAACTGTCAGTTGCCTACAATGATTCTATGAGGATGCTTTTGAAGGTCCCAAGGCGCTGTAGTGCAAGTGAAATGTTTTGTATATTGTGGTGTAGGCACTTGTGCAGCCGTTATACGCTTCTGTATTTATTTTTTTATGTGCAGATTAATGAAATTGTCAAATTATATAATTCAAGCCCTGGTCTGTCCAGATTTTAGCGCTGAGAGATTTACATCTAGAAAGTGGAGACACTGGCGATCTTGCCTTTATTTATAATGTACTTTTTGTTTTATTAAAAGTATTTCTATAAATATTTATTTCTATGGACCAGATGCTCTGTGTCCCTAATAAAGTTTGAATTGAACTGATTTGAATTTCTGTGTTTCTTTTGTTTGCCCAACTGTGTCTTTATATCATCTACATCCTTCTGTGTGAACTGAAGACTTGTTTTTAAATCCTGCAACTTTGTGAGGTTGGCCATTCTAGTACTTATATTGTCTATGATAGTACTAACAAATCCTTGAAAAAGTTCTTTCTGTTGTTTTAACAATTCCTCAAACACTTCCTTCTGCCTCTGAAGCAATTCTAATACCTGTGTTAGTGATACATACTCATCTTCAGATTTTGCTTCTGCTCTTGACTTTGGTGGCATTTTAGCAAGCCAGAACCGGTCCTGTGTCACAGTAGCAGCAGTAGCACAGAGAAGTAGCAGCACTATCTCACCGCAGCAGCAGGAGCACAGAGAAGTAGCAGCACTATCTCACCGCAGCTAGTAGTAGCTGCACTGTCAAAAATATATAGTAATAATAACGAGAGGTTGAGCAAGTACCTACAGCTACAACCAGTGTGAGAATGTACCTAACCTAATCAGTCTCCAAACGTTTGGTGAAATAAGTATGTTTTGAGTTTGCTCTTGAAAGCCTCAACAGAGTTAATGCGCCAGACTTCCACTGGGAGCCCATTCCATAAAAAGGGGATTCTATAAGCAGACTTCTTAATTTGAGAAAGTTAAAGGAGCCCATCATCCTGAGAGCGAAGGGTACAAGCTGGAGTATACCGGGTGATTAGGTCAGATAGGTGAGAAAGCATGTGTCCACAAAGGATTTTATATGTTAACAGGAGAACTTTGAAATCAGCTCTAACATGAATAGGGAGCCAGTGTAATGAAGCCAGGACCAAAGTAATGTGATTGCACCTCCTGGTGTTAAAAGTCTGGCGGCTGTATTTTGGACCATTTGTAGTCTGTGAGTACTCTTCCTCGGCAGTCCAGAGAATAACACATTGCAGTAGTCCAGCCTGGATGTGACAAATGCATGAATGAGAATTTCAGCATCAGCTAAAGAGAGGCAGGAGTGAATTTTTCTGATATTCCTCAAGTGAAAAAAGCCCAGTTTAGTGACCTCACTAATGTGCTGCTGCAGTGATAGTGTGGGGTCTAAAGTGACACCGAGATTCCTCACAGTGGTGCCGTGCTCCAACACACAGTTGTCGGTCGAGACAGTTAGATTGTTGAACTTGTGCCGATGACTGGCAGGACCAATTAACAAGAGCTGCGTTTCATCTGAGTTAAGATGGAGGAAGTTTTGAGACATCCATAATTTTATTGAAACAAGGAGGGGCTTCTAGACGCATGATGTCAATAGTATTATTCGGTTTTATTGGTAGATACAGCTGTGTATCATCGACATAACAGTGGAAGTTCACTCTATAACTTCTGATGATTTGGCCCAATGGTGTAACATATAGTGAAAAAAGTATGGGACCAAGCACAGAGCTTTGAGGTACACCGAATTTCACTGGTGCCGTGGAGGAGAAGGATTTATTAAAAGAAACAAAATGAGCAATAACAGTGGGGCAATGAGTTCCGTCCAAGGAGAAGATCATTTTAACTAAATTTAATTTAACTAAAGCTGTTTAAGCGTAATTTGAGGTCCTACATGTAGACTGAAACTGCTCAAGGAATTCATTTTCCTATAGATATAAAGGAAGTTGTTTCAACAACTTTTTCAAGGAATTTGGATAGAAAAGGTAAATTGGAGACAGGACAAAAATTATTTAGGCATCTAGGATCCATATAGCTTGAACCTGGTGTTTGTTATGGAAAAACTATAGCTAGCACAGAAGTCCAATAACAGAACACCGCTTGGGTTCAGATCCGGAGGGGCGTTCCTCCCAATCACACCTCTCCAGGTGTCACTGTCGCTGCCCACATGAGCGTTGAAGTCCCCCAGTAGAACGGCGGAGTCCCCGGTCAGAGCACTTTCCAGCACCCCTCCCAGAGACTCCAAGAAGGCCGGGTACTCTACACTGCCATTTGGCCCGTAAACACAAACAACAGTGAGAGACCTATCCCCGACCCAGTGCAGGGAAGCGACCCTCTCATTCACTGTGGTGAACTACAACACCTGGGGGCTGAGCTGGGGGGCTATGAGCAAGCCCACATGAGCCTGCCGCCTCTTACCGCAGGCAACTCCGGAGTAATGGAGAGTCCAGCCTCTCTCAAGGATTTGGGTTCCGGAGCCCAAGCTGTGCGTGGAGGTGAGCCCGACTATCTCAAGTCAGTACCTCAACCTCCCGCACAAGCTCAAGCTCCTTCCCCGCCAGCGAGGTGACATTCCATGTCCCTAGCGCCAGATTCCGTGTCCGGGGATTGGGTCGCCGAGGCCTCCGCCTTCGACTGCCACCCAATCCACTTTGCATCGGCCCCTTACAGTTCCTCCCGTTGGCCTGGCTCCAGGGTGGGGCCCCGGTTGCGCCATACCGGGTGACGTTACAGACCTTAATATTTTATTATCCATAAAGTGTTTTGAACCGCTCTTTGTCTGGCCCGTCACCTAGGACCTGTTTGCCTTGGGAGACCCTACCAAGGACATATAGCCCCCGACAACATAACCATATAGTTAGCTTCAATTTTATGATAGATGTAATAGGTCTTTACACACAAACACCACTTTTGATCATTTAGATTTGTTTTTGATATGCGCCATTTGCATCCAAAACTCCTGTAGGCCTGTTTCAAAGGTTTCCTCATTATATCATGGCATTGGTCGTCTGGTTGGTCTGGGCTTTGTCCTGAGGGGTCCCACTGAGTCAGTGATTGCCAAGAGGGTGACATGAACCTCCTCTGTGTACTGAGTTTACAGGTGTAAATAAATTATGAAGGACATCGGTCAGCCATGTCGCAAACACTTCCATTGCAGCTGTGCTAAAATGTTTGGAAGACAATACGCATCTGTACACATGTTATGTTAACATTAACATTAACATAAGCAATTTTAACAACACATGGTACAAAAAGCATAAGTGCACAAAAAACTAGTCAGTTTAAACCCAGCGCAGTTTACAAAGCTAAGGATAAGAGATTTTTTTATATATATATTTTTTTTTTTTTTTTGAAGAAAGGAATCAATAGAAAGGAAGTAGAACTCAGTGTTTTCAGGCGTTTTTTAAAGATGGCTACAGAATCTGCTGATCTTGTAGCAGCAGGTAGATCATTGCACCAATGTGGAACAAAGCCAGAGAAGGTACGTGAGAGTGATTTTTTACCTTTTTGGGACGGTACCACCAGACGTTGTTCATTTGCAGAGCGCAGGGATCTGGTAGGAACGTAGGTCTGTATTAGTGAGTGAAGATATGAGGGTCTTCTTCACCGTCCACCATCCTCTGGATCTCCATTTCCTGCTGCTGTTGTTAAATAAACATTTTGAACTACCATTTTTTCTCGACCTGCCATTTTGGTCCACATACATGGTCATTCTGCTTCTGTAATATACACGAACACTGGGGTACCACAAGGCTGCTTCCTCTTGCATTTACTTTTTACATTGTATACCAACAATTGTTTCAGCCATAGCAACTGTTCTCTCATCAAATATCCAGATAATGTAGCTGTTGTTGGTCTTTTAAATGATAATGAGGCAGACTATAGAGCTGAGAATGTTTTTATAACTGGTGCAAAGACAACGCATTGATCCTAAATACTAAGAAAGTAGTAACGTTTCCAATAATGGTGATGATGTCAATATGTATGCCTTTGGTGTTTTAGTGTTGTGTGTTTATAAAACAAATTAAATGGAAAAAGGAGTGGATCTTCAATCTTTATTTGGCCCAATGTGAGTACATAACACTCCTGGTGATACAATGAAAAGATTTACAAATAAAATATAAAAATACATATATGTACATATCAAAACAACCTGTAATTTTGTTGCATCTTGATTTATATCATATACATCTTTCTGTGCCTATAAGGAGACTTTGCAGTGAGTACATTCAATCTAATCATACAGTACAAATGATTAACAAAAATAAATATAAATAAAACAATGAGGAATTAGTTTTTTTAAATAATCAAAAATGTGTATGTGCAAGCCTAAATGTAGTCAGGTCTCTAACTACATTCAGGCAGCTGCTATATGTCCTCTCAGTGACTTTAAACATATTGATGGCATTCTGCACATCAGTAAAAACCAGCCCTTCCTCTTCAGTATCAACATCCTCCTCAAAACCTAACCTAACCAACCTAATCATATTTAAAGCAGCCATGCACAGTTCTAAAATAACATTATTGGTTTATTTTCTCATTCAAGTTTGGAAAATAGAGCTCATTTTGTCATTTTTTGCCCAATAGAGGCATCTGCTAGTGATGTTGCACCTGCAATGCAGCCTGCAATGCTGCCTGTGAACAGTAGCCCTTCAGGAACACTGTTGTGTGCATAAACAAATCTTACAAAAAGAAGTCAGAAGATGAGTTCACTTTTTAAATTGGGAAACTAACCAAAATCTTTATTGTTGTCCTGAGCCAGTTTACCAGAAGACATTTTTGGCTCTCTGTACACCATTTTTATGCCCATAGAATTCCCTTTTACCAATTGTACTGGAATAGAGCACCTTTTGAGTACCAACATTCTCTAAATATTTTATTAATAGTTTTGAGGTCACATTTGGAAATTATTGAACTGTCATTTAAATTTAGTTTGCTGGGAATCTCAGCAAAGTAGGCTTATCTTTTATGATAAAAATTTTTTTCTTTTTTCTCTTATGTCCCACTAAAGAAATTATACCGTACCACTACACATACCACTGCCATTAGTGATCAAATAAGAAAAGATAATGCAATTCTCCCAAATTAGTGCTCTGTTTGTCTGTTCTGGGCAGTTGAAGGAAAATAAAGTAATGTTCAATCTCTGATGAAATCCAAGTGCAAAGATTGTTATTTTGACATAATTACACAGGATTGAAAATATTGTTTGCCTGATACTTTCATTAAGTTTAACTTTATACTACAAAATTCTAGAGTGACATTTGCTAAATAGGAATGGGCATAGGAATGGGCACGGTTATCTGTGGTTGTGGGCATGATGTTAGCAAGGCAACAATCACCGATGAAGAAAACAAAGGAGGTAGCGCACATGTAGTGCGTCAAGTTTAATACAACATTGGGTGCACCTGCTCTGTGCAAAAAAAGGCAAACAAACTCTCTGCAGTCCTGCATGCCATCCTGAATGTTTTGAACAACGGACTTGGTGTGACGCAAGGCAACACTCCAGCGGCACTCGAATCTGATTGGTCGGTGGAGAAAATACTGAAGGGATTCATTGGTTTATGATGCTTTGCCTGACTGAGTTCCTGTATATACAATATACAGAGCTCACAGTAGGCTGTGCCAGGCTAATCTGTGGCTAGCTCTGACTTAAAACTCTTTGGCTTAATGAAGCTCATCTCCTATAGACTTCCATTCAGACAAAAAATGAAATACAAATCCAAACATGTGTAAAATATTGACTTATTTTTAAATTATGCAGTGAAATAAAGTACTAGCATAACACTGCTAGCTTCAAAGGCTATCCTGTATCTATACAATAAAGATCTCTCTGTTTTTGTGCATGTGAGTCCTGTGATCTTCATGACAACAGCATTCTAGTGATTCTAGTGGAGATAACATTGTTTGCTTGCTATATGGTTAAAATAGAGTTGTATAATCAATTGTAAGGTAAAAGATCAGTTTTGACACTGATGTGCATGTATTACGCGTTCAGAAAGAAGAGTTAAAAAAACTGCAGTTAGAATGGGATTCAGTGGAGCATTTTATGCGCTTGACAATACAAATGTGTGTATTTGATACTGCATAAAAAGAATAATCCATAAAATATCATTTTGCTGCTAATTGTTAACCCATCTCAGGCTCTAATAATTCATCACAAAATAATCAAATTTGCATTTTTGATTATGAACAAAACTGTTGATTTTGAATATTTTCATTAGAATATGTGGTGACTTTATCACAAAATATACCATTTAAAGAATTAAAGGGTCCATTTTTATGTAAAAAAAAAAAATATTTGCCCCATGAAAGGAGAATATCAAGATGATTAATTATTTTATGATTACAAAATCTGAAACACATTTTTTGCACTTAATTGTACAAATGTGTCTTTTTGACACTAGGCAAAAAAATTGAATGCATAAAAAACAGCGTTGCTGTTAATTATTGACGAACCCCAGGCTCTAATAATTCATCACAAAATAATAAACTTTTTATTTATATATTTATTTATTTCAATTGTGCTATTTTTATTTGAAGATATTGAAGAAATTTATTTTTTTATATGTAACTGATATTAATATTTAGAACAGAAGTAGCTATAAAAAAGGGCTTCATAAAAGTAGGGTATCACATTGATTTATACATGTTTTTACAAAATCAAGAGCCCATTTATGTGCTTAACAGTTTTCTGGCAGTCCCAGAGGGTTAACTTTCAATGTTTGTTTCAAAACAGCATTTATATAAAAGACAGATTGAAGTTAGTGCTGTGCTTAACCATACCATATACAATTCCTGCTTTTGAAGCTATGTTGTTATTTATGAACCATTAGCTTGACCAGCTAGGAACGCCTCACTTAGCAACCTTCTCTCTCTGGCCTTATTCCAACAGTCAAAACGGTAACTTCTGGCTACTTAAACTAAACTACTCCTTTTTACTCAGTGACAAAGTGTGCGGAGATGTCTTTACTGTTTATTCAGTCTTACACACATCAGTTCTCTGCAGAGACTTATTCAGCAGAGGACGTGCCGTTGACAGGCCACCACCACCTGTTGTGACAGCAGGAGCACAATGACACAGCAGCAGTGCACAAAGGAATGACGGCTCATGCTATAGTGCTGACCCACATACCCAACGCTACATTGCTGCCCTAAGTTTTTTTCACCAACAGCGTAACAAGCCGTCTGTACAGGGCTTGTTGTAAAAGCCTGTGATCACTTTCCATTGTCCTTGATTTCCATAACGACAATTTCTGCCTTGCATCTTTGATTTGGATTAACTTGTAACCAGTTAAAACTGTTCTGTTCATTAAAATAAACTATATTTAGAAATAACACACATTTATCGGGACGCAGTGATCCCATCAGTTTGGACATTATTACCAACACCACAGGCAAAAATGCAGCCTCAAACCTTTTTAAAGTTTTCTTCAACATGACATTGACCTTCCATTGACCCTTGGGTTTCTAGACTGTTTTATGATTTCCCTTTGACTAACATGCTGAAGTTCTTCTGTTTTTAAATATGGTATTGGCCTGCACATTTCTTGTAGTTTATAAACTAGTAGTTTATAAACTACAAGAAATATGGTCCCATTTGTCTGCTATGTTTAATGGTATAAAAAACTGCACCACTGTACTGTGCCACTGTACTGTACCACTGTGAAATCTGCCATTTTTGATATTGTCTCTAAATGAGTATGTACCGCCATTGATTTAACCCTGACAATCCATTTTGCCATGACTTATTAATCTTATTAATCTAAATCTTAATCTAAATTGACTACAAACACCAGGTTATAGACTCTTTTTCTTGGATTGATATATTGAAAATATATTCTCCTCAGCCCCAGTACCAATCTGTGAGATTTCTAAAAACCTGGTAGCCTTTATGTTTTTGTATGTAGGCACATGTTTTACAAGCATGTTCTTTGCCAAAATACGACATTTTAACCTTATACTTGCTTCTCCATTTAAAGTAGTTCATGTACTCATCTGGATGTTTGTCAAGATAATAAAGTCTGTTTGCCAGCTCCTTTGGGGTGGCAAAGTCATTGACGTGAATGAAAGCGTTTTCTGGGATGTGCTTTTCATAATTGTCCCTGGGAGGGCCGAGAACAATAGGAACACTTCCCAGATTCATCGGGCTAAATAACTTCTCCGTCACATAGTCTTGGTAAATAGAGTTTTCAAACGAGAGATAGAACTTGCAGCTTGATATTGTGTTGACGTAGGCTTCTTGACTTATCTTACTCCCAAATGCCTGGCCGTAGGTGTTTATCTTAATGTGAATTTTCAATTTCTCGTAATACTGCACTCGTTGAAAATTATTATTCCAGTTGCTTACAATCCAGCAGACCAACTTGTCCTTTGGTGGGGGTTTGAAAATCTCATCTTCTGATGTCACTGGCACTAAATACCCATAAGGAATGGGGATGTTAGAATCAAGACGATAATTACACGTTAAGTTGAACAAGTTGTTTACTAAAGGGGTCCTGAGTGAGTTGTCAGGTGATTCCATATTGGTCCATACCCATTTCTGAAAACAGGGTCTAGGAACTTTTAGAAGATCATTTAGGTTCTTACAAATATCCCCGTGATGGAACAGAACACCATGAGCTTGATGGAAAAGACTCCTATCGTCAGTCAAAAGGCAGTTCTTTGTGCCAAAAACATCACAGTTTAAATCAAACTTATTCCCGAAAGGCCACATCCAAATAAGGAGAATGGTGTCCGGGGTTTCTGGCAGAGTCGTGGTGTGGTTTGCTTGTAGCAACTGGGAACAATTTGGGTTTGTTTCAAAGAAAATGCCGAAAGGGGGCAGCCGTGCGTCTGAGTTGTAGTAAGTATAGAGAATAAGAATGAAGGCCAACACAAACAGGCAGCTGAAGATAAAAGGTCGCAGACAAGTCCACTGGCTGGTTAAAGAAGACATGGCTCACCTATGGAGAGAGTAGACAGTAAATAAACCAGTTAAAATCAAATGTTAAATGAAAAGTATTTACTGTTGCTTTTGTTTTATATGAGCATGGCCAAACAAATTATTATTGTCTTTAACAGTTAAAATTTATTTTTTCAACAATAAGCATTTTTTCTAAGTTTGAGTTTATGCTGAAACTTGGACTACAATTGTAACAAAACACAGTTAAAAAAAAAGAGCCACATGTTTGACAGGTTAAAGACTTAAAATGGGGTAGTACAATCCCTGAAATGTTCATTTATCTGACACATGGCTTTTTTTAAAATATATATTGTGTTACTCGTGGGGCTGCGCTCACAGCCTTCTCCAACCATCATCAAACTCACCACTTCAATCTCACACATTCATACACCAGAGCTTTGGCACTGGAGGTAAGGTGGGTGAAGAAACAAAGATGTTGGTACAGCATCTTGTTGCTAATAGGCCTAGATTAAATTATTATTTTATTTTTTGCAGTATATTGTGAATATCATCTAAACAATGTAACATGAAGAGAGTAATTCTGCAAATCTTACAGCAATTACTAATATGGGATATTGCAGTAATTATTTATTCATTTTTACAAAATACTGTATTTTTAACAGTTAATGTTTCCTCATTATTCCACAAACAAAAAGAAAGCTATACTTATTGATTCACTTTTATTGATATTGACTCACTGTAAAAATTAAAGGCCTTTTAATGTAGTGTAAGTATTTGGTCGAGGCACATAGGTAAAACACAAATGACACCAAGTTTTGTTAAGTGGATGCGGTGCTAAAGCAATAGTGTGCCTTTCAAACACACGCAAAAAAGAGTCATACATGTTAGAAATACTAAAACATTCTAGACATCAGAGGGTTAATAAACGTATAGCAGTCTGCTTTCAAGTGAGAAAACCCCTGATAGTTCACGTGCCATTGCCCCCGTCCTCCTGAAAACTCAGATCCCATTGTCTGTTTAAGACATCACATCTGATATACAAAAATGTATATTCCCAAATTAAATTAGATTAAATAACCTATCAAGATTGACTTGATAGAAGACTGATTTACTTACTTTTTAGCTGTTGAGTTTGCAGCTTGTTCATTTATCATCCATAGTCCATGGCAGAAGTCAAGAGGAGTTGCCCCGTGTCACCCTGCCAGTTCTGCCAAACCTTTACCAGACCTTTGCCACCCAATGTAAAATTTAATATTACACTTAGCACTGAACAGGCATCATCATTACCAGGCCAACAAAATCCCAAACAGTTTATTCCCAAAGGCCATTGTTTATGTCTCTCCCTGAGGATGATTGCTATGGCAACAGAGTCAACAGAGGAAACTGGTGTCACCCCTGGGAGTTCTGACTAAGATTGTTGGTGGGTAACTGACCTCTCAGAATATTACAGTTACATGCACTGTGGCACATTCTTACAAATGACAAATTACATTAAAAGAGTGCAGTGTGTCTAATCTATAGTGACACATAAGCATATAAATGTGTGTCATCAATGAAAATTATTTTATGATAATCTAATAAAGGGCCAAGAGGGTGGAAGAAAATTGAAGCAGTGAACCCAGCACTAAGCCCCGTTGCACGACATACTTTAATGGTGTAAGTGTATAATTGCATCAAATGCATCTCTTTGCTTTTGTCTATCTTAAAACATAGACCTAGGCTCCCTAGAAAGTGGCTGAAGCTTCCTTATTTACGATATGCGTTCCTAAAGCTGCTCAGAGTAAAGTAATGTTGCATGAAGATCTACAACTTGTTTGAACAGTCTTTCTTACACTTTTACTAAAAGAAGTGAAAGCTTAGGACACAATTTAACATCTGTTCTCACCCATTAAAAAAAAAAAGTAATCTCCAATTCATCTTGTCCAGACTACAGCAAGCATAAGTCTTATGAATGTTTGCAACAAAAGCACCACAACGGATTAACTTCCCGTCTTAAACCATGACTTAATGAAACTGCCAAAATAGAAATAGTTTTTACCATTACGTAACCCCCAACAAACCACCCACTGCTCTGTTATTTCACCCCTTCACCCCTCAGGCCATCCAACTGTCCCGGGCAGCTGTCTATTTTAGACATGCACACTTTACCGTCTAAGAGGTCTCCTGGAGCACATCCAGAAAAGTCTCTCCTGTGAAGTTTGGGAGGCGGGAGAACTAAGTGGTAGACATTTGACACGATAAAAGTGCAAGATGAGAGGCTGAAATGGGAAATGACTGAGGCTGAAGTGAATTAGACAGAGAAGGGTGCAGTTTCTTGGGATGAAGCTGTATTGATCTGAGGTAGTAGTTCACATGAGTTAAATAAAAAATCCTATATTATATAAGCATACGTGTAAGAAGAAGGCATTGCCTCATGGTAAAACTATATTTACATGTTTTAAAGTGAATAATAAACTACTGTGTCTTTGACTAACTAAATTCATAATGTATATAGTTTTATGACACTATTATTAAGCATATGCAACCCAACAAGTGACTACAAAAAATGCACAAAATGTATATTATGGACCATCCCATAACACAACAACCTAATAAATAACACAGAAACTTTAATATTTAGTTTACATTAGACTATAGCCACAGACTATTATAAACAACACACAATCAAATGGGTACAAGTAAATAACTAGTATTGCCATTTAGTACTAGACAAATTAAAAATATATTTTTCATTAGTTATAGCAGCATCACCCATATAATTTCTGGCATTCAAATGCAAATACAATTGAAAGCTGTAATTGTAAAAGTGATATAAATGAACACACAATAATTTGACATATTTAGGGGTTTAATGATATTCATTTGGTAAGATGTTTCAGAATGAGTGCTGACTGATTTAGAATAATTTATTACGAGAGTAAATTCACTCAAGTGCTAATTCCCCTATTCTTTCCGCTATGTCCAGTGTGCAATGCCAGTACATTCTGTACTGAGCTATCTCACAGGCTATTTTTGGGTGTATTCCTGTGCTGTTTTTGGTGATTGAAAAAATAGACATCATAATAATTATTAGAGCTATTTTACATCCATTCTAAAACTGTAAGTAAAGCTAAACTTAACTTATTACCTAATTAGCATAATAACCCAAAACACTCATTCTTCACGGGAGATTCTGCGCTTTACCCTGATAGGCTTATAAAGTTGTTTGACAGCGCGCTTTGCTTCTATCCGCCAATGAGCGTGGAGGAGGGGCGGGTGTTTGTCTACTGTAATCAATCCTTTGATCGGCGCGTGAGCATGTGTCCGCGGGTGTGCTGTCCCGTTCTGGTCGCTCGTGCCCACAGCTTTGGCAAGTAGCATTTCTTTAAGGGAAGCTAACACGGCGCTCAAGGAGGGGACATGAGCGAAAGATTTGTGGTGGTCCCCGTTGAGGGCGGAGGAGCAGAACGCGGCAGTGGAGGCAGCGTCGCTGACCCTGCTCTGGACACCGGCAACTGGGGGGAAGCGGCGGTCGAGGTAGAGACGGGGGACGACTCTGTGTTCGAGCCGGACGCCGTGGTGCCCATACTGCAGTACAACAGGGAACCCAATAAGTACGGTAAGACAATTGAGAGCTGCCCGTGACAAACTACGACACATTTCTTATTGCATGTGTCTTCCTGAGGATTAGCCGCCTTATATCTCTCAGTTAGTGCGTAGGTCAAGCTTAACGAGCCAGAAATGACTTAAAAACAGGAGCAAAGTTATTCTAAAAAGCAACAGTGTAATAAAAAAAAAAGGCCCTCAAACAATGTTAACGGGACATACTGCAAAGTTTCTGTGTAGGCCTATGCACTGACTGCAGTTTGTCCCCCAAACATAGGCTACAGCAACAGGTTGATGCTCGGAAGCTTCTGGATAACTGTTTTGCACATCAGCCATGCAACCATATAAGAAACTACAAAGTACTAACACCTGGAATACTCATATAATGTATTCAACACTAATACCTCTTTTAGTTTTCCTTAATATCTCTGTTTAATTTGATTTGTTTGTCATTACACATTTGCATATTGTCAAGTGTTCAGCAATTTATTTGCAGTAAAAATTAATAAAATAGCTATTCATTATTAAAAAAAGACCTTATTTTATTTAAATAAACCATTGTTTATCAAAGCAAATTTGACTTTTTGTCAACACTGTCAGCCATTGTAAATGCAATAAAACCTAGCATTATTCAGAGACGTTTAGAATTTTTTTGTCTCAACAACTACAAAATCATCAGTGACCTGTAGGGATCCACGGTTTAATACATACATTGTCTTTTTGCTTACGGTTTTTGGTTCGGTTCAGTTGCCATTATTAAATTATTTCATTTGATATTAATTAAACTAGGTCTAGTAATTGTTGGTGGATTTTAAAGAAACAAAGATGGTTTACTAATAAAGCATATAACACAAAAAGTGTTTATAGAAAAACTTTGAGAAATGTGCATTTAACAAGACCTAAATACAATATTCAACTATTGCTCTATGAGGTTCTTCTGTGAAAACATAAGCTTCAGTTGGTTGCACTTACAATATCTTCTGCAATAGGGGGGTCTAATGATTATTTATATTATATAACTATCTTCTTATTGCACAGCTTAAAAAAAAAACATTAATATCCAGGCACAACATTAATATTAGGTCCTGATGTAATACACAAAGGACGAGATTTAAAACAGACTCACTTTTTATCAAACCTCAATAATGTCTGATGTACGTTTAATTCAGACTTAAAATAATGTCTTACGTTCAACTTTCTGCGAGTACAGCCTCAGAAGCAAGCATATATATTTTGAAATATATATATATATATAAAGTTTGAAATGGATTATTGAAACATAACTGATATTGTTTTTCAAAATTGTTTCAAAAGACGGCAATTACAATTTATTTATTTTTTTAATCTTCTCACTGTCATCAAGTGGTAATTCAGATGGATTTTAAATTAAAATATCTTCTGCTTCTTTTTCTACTCAATGCCAATACCAGACACCAACAGCAAAGCAGCAGTGCAGTGCATTACCCTCAGAAAGAAAAGCAGTTCATGTTAGATGCATTTTAGTTTAAGCCCTCTCTGTCTTTGTAGACTTGGTCTGATATAATTTCGAAGTCTTGTTAAAAAGGCAAAAAGTTCTCTGAAGCACATGGCTAATATGCACTGCACAGACTATGCTGTTCCTGTTTATCAATTTCTGCCACTTAGCTAAAACAGTGCATCACATGACTGATTGCTCTAAGAGACTGTCAGAAGTTTATTTTATTTTATATTATCTTGCTATTCTTTACATTGTCCAAAATCGATAACTCCAATTAAATGAATTTCATTAATTTGATTTATTGCCTAGCTGATGTTGTAATAGTTCAGAAACAGAACGTTCAACTGGTCCTACAAATGCGCAGGAACATACTGGCATCTGACTGAGGAAAGCAACTGAATACAATTGTTGGTTGTCACCTTGGTGACTACTTTATTTATGGCTTTCGGTAAAGTGTTTTGACGTGGTGCAAATGACTGTAAATAGCTGTGGGTAACCCCTGAGGAAGCTTGAGTTTCCACTGTCCTGTGGGCTGGAGCACGGCATCTACAAACCTTCAAAACCTAGATACATCATCATCTATTAGAATAAAAAAGAGCATGAAAACCAGTGAAGGAAGTTCGGACCTTGACCAGATGTACAGTATGTGTTTTCCTCAGTAAACTGATAGTGAGTGAGTATAGCTTTCTGTTGTTGCTGTCATCTGTATTAGTGTGGCTCAGTGGTAGAGCAGTCGTCCTTCAACCTGAAGGTGAGCGGTTCGATTCCTGTTCTTCCCAACATTTCATACTGTCGCTGTGTTCTTGGGCAAGACACTTAACCCACCTTGCCTTGTATGACTGTGTAAGAATGTTTAGTGAATGTACTTGGTGATGGTCGGAGAGTCCGTAGGTGCGGAATGGCTGCCACGCCTCTGTCAGTCTGCCCCAGGGCAGCTGTGGTTACAGTTGTAGTTTACCACCACCAGTGTTTGACTGTGGATTGAATGAATAATGGACGGCCTGTAAGTGCTTTGAGTCCCATGGTCCCTTGGGAGAAAAGCGCAATATAAATCTAATCCATTATTATTATTACAAAAATATTTCCATGAAGGTCCAAATTTCAGCTAGAGTTAGAGCTAAAGTGGTTCCCTAAAGAGTAGTCTGTACTCCTGCAGCCAGACTAACACCAGTCTAACATTGAAGTCAACTATTGATTCAGTCAAGCAGCAATGACAAACTACGATGAGGAAATGACCACCTCCAGCTGTAACGATTAACCGTGAGCCGGTTGAAAATGAATTAACATATGTGATGTTTCAAGTCAAGAGAAATGAGATGTTAATTAAATCACTTTTCATGTTTTAAACAACAGAGGCTGCTCTGTTTACATTTATTCATTTTTACATTTATTCATTTTAGCAGACGCTTTTATCCAAAGCGACTTACATTACATTACCAGTGTTACAGTCACTGGAGGCAAGGTGGGTTAAGTGTCTTGCCCAAGGACACAACGACAGTATGAACTGTGGGGAGAGTGGGAATCGAACCGCCTACCTTCCGGTTGAAAGACGACCGCTTTACCCACTGAGCTACTGCCGCCCCATTGTTTAGTGTAAACTCGCGTTTAACAAATTGTTTTGAGCATGACAACAACTAGTGTGGATGTTGATTTTGAGGAAGCCTAATCCTCATGCAAATCAGAAGTGTGGCGGCATAAAAAAATCCACTTTAGCAAAAGGCGTTCACAACACCGTCTGTGTGTCTTTGCTCCTGCACAGACTGGTACCGGGTCAAGTCGGATCTGCAAGGACTTAACGGGCAGCAAAAACATGTCTGTGTCTGAGTCTGAGCGTCACTCTCTCCAAAACGGACAAAAAGTCAAGTAAATGTCCCATCACCGGTGAGAACAGAGAGAATGTGAGCAGTAATCTGCGTTAGCAGAGAGGCTAAACTTTAAACAGAGGCTGTCATTCTGATTCTAAACCATCGCTGAGCCATAAGTTATTATTTCATAACACAGTCAGAGCTGGCTTAAAACTAAGTGTTCACCTGTTTGAGGCCCTTGTCAGAGAGATGTAATAATGTTCTGGTGGATCATGTGCGGCCTTCTGTGTCTTTGCTACAGCCACTGAGAGTAAAGAGCAGGGGTGTCCAACTTAAGGTATGGTCCTTATTGAAGTACTTCTGGTCCTCAAATTAATTATTACTGTTAATACATTCTTTTTAGAATTTGTTAGTTTAGTTTATTGTCCATGTATTAAAATACAACATAATTACCATGCAACTCTTGATCTTGTCTTGCTCTAAAGGGGTTTTAGGTCTCAGCTAAAGTAAGAACTAATTATTGAACACAAAATAATTAACCAGGTCTAAATACATCAGATGCAGATTTATTGGGGATTTTAAGTAAACCTTGTAAATTTCCACTTATTCAAAGTACTTAACCTTATAAGCAAATTAAATTGTATGTGATTACATGTAGAATTAGATTTTATTTATGTTTATTTATAAACTAACAAATGGATGACATTTTCTTAGGGACTGATGGAACTGGCTTTTGAGATGGTACTGGGATGGTGATTTAAAAAGTTAGGAGCCCTGATTTATGGAATAATAAAAGGGCACTTGTTCACTTCTAATTTCTCTTAATTAATTTCATAAAAGAAAATCATGACAAAATCAAATTGTGAATTGAATCAAATTGTAAATTGGGTGAATCGTTACATCCATACCTCCAACAACACTAGAAGTAAACAAAGCATAATGCAGAATTATGCTGTCTCAAGCTGAAGCACTTTAAGGATAGGGAGAATAATTAAAGGAATGAAGGAGTTAACTGAGAGATTTACCTCTTGCTGCATTAGATGTGTTTTTATCGTCACAGTGTCAACTGAGGAGCGTCAATGACCAACCATTACAGCCAGATTTAAATATAAGAGTGATGTGCCAGTTTCAATGAGTTCAAGTATCTTCAAAATCTCATTTATATTTATTTCATTCTTTTTGTTTGTAGTCAAGTTTATTCGGTTTCAAGGACAGTAAAATGAGTGATTTTTTTCCCACTTGAGTTGTGATAAAAGTGCTGAACTATCTTTATAAATTTTCTGGTGATCGAGTCTGACTCATGATGAGCCCATTTCATGGACCAGAAATAACGTATATCACAAATAAGACTTAGTAATTTAAAAATAGATCTTTTCAATGAATTGGTGTATGTCCTAAATGTAAGGATTAGAGATGGGCACTTTCCACAAATAAAATATTCAAATAGTTAAAAATTTACCAATTTAAATAATATTTGAGTATTTGTTTATTTAAATGAAGTTTAATGAGAGAGGCTTTCATTTATGAAAAGTATTTCTGAACGTCATTTCCGAACAAGCCTATTGGGGTATATATTCAGAAAATAAGTTACAGGATCCATATGTGTTTTGTAGCTGAAAATTAAACAGTGCTGAAAATTAAACAGTGTTTGCTATTGTAATAACTGAGTTTCACCTGACAAATTTTGCACACGATGAGTTGATTATTTTGTTTAAAGTAATTCCAAACTTCACTGTGTTTAGAGGAGGCCATGACGTTCACAAACAAACCAAATCTATTGAACGGCTCTTTAAGATGAACGACGGGAATCGAGTTGCAGTTAGGCTAAAAGCCGTTCTTTTTTCCACACAGATCCTTTGCTGCTCCACTGAGTGAGTGGACAAGCTGACAGGCTCCACCTCCTTCTCCTGCCCCTATTTTACTGCAGTTAACAGAACACTGACAGTTGTGATCTGTGTAAAAAAGTGTGTTTGCTCATTACAGATTTATTTCATTTATGGCCAGCTGATTTATTTTATTAAATTAATCAGAGAAATTTGAATAGTGTTTTTTATTTTTTTTATATACATTGCAGATTGAATTTTCAAATATTTTAATATTCATGCCTATCCCTAGTAAGGATCTCTATGTGGAGACCTCTGAAACAATATATAGGTCTGTTCTCCATATTCTTGTGTGACATAAAAGCAGGTTGGCACTTGTTTTACAAAGCAGATGCATCCACGTGTTTGAGCTTCTTTGACCTTACAGTTACTCCTTGGCATGTCTGTGAGGAAATAGACCATTTCTTCAACAAACAGCACCTGGACCTGAGCTAAATGAATGTCTGCAATAATAAAGTGACTATTTGTACCAACTAGTGATGTGTCATGCGCAAAAGATGCGGCTCTGAGAGTTGAGATGCTTTGTAGTGAATCAGAAGAGCCGGCTCGCATCGAGTGAGAGCCGGCTCCCATTTTTTTTCTTTTCACTGCTTACGTCCGTGCTCAGCCTGAGCTCTGCTCAAGGCAGAACTTTGTTTTGATTGGTCAGCAATGGCATCGCAACCAATCAATCCAAAAAAGTCATACCATTATGTAAAAACAGAGAGGGGGGTGCTGAGAAGTGGCACAGCGCTCCACTGCAAGTTAACGACACTGTCTGTCAGATACAGTGAGGAGAGTGTGTGAGTTGGCGTACTATTGGCATAGTTGAAACTATGAGTGACACCCGAAAGAGAAGCAGCATCTGGCTCCAGTTTAAAGACAATGGAAACAACAAAGCAGAGTGCGTTCACTGCAAGATGAAAATATACTTTCGTAATAATGTTGTTCCACCACAAACCTGCATAGACATATGAGAACTTTCCATTCTACAGTGCAGTTAGAGGAGAGAGGGCAAGCTAGCATGAGCTAGATGAGGTGTGTCTCATCCCAAAAAAACATCAAATGCAGCAGCATCTACTGGCTTCCCCACACATGCAGGTATAACCTCTCCTACGACAACTCAAAGCAAAATTAGCCAGTTTATACCCAAAGTGATGACCCCATCCAAAAGAATAAATGCACAAAATTAGGCAAGTATAAGGATTCTCCTAAAAACACTTGATATGAAAGGGTTTTCAACAGACAAACCATTAATTTTTGCAAAGTTATGGTAAAATAAAGGCCTACAAAAAATCCTAAATTAAGAGCCGTTCAGGAGTCGAAAGAGGGAGCTGAGCCAAAAGAGCCGGCTCCCTGAAAAGAGCCGAACTTCCCATCACTAGTTCCAACCTCTGCCATACGAGTTACCTGGGTAACAAATGTTCAAGGTTTTCTTATTACAGACAAGATGTATGTAGAAGTGTAGATGGACAAAAAATGTCAACAAATAAAGTAAATACCTGCAGTGGGTTGTAACACGAATCTGTAATTGTGTATATTTACATTTTTCCAAGATAGTCAAATGCAAAGAATTGACACTGCCATGTACTTACATCACGCGGAGGAGTGACAAGCTCAAGCAGAACTATGAGGGCCCAAAAGAAAGCGTATGTGGTAGATAAAAAATAATAATAAAATTGATTTCGACACCCTCAAAAAAAAAGAAAATCAACCTGAACTATAAATTTTAAATATTTTCAAAAATATATATTATTTGCCCAGCCCTAACGGCAGGTTAAAGGTTGGACATAGAATAACACGTAAGAGACAGCCTATACATTTTTTGACAAGTACTCACAGGATCACGCTGCCACTGGCAATACTGTCTACTGTAGCTTATGATGTGTGTTCATGTGTTTTTAACTTGTAAAGTTGGTGTGTTACCAATATTTATTAATGACTCAATGATTACTAAGTTAATCAGTTGAGTATATTAGCATTTAATGCTACGAACGAGTCAAGTTTAACATTAGTTTCTGTTCTCTTTTTAACAAAGACTTGATACTGTTAAATACAAGACCACATGAATGTGGAGCGCTGCAGGCACAGTACTTCGATTCTCTCTTGTGCAGTGAACTTGGACAAAGGGAGAAATCCAGCTGAGGGGGCTTAGTTAAGCTCTTCTTACAATCCAAATTAGCGTTGCATGTAACTTCCAACCAATCTGTTCAAAAAGCCAAAGACCACAGAGATATTAGCAGCATGTTATTCTAATTTTTTTTTTTTTTTTCAAAAACTGCCTTATGATCTGTGGACTGCAGCTCATTTCTATGTTTTAGGAAACTTAACTCAAAATAATTGCGAATCTTAATTTAAATCATAGGACCACAAGTCTCTTAATCATGAACCCTAATCCACATTTTTAAAGTCAGGTTTAGTTTGTGTAATGCAATAGCTCACAAATATGTGACATGAAACTAGGACGTTTATCTTATATTTAGTGCTTTTATGTAATGTAAATCATGTTTATGTAAGTGGAATAGAAAGCTGATAAATGGTGTGAGATTTGCGGTGACACTTGTTGCCTCAGATTCTCATGACAACTGAAATGAGGTTTTGGATTTGTAACTTCAGGTAGCAACAAAAGATAAATGAGGTTCTGTCAGGAAGAAAGTTGGCCTGGGGTGTCGGATTTAAACTGGAAATGTCATTATTTAACTGTAACGCTCATCTTGGACACATCTTTGAGAAATTATAGCATATCGCTACAACAGCGTTCCTCAGCAGCGCCTCATCTTAAACAGGCTGTCTCAGCTGTACTCATCCTCTCTGTCCTCCACTGGGACACAGTTTAGGTTACTGTAAATTCACAGTAATCTAACAGTTTCTGTGAAGACTCGGGTCACTTCTCACTAAACTTTGCTCGTTAATGAGCTGTCGTCGTTGTTGTGAGGGAGGATGGTGAAGCTCTGTGAAATTGGCCCCCCATCAATTGTATATCTGTAGGAAAACCATATCAATCATGCTCATTTTGTGCTGGCTTATGCCGGAAAAAGTTTTTTGTGCAGTTATGGTTTTTAAGATATTAATAATTAATGATTTTTATAGGTATATCTGGGTTCACCAAGGGCCCCTGAATGCTCAGAAATGTTCACAAGTGGTATGGTTTGTTTGAGCTTTGTTTGTTCTGGGTTGAAATGTAACATAAGGCTCACATCCACATCCACAGGTCACAATCTTGTCTAAAAGACAAGTCAACAAAGTTAGTCAAGGTTAAAAAGCTCAGAAAAAAATTCTCTGCACTGTCACTCTTTGTGACCCACAAGACCAACACCAGGCCAAGCGGGCTGCAGCCCGGGTGGTTGTGGAGGCAAAAACTCAGGTCTGGGAAGAGTTCGGTGAGACCAAGGAGAAGGACTATCGGTCGGCCTCGAAGAAATTCTGGCAAACTGTCCGGCCTCAGGAGGGGTAAGCAGTGCCCTGCCAACATGTTTACAGTGGAGATGGGAATCTACTGACTTCAACTGGGGATATTGTTGGACGGTGGAAGCGGAGGCCGAGGGCTCGGAGGTGGACTCGTCCATCACCTAAGCTGAAGTCACTGCTTTGTGGATCTGGAGAAGGCATTCTACTGTGTCCCTCGTGGTGCCCTGTGGGGGGTGCTCTGGGAGTATGGGGTCTGGGGCCCTTTGCTAAGGGCTGTCCCTCCCCATACTACGCCCCATATGACCGGAGCAGGAGCTTTGTTTGCATTGCCGGCAGTAAGTCAGACCTGTACCCGGTGCATGTTGGACTTCGGCAGGAATGCCCTTTGTCACCGGTCCTGTTCATTATCTTTATGGACAGGATTTCTAGGCGCAGCCAGGGGCCGGAGGAAGTCCTAGGACATGCTGGAGGGACTATGTTTCTTGGCTGGCCTGGGAACGCCTCGGTATCCCCCCGGAAGAGCTGGAGGAAGTGTCTGGGGAGAGAAAAGTCTGGGCGTCTCTGCTTAGACTGCTGCCCCCGCGACCCGGCCCCGGATAAGCGGTAGAAGATGTATGGATGAATGGATTACATAAATCCTTTATATAAATCAGAAATAGTTTTGACACCGGTACTGTTGCCTGGGGGACCCCACATGTAATGCAGGAAAGTATTCACAGCGCTTCGCCCTTTCCACATTTTGTTATGTTGTCCGTTCCAAAATGTATTAAATTCATTATTTGCCTCCAAATTCTACAAACGATACCCCAATATGACAACATGTAAGAAGGTTGTTTAAATTCTTTGCAAATTTATTATAAATAAAAAACATAAAAACCATATGTACATAAGTATTCACAGTATTGGGTAGATACTTTGTTAAAGGACCTTTGGCACTAATTAAGTCTTTTAGAGTAAAATGCTACAAGCTTGGCACACTTATTTTTGGGCAGTTTCTCCCATTCTTCTTTGCACAACTATTTGCAGATCTCTCCAGAGATGTTCAATTGAGTTATAGTCAAGCGTCTCTCATGGAACCTCCTAAATTGTCCTCGAGTAAGGGGAGTAAGCCATACGGCGAAATACAGCAAAATACAGCGAAATACAGCGATATACCGCCATCCTCCAGAGAGCAGGCTCCAAAAGCGGAAATGTAAGGAGAAACCCAATGGCGACTTTTCAAGTGTAAAAAATCATGTTTACAGCCTGGAACAAAAGATGGCTCCGGTCTCTAGAGCTAAGTTTTTACTACGTGACAACTCTGGGGGGGGGACTCTGAAAAAAAAGGAGGCTTGAAGAAAAATGGGCTGTATGGTTGAGTCCCCAGAAGAAAACGTCTGGAACAAAGTCATTTTGGAGTGATGAGACCAAAATCTAAAATTTGGCCACAAACATAACCGTTACATTTGGAGAGGTATAAACAAGGCCTATAATGAAAGGTACACCATTCCTGCTGTGAAACATGGCACTGAATTGCTGATGTTTTGGGGATTTGTGAGCTACAAGGGCCCAAGAAACTTGGTCAAAATTGATGGCAAGATGAATGCAGCATGTTATCAGAAAATACTGGAGGAAAAGTTGCACTTATCAGTCCAAAAGCTGCGCATGGAACACACTTGGACGTTCCAACATGACAATAATCCAAAGCACAAGGCCAAGTCAACCTGTAATTGGCCACAGCAGCATAAAGTGAAGGTTCTGGACTGGCCATCTCAGTCTTCTGACCTCAATATCATTTAGCCACTCTCAAACGTGCAGTTCATGCAAGACAGCCCAAGAAAATACAAGAACTGAGGTGTGCCATGGTATGTAATCTTATGAGCACAACTGTTTATCGGCTTAGTGTACAACGTCCCGGTCCCGGGATGTAAACACGCTACAAAAGAAAGCCTGCGTTGTGCTTGCACCTTGTCATGCAAACCCCAACAATATATATACCAAATTAAAGCTTAAAGTCTCATCTTTCAGACGATATAAACCATTTCAACACGTTACAACCACAGCGCTGACACCAAAGCCTTTTTACAGACAAGCACAAAGATTGAGTTTGGACTTGTCTTACCTTTGATGGGTCTGAAACAGCAACAAATTCCCAATAAGCTTGGTGTCTTTCTGTTCGTAAAGGTCCAGGGAATAATATCCAGTAAAATAATTAGGTCCACAAGTCATGTTATATCCTCCAATGTTCAAAAACTGCAGAGAAGTATTTCCAACTTGAAATCAGCTGCGACATTTTTTGTCATTTCTATTGAAAATAAAAGCCATAAGTCCTTTCGAGACCGCGAAAAAAGCTACTAAAATGCTAACAGGAAGTGTTAGCCTTCGATTGACACCTTTTTCAGCCAACTCTGACGGGTTTTGACCGGACGGGACCTGGATATGCGCCAATGGCAACGATTACGCATCACGTTAACGCTTCTAGCACGTTCGTTGTTCTCCGTATATGGTCAACATGACCATAGACGGATAGCCAATGATCTATAGATTCCAACGATACTAAATATGCCTGGGTTTCCTTCGGCCTGAAGCGTCTGTGCCTTGGCGTAAACACAATTCTCCTCGATGACAGCTTATGTGCGTCATATGACGCGCGCATGTATATTGCGCTTTCACAGTCTTTTTTGAGTAAAAACTATGGCAAAACTTACAAAAATAATAAAATACTTGTTAGAGGATGTAGTGGAGGCAAGTGGAGGGGTGGGGATGTGGTGCTTTCTGCAAGAGACTGCAACAATGTTGCACATATATTGCAACATTGACACATATTGTAACATTGACCAACAGTTTTATAACCTATGTATATAGTTTGCAGTATGTTTTTTATGTGTGGATATTATTCAAAAATATATATTTTGGCCCATAACACTCATTTTGACTATTTTTTATGTAAATATGTAAATTTTGTTGTGTTATTATTATGGAATATTAATTTTCATAACTAATAGAGTAATTATGTTTGTAAATACAGATTCCTCTAGATGTAAGCTTTCAGTAGAGCCCTCATTGATGCCTGTGGGTTGAAGCATTCAGAACTAGTGATGCTCCGATTGATCGGCCACCGATCATGATCGGCCGATATTGACTAAAAATAGCTTGATCGGCGAACCCCAAAAGCGCCGATCAAAAAAGCCGATCGCGTGACGTAAATCATGCAACTTTTTCACACGCGCATGCACGCGCGCGCACAGGTACACAACAGCAGAGCGGAGCTTGTCAGTGGCAACATGAGCTCTCCCGTCTGGAAGTTTTTCAAAGAAGACATCCCAAGTATTGCGCAACTTCCGGGAGACTCCCGCAACTTCCGGGAGACTCCCGCATATTGATAGCGGCTCCCTGATGCCCGCAAATTATTTAAAATCTCCCGGAATCTAGAGCGAGCAAGAGCGCGCATGCGAGAGTGTTTCAAATCATGTAGCATGCGCACGTCAGAGAGGGAGAGGGAGCGAGAGACCTTGCGTGTGTGTGCTAGTGTGTGTGTGTGTGCGAAGCACTTGTGAGACAAAGAGCATCCTGATTGGCCTGTTTCTGCAAATCAACCAATCAATTGTCAGTGTGGGCGGGCTTTTATCTCTTCTCCCAAACTAAATTAATCAGTCTATCTAAATGATTGCAAAAGGCATGTTGAGGTGAGTTGATAAGTTTCATTTTCATGTGCATATTATTCAGGCTAGCAAAAAACTGCTTAGACCTGTTTAAAGTTGCAACAGAAAATCAATAAAAGCAGTTTAGCAGTTTACATAAATAGTATAAGCAGCTTATATAAATAGTAAAAGTAATCTACATATTTAAACATAATTAACGAATAATTGCATAGGCCTATAGCTTACAGAAGTAGAAATGGTAGAAATTTATCTCTACCATTCAGATAGAGCTGAGATGTATTTCACATCTTTTATTGTGGAACATAACCTGCCATTCCATGTGTGTGTGCACACAGGAAAGTTATTTAGGAAATAACTGTTCTGTTATATTCAGCTGTATTTCGGTATACAAGTAAAGTCATGTTCTGTGGTGAAATGTCATATACAGTTAATACAGTTAATTTAGAGTTAGTTTCATTTCTACAAATGGTGCAAACTCTGCATGATTATAGATAAAGGATTCCCATTCCCCTGCCATTCTGTGATCGGCAGTGATCGGCAATCGGCAGATCATGATTTTGGTGATCGGTAATCAGTGATCGGCCCCAAAAATGCTGATCGGAGCATCTCTATTCAGAACTTATTGCACTTTTTCATACGTTTTCCAAATGTCTCCAATTTGGATAAATCTTGGATAAACTATGGTTCCTCTATAAAACACATGGACCTACAAACATAAAAACTGGTGTAAAAAATTTATTTTTACAGATATTCTTTTCAAGTTTGAAATGTGAGTAGTCATCAAGGTATTATTTTGGCCAATAGTGTGTTTTAGTCCTCAACTACCTGCTGAAGCTTGAGAGACCTTTATTTTCACTAAATATTTTAGGCGAGGACACAAAAAATAATTTTCTCTGTGTGTTCCAAAGTGTATAAAATTGTATCAGTAGTACTTAGAGAGATTCTGACTGTTATGGGTGAAACTAGAGATTGTTACCTTTTACAAAGAGCCCACACTTGTATTTAAATTCCAGAGGGTTCAATAACAGCAATCATTTTAATTTGGAGAGGTCACATTACACACAAAACATCCAAAATAACCCCTTAATACTAACAGGTTAAAGTATTGCATACAATGCATGTATTGCACATCCTCCACTGTATATTCCCTGTCTATATATATTTTGCTCTATATTTTATTTTATTTTTCTTGACATTGTGACATATTTAAAATAGCTTTGTACATTGAATGGCACTCAGCGTGGGCAGCAAAGTAAGAATTACATTGTAGAAGGAATTATGCATATGACAATAAATACTTTCTAATTATAATTTATGGCTTGGTTTGTGTTCTGACATTCACGGTGTGGTGTAATATTTTTATGTTATGTGTTTTTTCGGATGCACTGAGTTAAAGAATTTCCCCTTGGGGATGAATTGGGGATGAAGTAATTCTGATTCTGATAACCCACTTGTACATACTGCTGTTTTTCAGTGTAACATTTGTATGTACCCATTTATCTAACTTCTTCAGAAGTATTGTATAATCTTTTGTGTCACAAGCTTTCTGAAGTGTACAAAGTAAATCAAAATTAAACTTTTGGTGGTTAGTAAATCAGCTCCAGTAGAATAATAAGAACTGTACATTTGAGACAAATGGATTAAATGAACTTACCTGTTGGTTCTGTAAAGATATCCAAATATTTAAAAAAATTTCAGAGAGGGGTATTTCCTGTCTTTCATGTCCTTCTCTGTCTGAAAATGAAGAGCACACAGACAACCTATTTAAGCCCCTCCTTCCCCTGACATGCAGCAAGCGATGTCAGAAAGGCCACAGCGCCATGAAACCTCACTGTTAAAAAAGAAACTGAATTTCCCTTTTTCTTTTTTTTTATTAGTTCACTTCTTGTCAAACAGTGGCATTTTGAGGAAGGCAACACAGGTTATCACATGTTTATGAATATTAAGATCTCCATCATCTACTCTTTCTGTGGTCTATTTACATTACAGTAAATAAAATATTGCTTTATTTTTTTTGGGCTCAGACAAGTTTTACATTTTGGCAGGGTGAAACACTGAGCTTCAGCGTGCAGTGTTGAGTAACAATGTGTGTTTCTGCTAAAAGGTAGTTCAGTCAGGACCACTTGAGTCAAAATACCATAGACAATTCTTTAGCCTATTTTTATAACTTTAATTTGCATGATTGTTAAAGTTTACATTTGGCGGTATGGCTCTGTTCTAAGTTACCCATACTTTCATGAGCTCCATGAAAGCTTGTCAGGTAACAGCAGCACCTTCTGGGGAAAATCTCCCATTTAAACTGGGAGAGCAGCAAATAAAATTCCCCCGTTTAGAACAGAGCATGCATCAATGAAAACAGTATGACATTGATTAAGTTAAACAAAGTTGATTAAGTTAAACAAAGTTAAGGAGGCGATACGGGAGGAGGTGGGTTGCAAGCAATGCAGTGGAAGCAGCCAAGCAGCAGACTGAAAATGCACTTAAATAGGGCGCCCTGTTTGAACGGACCAATTGAGTGCTATAGCAATCAGATCAGCTGATCTGGGTGTCAGCTGACAGCAGAGCTTGACTACGTGGCCTGCCTGAACTGACGCTGAAACGCTATATTTCAGTCAGGACCACTTGAGTCAAAATACCATAGACAATTCTTTAGCCTATTTTTATAACTTTTATTTGCATGATTGTTAAAGTTTACATTTGGCGGTATGGCTCTGTTCTAAGTTACCCATACTTTCATGAGCTCCATGAAAGCTTGTCAGGTAACAGCAGCACCTTCTGGGGAAAATCTCCCATTTAAACTGGGAGAGCAGCAAATAAAATTCCCCCCCCAACCAGACCATACCAGCCAAAACGAAGCCAGCAGAGAACAAAATGAGCGTTTTAAAGAAGCCAAATCTTATTTAGTAAAGATAAAGCCAACTGATTAACGTGAATCATTAAATTTACATTTGGCGGTATGGCTCTGTTCTAAGTTACCCATACTTTCATGAGCTCCATGAAAGCTTGTCAGGTAACAGCAGCAGCTTCTGGGGACAATCTCCCATTTAAACTGGGAGAGCAGCAAATAAAATTCCTCCCCAAACAGACCATACCAACCAAATCGAAGCCAGCAGAGAACAAAATGAGCGTTTTAAAAAAGCCAAATCTTATTTAGTAAAGATAAAGCCAACAAATTAACGTGAATCATTAAAGTTACATTTGGCGGTATGGCTCTGTTCTAAGTTACCCATACTTTCATGAGCTCCATGAAAGCTTGTCAGGTAACAGCAGCAGCTCTGGAGACAATCTCCCATTTAAAACTGGGAGATCAGCAAATAAAATTCCCCCCCAAACAGACCATACCAGGCCAAATCGAAGAGCAAGCAGAGATCAAATTAAGCGTTTTAAAGAAGCCAAATCTTATTAGTAAAGATATAGCCAAAAGATTAACGTGAAGCAGCATATGAAGGAAGATGAGCTAACGGTTGTAATTAAATAAGCCCATTAGTTAGTGAAGCAAGATTTATTAACTATACATCATGAGCATCACTCATAGCTTTTTGAGCATCAAGGATGGCTCGAGTATCTGCCCGGAGGTACCGTTCATAAGCTGCGAAGACCGTCCTTCCCATAGCTTTAACGGTAGAAACAGAGTAGAAGAAGCTGCAGTTGTAGCAGCCCCTATGCGCAGTGAATGAGCCGAATAATACTCAGGGGGGAGCCCGCAGTATTGACAAAGCAAGCGGAGACGGAATGCAAACCAGTTCTGAACATAGGATTTCCTTCCTCCGTTATAAATAATGGGTCCTCCCGACGAGCTTGTGGACGGCTCCTCAGATAAGCCAACATAGACGACAGAGACAAAAAGCAGAGTTAGTTTCAGAAATGTATACAACAGAACCTTCCCTGTCCTGTCAGTTTGTAAGTGCTTTAGCAATATGGTGAAGTGGTGAGAAAAATTAAAACGTCTGATATGGTTAAGTCATGTGACCCATTGTTTGCTCCACAGAATACCAGCTATCACTATGGGATATATTCCAACAGAGCGGTGGACATGTTATCATCAGACACAGATAGCAGCTCCTTTGGCCATTTACTAGCAAACCACTGACCATTAAAACCACCCCAAAACCGACAGAAGGCGCAGCGTCTGTAACAAATTAAACTGCCTATCATAGTGAAAAAGGAAATGCCATTCCAATTTTTCAATGAGCAAAGACCAGAACTTGAGATCTGATCTGCAGCCTGGATCTACGGCAACTATGTCCTAAAGATCTTTAACTTTTGGGCATAGATTGAGAGTGTGATAATGAGAGCCACAGATCAAGCATACAAAGCTTGATGACCAGTGAAATGTCTACTTATGAGGGTCAAGTCAACAACTGACCAGTCCAATCTCTGATTGAACGTTGAATAAACATAGCAGGTTTATTTTTTTTTTTTTTTTTTTTTTTTGGACAGCCGGGGATCGCTGTCTTTAAGCATAACAGATACATTGCCGCAGTCAACGACCCGTTTCTCACTCATTTCGGAGCACAGCAATATTTTTACAAGATTAACATCATACCTGCAACGATTTGGCTTCTCAACTGATGAGAAATCGCAGCAGCCGCTTTCTATAGCAGCAACAGCAGTAGTAGCAGCATTAGCACCAGCAGTAGTCGCAGCAGTAGCAGTAGTATTAGCAGCACCAGCAGCAGCCGAAGCTGTAGTAGCAGCAGCAGTAGCAGCACCAGCAGCAGCTGCACCAGCATCCCCAGCAGTAGTAGTAGCAGCACCAGCAGTAGCAGCACCAGCAGCACCAACAGCAGTTGCAGCACCAGCAGCAGTTGCAGCACCAACAGCAGTTGCAGCACCAGCACCGGCATCAGTAGCAGCAATAGTAGTAGCAGCAACAGCAGCAACAGCAGCAGTAGCAGCACCAGCAGCACCAACAGCAGTTGCAGCACCAACAGCAGTTGCAGCACCAGCACCGGCACCAGCAGTAGCAGCACCGGCAGCACCGGCATCAGTAGCAGCAATAGTAGTAGCAGCAACAGCAGCAACAGCAGCAGTAGCAGCAACTTCGTCACATACAAAATTATATACAGCATATATAACCGGCAGTGAAATGTGAGTCAGGTCCGCTCCATGGACAGTGCAATTATTAAGGAAAACACACAGATGAAAAAATATGCATGAATATAGCTATGTAAGAATGAAATAAAAAGTAAACAATAAAAAAAAATATAAGAATAGATTATAAAAAAAAATGTGTATTGTGTGATTAAATCTAGATCGCAATATAATGTACATGAATGTAAACTGTAGACTTAAATATTAAATGTACAGGGATGTACAGTGTGCATATATGCATTTCGCTGTGGTCTTAAATATTAAGATACACAGGAAGGTGCAAGAAGCAAATGTGCAAAACAGTTTGTAGCAAAACAGAGTGACACTGTCA
The DNA here is from genome assembly GCA_024416835.2 of Perccottus glenii. NCBI lineage: Eukaryota > Metazoa > Chordata > Actinopteri > Gobiiformes > Odontobutidae > Perccottus > Perccottus glenii. Next base: position 6,064,202 of record CM044558.2, read on the forward strand.
GTGTGTCAGTGTGAGGTAGTGTATAAAGTAGAGATAAGGTGAACATAATGTAGAGGCATGAGGATGTTAAGAAGCTGGTTTAGAGATCCAACTAAAACCTGTTCAAATCCAACTCTTACCTGTTCAAATCCAACTCTTACCTGTTCAGCAGCAACAGTAGTAGCAGCAACAGTAGCAGTAGCAACAGTAGCAGTAGTAGCAACAGTAGCAACAGTAGCAGCAACAGTAGTAGTGGCAGCAACAGTAGTAGTAACAGCAACAGTAGTAGCAGCAGCAGCAACAGTAGTAGTAGCAGCAGCAACAGTAGCAGCAACAGCAGCAAACAGCAGTAGCAACAGTTAGCAGCAACGGTAGTAGCAGCAGTAGCAGGAGCAGCAGTAGCAGCAGCAGGTAGCAGTAGCAGCAGCAGCAGCAACAGCAGCAGCAGCAATAGTAGCAGCAGTAGTGAACAGGTAGTAGCAGCAGCAGCAGTGGCAGCAACAGCAGCAGCAGTAGCAGCAGCAACAGCAACAGCAGCAACAGGTGGTGGTGGCAGCAGCAGTGGCAGCAGGAACAGTAGCAGTAGCAGCAGCAGTGGCAACGGTAGTAGTAGCAGGTAGCAGCAACAGCAGCAGCAACAGCAGTAGCAGCAGCAGTAGTAGCAATAGTAGCAGTAGTAGCAGGAACAGTAGTAGTAGCAGTAGTAGCAACAGTAGTAGTAGCAGTAGCAGCAACAGTAGCAGCAACAGTAGTAGTAGCAGTAGTAGCAGTAGTAGCAGGAACAGTAGTAGTAGTAGCAGTAGCAGCAACAGTAGTAGTAGCAGTAGTAGCAATAGTAGCAGTAGTAGCAGGAGCAGGAACAGTAGTAGTAGCAGTAGCAGTAGCAGCAACAGTAGCAGCAACAGCCTTGCAAGCAATGCAGTGGAAGCAGCCAAGCAGCAGACTGAAAATGCACTTAAATAGGGCGCCCTGTTTGAACGGACCAATTGAGTGCTATAGCAATCAGATCAGCTGATCTGGGTGTCAGCTGACAGCAGAGCTTGACTACGTGGCCTGCCTGAACTGACGCTGAAACGCTATATTTTTTGGAAAAACATAAATGAGGTTTTTGTTGCAATAATAATTCTTAGTATAATCATCTATCCTTCAATCAAAACCGTTCATGGATTTTAACAACACTAGTCTTGTAAGCACATTTTAGAACAACTCGTGCATCTTTGTTTTGCAATAGCTGTAATTTTCTAATATTTTTAAGTGTTGGACCAAACAATTGAACAGTAATCCAAATGAAACAAAAATTTGACTGAATAACATAAGGAATTATTTGTTTTGTTGTATATTCTGAACATCTTTCAATAACTAGTAGACTGTGACCGATTTTGAAGACCACACTGTTTATGTCCTGGTCCCAAGACAGTTTTAATGTCTATAAGGAATCCTCTTGTTTCACAGCCTGTTTGACAGCTCACTCAAAAAAATAACTCACTGGATAAACTCAATTTTATTGTGGGCAAGATTTACATCCAATAAATATATGCTATCTTAACTCGAAACAAGTACATCTATGTATTTGTAATCTATTTTAGTTTGTCCAGCAAGATTTTTTCATGGTAGTCCGACTCAAATTAAAAACATTTTTGTAATAAAAATGTATGAAATTAGTTATAGCTATTTGTGTCAAATACAGCAATGCAAGTAACTACATTAAAGTGGTTAAAATTAACTGTGTTTTTTCAACCTAAAAAATATAATTCTAAATAAATAAAATAATAATAAAAATAAAAAAAACACAAGACTATATCTGGTTGAAAAGCTTCTTTAAAAATGCAATAAATACACAGGGCTAAAAGTGTTTAACCAGTAAGGTCAATAACAACTTCTTAGCCTAATGAATACAGATATTAAACGAGGGTTAAGACAGCTGCTTAAGAGTTCTGCTTATTCAGAACGCAGCTGCTCGGGTTCTCACCAAAACCAGGAAGTACAACCACATCAGTCCAGTTTTATCTCTGCACTGGCTTCCTGTTGCTCAGAGAATAGACTTTAAAACAGCACTGCTGGTTTACAAGTCTCTTAATGGTTTAGCACCAGAATATATTTCTGACATGCTAGTTGCTTTTGAACCTCCTCAGACTCTGAGAACATCTGGGACAGGCCTTCTGCTCGTGCCAAGAGTTAGAACTAAACAGGGTGAAGCAGCATTTAATGTGGGCATACAAAATCTGACAACTGGTGTGACACAATTTGTTTCAAACTTTTGGGGTACAGAAACATTTGGGTACATCTGCAGTCGGGTGAAGCATGTCATGGGGAGAAGAAACACAAACTACTGTTTAATGTCCCACTCCAAAAGCGTGTTGCAATTGCCATCTGGAAACTGGCCACTGGTGGGGACAATCAGTACGGGACAATCAGTCATGTCTTTGGGGTAGGACTCAGCACTGAATGTAATTGTCTTCAGCAATTCTGCAACACGCAGTTATCAATGTGTTGCTTCCTGTCCACCTGAGATTCCCTGATGCTGATAAGTTGTTAGAAATGGCCTCTTTCTTTAGTAATCAATGGAGGACCACAGTGTGTCGGTGCAATTGATGAAAATCTGGGGAATATACCAATAATTGTACCAGAGGACTACCCACCAGACTATTTCAGTCTTTAAGGCTGGCATTCTATTGTACTGCAAGAAGATGTGGATGGCACAAAGGTCTTTTCTAGGATGTTTGTGTTGGCTATTTAGGGAGCGTGCATGACATTTGTGAGGAGTATGGTGATAATTTTAATGAAGAGTACCTAGACAGGACTGCAAACAGCCTCCTGTTCGGGCATTACCTGAGCATGCTAACACAGAAGGGGTTGACATCAGAGCTGCATTAATGATGCATTTTAAGGGAAAGAGTTATTCTTTAAATTTATTTATATGGCACCATTGTATTTGAGTTTGAGGACAAATAATCTGTCATAACCTTTATTATATCCTTGTACACAAGAAACTAAACCAGACATTTGCATTCAGAAAACATTGTTTATTTTATAAATTATATTTATCATGGGTTAACATAATATTGTATAAATGAACACCTGCCTTAACCAATCTATTCAGTGAATTATTTTTGTTTACACTCCAAAATTCATCAAGACCATAAATAACACTAAATACCAAAATGAAAGGACAATTTTAGTGTGTTGCTCTTATTCAAACAAAGTTCACTGTAAATTTTGACAAATGCCATCTGGTAATTAACCAAATGGTTATTATTTCATTGTTTTATACTTTTCACAATGACAAGGCCTATTGGCCCTAAATGCCAAAATGAAAAGGTAAATTTTGTATCAGTGTGTTGAAAAATATTGGGCAAACAAAAAGGGGTCTAAAATGATTCCCAAAGACCACCAAAGTAACTCCCTTCAATAAAATTCTTATTTTTGAGTCAATTTCCTTCAAACTAAATTTGTCGACAGAGGCCATAGAAGTTAGCCTAAATTTTTACACCATTTCATAAAAATAAAATAAAAATATGCAGCTTCATTTGGGGTAATAAATGACCCCAGGAACATCTGTACCATGTTAGGACATAAATCATAAATCTAATATTTTATTGGTTACAGCTAAAGACTTAACAGCCTCCACGTAGACCTCACAAGCTTTTCCTGGTACAGTTCTCTACCTTACCATTAAAAAGATTCTAGACTACTTCCTCTTGTGACTGGAAACAGTTACACATCTCAGCCACAAATTACAACAGTGAATATGTTTAAACTTTTTCAGGATTAAGACAAAAGTACTAAATAAACTATATTCCTAAATAATTATAAGTGATTCTCATAATATGTAAAAAAAAAAATATATATATATATATATATATATTATCATTATGCAACAAAATCATCTCATTAACCTTTTCGCTTCTCTGCTGCCATTATGAGCCAGTCAGAAGCCTCAACCTTATTTGAACCATTTTGGCCTAACATTTACAAAGCAGCATCTAGGTTTAACTCCACAAACTGTCAAAAAACTCTAACAAGTGATAAATGTTCTTCTCCGAACTAAAGTGTTGTACAACAAGAACATTATACATACTTTAACCTTAGCCTACTACACTAACGGACATATATCTGCACAAAAGGTTTTATTATAATACTATATTATTGTATTGTGTCCTACAGGTCAGTTCCTCTTCACTTCTCATCTGTCTGGGATGATGCAGTAAATAAGCAAAACACATCACCCAGTAGGTCAGAGGTTTGCGTCCACCCTAGGAGGAAGTAGAAAAGAAAAAAAAAAGTGCTAAATACTACTGCAAAAATAGGCAGATGTAATAATAATATGAGCGGTTTAGTGTGTACCTACAGCTACAGTGTAAACGTGTATCTTTGATCAATACGTCTCCATACGTTTGGTGAAACAAATGTCAACATATTTGATTCATTTTTTTTTTTTTGGCTTTACAACTTTTGCTATGACATTTTACTAGTTTGCTTCAAAAGCTTTCCATGAACTATCAAAAATGAAAAACTTTTAGACTAGGTTCATAGGAATGATGTATGAAAGTAATGTGCTAGTCATTGACCCTTGTACTTGTTTGATGTTTGATGGTTGTTATGAGTTAATGTCAGTGTGTTGTGTTGAACGCTGTAGTTAATGTATTTCATTGGCAAGTGTCCTCCAGTCAAAGGGTTAGGAGTTAAGGCAGTCTGTGTGAGAACGGCACATTATGATGAGGCTAGAATACTTAATACACAAGCTTTAAATGGCAGATCATGTTTGTTTTTGGAGTGATCTCAAACAGCAGTGATGAATCCAAGCTGCCCATAGTGCTTTACTGTGATGGGATAAATGTAACTTGATTTGCTTCCTACTTTAGACCCATTACATGTAGTAGAATGGTGGGCTGGCTTTCCTGAGCAACTTTAGTTGGGCCACGCCCCCACTATTGTCAGATTGTTGGGTTGTGTGGGTTACTTGTGGATAGATATAAAATAAGTTTGATTCTGGTCATGATTAGCATGCGTGGTTAAACAAACCCTCTACATGTTTTCACTTACATGTTATAGTATTCAGCTTAGTTCACTGATTGTTAGCATAAATAGCTATAATTTTTCTAATTAATATAGACTTTTAAGGCCTAATAAACTCCCTTACATAAAAAATATACTGTGCTGTCTTCTATCATTGGTTAAATAGACCCTTTTTAAGTGTATAGGGCCAGATCACACATTTATGGACCAAGAGTTACTAAACCAAGCTCCACTTTGTTAAAAATACAAAAGTCACATTTCAACACTGACCTTTAAAAATCTAGTTAATACATTACATGTAGTTAGAACATCTGTGATCAATGGGACTTTTGTTGTTTTAAGATAAAAGCTCACTTGCATTGTTGTTTTCATTTTATGTCACAGCTGCTGCAATTGCTCACATGAACAACGGGGGGCAACAGAGGGCTATTTTCAGTGTTCAGCTGAGGCAAGGAGCATGTATACTTCAGAGGCATTACTCAAGTACTCACTTAGAAAGTCTTTATTAATATGAAATTGTTTGTGAATGCGGCTGACTGGAACAAAAGCTTGTATATGAAGTTTAAGGGGAATTGAAAGTAAAAGAGAAGACACAATGAGGTCAATGTCATGAGCCCAACTCACATGACAGAAGGACTAATAAGCTGAGAACTAAGCATTTTGAACACAGACAGCATGGTATTCCTATTAATTGCATTGAAATAGTTAGGGTGTAATAAGGAATAACACTGACTTGACTCTGCAGCTGTCCTTGGACTGTACTTGGTGTATCTGTTGCTAATGCACTAATCAATAGACCTATTTAGAGATTGAAATGTGACCCCTCCCCACACACACACACACACACACACACACAAAGACACATGAAACGATCAAACTTTGCAAACAAAACACTCTCTGTGCAGTGCTTTTCTAATTCAAGTATTGCCATTAGGTTGCATAATTTTTTAAACAATACACACAAGTTCATTATAATGTGCTAATATATGTGCTTTTATATTATTTTGTTTTTATATTATAGTGTATGTGTATGTGTGTGTTGTTTACATATCTAGAAGGACAGAATCTTAATGCTTTACTAAAAATACTGTTAGGCATGTTTGTTATCAGTTGTTTCCACTGTCTTGTGTGTTAGCAAGATACACATGCTTTTATGGTTATAATGAATCATCAACTCATGATGGATATTAGTTGGATATAATTTACGTGGAAACTGTGTAGAAAGTTCATACAATTTCCAAACTCTTAGCACTGAAGAAAACCTGACTTGTTTCTAATTCTCTAATGCTTGGATGTAATTTTGAGCAATAGCTAACAAATATCTTACGTTTGGACTTTCTTGTCCACATGCAAACACCATTGCCTTTACTTAAGACATTTGGGGCTTTTAGAGACTTTTAGTTAATAGATTAGACTGTAGCTATAGACCGGAAAGAAAAGTCGTAAGAGAGAATAACATGGAATAAATAGACCCAAAGTGGTCCCACTAATTGTATGACAGGCACCCTGAAAACAGCATGTTTAAAACTAGTCCAGGCTCTTGTCTTGTCCAAACTGGATTATTGCAATGCTCTACTGGCTGGACTCCCTGCCTGCACAACCAAACCTCTGCAGCTGATCCAGAATGCAGCGGCAAGAGTGGTCTTTAATGAACCGAAGAGAGCGCACGTAACTCCTCTCTTCATTAGGTTACACTGGCTCCCGGTTGACGCCCGCATCAAATTCAAAGCTCTGCTCTTGGCCTACAAGACCACCTCTGGTTCTGCACCCTCATATCTTCACTCACTAATACAGACCTACGTTCCTACCAGATCCCTGCGCTCTGCAAATGAACAACGTCTGGTGGTACCATCCCAAAAAGGTAAAAAATCACTCTCACGTACCTTCTCTGGCTTTGTTCCACATTGATGCAATGATCTACTGCTGCTACAAGATCAGCAGATTCTGTAGCCATCTTTAAAAAATGCCTGAAAACACATCTCTTCCGTCAACACCTGACTGACAAACACTGAGTTCTACTTCCTTTCTATCAATTCCTTTCTTCAAAAAAAAAAAAAAAAAAATTCTCTTATCCTTAGCTTTGTATACTGCGCTGGGATTTAAACTGACTAGTTTTTTGTGCACTTATGCTTTTTGTACCTTGTGTTGTTAAAATTGCTTCCATTGTTTTCCTCACTTGTAAGTAGCTTTGGATAAAAGCGTCTGCTAAATGACTAAATGTAAATGTAATGTAAATGTAAAACATTATCTAAAGGTAGTTCAGATGGATGTGAATGTGGTGGACAGCCAGATTAAAGCTTTACCTCAGCCCGATGATGTGTTAGCAAGGTTTGTATGCTGACTGTTGTTTTGTGTAGTTATATTATCATATTTATTATACTACATTATCTAGAGTTATCATCCCCCTGTCAGTGTAGGTTTTATCCCAGTGCACTGCTTTACCCTTTTGCACAAAACATGTACAGTAAGTGCCTCTAAGAGTCCTTTTTGATGAAGAGATTTAGCAATTGAAGAGTTTATTTGCAAAAACAGATAACTCTCCAAAAATATATATATAAATATTCTATTTGCTATCGGTGATATCAGTCAACCCAAACTTGCATGGCTTTGACTAATTAGGACCACTAAAATGGATTTGGGCTTCATAAACAGCACTATGCAAAGAGTAAATTACAAGCTTCAGTTAACTAATTTCTAAAATAGCATTTATCTATTTTGCAAATGAACTCTTTAATTGTCCAGGGTATACCCAATGTTACCCCCAAAGCAGCTGTGAAAAGCTCTAGCTGCTTGCAACCCGTAATAGGATAACTATTAGAAAATTAATGAATGACAGGAGATTATCCTAATTTCTAAACAATTCCTGTATATGTTTGGTGATGGCCTTATGTCTTACTTCTTGGCTCATCTCAAAATGCAGTCCACAGTATCTTCCTTCAAAGTAGTCCTAATTGTTCATTCTTTCTCACATTCAGCTTTGTTCAACTCCCAGTGCTCTCTCATTTTCTTTGAGTCAACTGAAATATTCTGCATTAAATCCTCTATGAAGTTAGCACAGCAACAAACTCTTACAGATATAGACCAGGGCTAATTGTTGTGTAACTGGAAACTGAGTCAGTGTCTGTCGGAAAATTAAATGATGCATAAATGCGCTTTAGCATGTGAGGTCAACCTTTAAGCCATGCCACTGCCAAGATCATGTTCTTGTGATGGTGTGGAGCGGGTATTCATTATTAAACATTTTCTTTATGTTGTCTTTCAGGGAACAGCTGATCTGATCTGGACTAAAGTTATTTAAGAATTACAACTACTGTAGTCCTCCAACTACTCACTGTTATGGAACTTTGTGGAATGCATTCTCTCTTGGAACTGCACATGTTCCTAAATCTTTACATACATTGGTGTCTTTAGCTGAAGATTTGGTCACAAAACCAACATTGTCCCCTCAGCCTGAGAATGAAGAAAAGTCTGACCACTTAAACAAAAAAACTCTGTTAAAAATAAGGCAGATAGGTTCACACACATTCAGTACGTAGTACTGAATCAGGCTTTGCTTTTAGCCTGCAGTCAAACACTTGCTTGTAGACTCTGTTTTTAAGCCACATGCAATTGTTTTGCATCTGCGCTGGATTCAGCTGCCTTGATTTGCAAACACATCTGTGATCATCAACCAGGATTTTGTTTTGCTTTTAGTTTCCAAATTGTGCCAAACTTGCTGCTACTTTACTAAAGGAGTGCTATGGTTGCTTAAAGCTAGAACTAAAGACTACAGAATATTATTAAACTAGGGGTGCATAAAATATTAATTGTAACAACTTTTCCTCCATTTTATAATTACATCTAAATAACATTGTTTCATTTTTATGCATATTGATACTTAAAATCCAATTACATTCTATTCCAAACAACCCTATCAACACCTGACCACGCATTGCTGGATATTTTATACTATTTTAGCAAGAATTTTGGTTAGAGAGTTAAAGTCTTGAAACATCCGGTCTAAACAAGCTTTGAAGAGAGATTCAAAGCTTGTGAGATTTACAGAAAGATCAGCACAGCATCCAAAATAATTTGTTTTGTGGTAAAGAGGAAGCCAAGTTGTAAGGCAAAGGTCTTCATTTATTGGTTAATCTACCTTCTTAGACCTTTTGGTCATGACCGAAAGAACAAAAACTCACATACAGGCAGCCAAATTAGTTTCCTCCTAAGAGTGGCTGGGCTCTCCCTCAGAGGTAGGGTGAGGAGCTTTGAGTAGAGCCACTGCTCCTCTTCATTAAGTTTAAAGACTAAGGTGGCTTGAACATTTTTCTTCAGACGACGCTTGTGTGCCTCTGAGGATGTCCAACTGGGAGGAGGTCCTGGATCTGAGAATATGTTTCTCGGCTGGCCTAGAAAAACATCTTGGTATCCCCTTGAAGAGCTGGAAGAAGTGTCTGGGGAGTGGAAAGAGACAGGATTTTCTGCTTAGATAAATGCAACTCAGCCCCAGAAATTAACTGGAATGTAATGGATTATCAGATTACCTGCATTTTTATTTATTTTTTATCAAGTCACTCTAAATTAGAATTTGTAATAAATATGAAACATTTCTATAATTGTCTATTTATTTGCCATCCACTGGAATATAGGAGTGGCCAATTACTCATATGTAGATAAATTTACAGTTATAGATGCAAAATTTAATTGCAATCCTGTCAGATCCTGCATGTCATTAATACAAAGGGCGCATACAGTCTGGTTTAGTCCTATTGTCTAGTGTGCCCTTATAGTTAGAATGTCTTTGTGTCGGCAGGTATTCTCAGAAAGGCTTGATAGCAGCTTTAATCAAAACTCTGTCTCTTTGAATGTCCTCTGCCCCACCTCCTCCCATATTTTCTATTTTCTTCAGCCCCTCCACCCTTCTGCTGACTGTATTGTTCCTGTGATCAATCCTTGATGCTGTCATGTACTGGGAGCTAAAACCGAAAGGGAGTGAGAAAGTTCCTCTGGTTGGGACGTGGTCAACAGGAAAGCTTTGTGAGCAAGCTGGACATCTGGCTCATAATTGTACCAAACATTTCCAATGGCACTGGGGTGTTGGTTACTCGATATGTGACATCTAATACCCCCTCTGCTCTCTCCGGCCTGAGGAAATGACTCATGCTTTTGGATTGGACTCAGTCAGCTGATAAATTTGCTGTTTAAGAGACAATGTGGGAGAGGTAGTAAGAACAGAAACAATACAATGATGAGTGTTTTATTAGTGTTTTTTACAGCACATTAAGGAGTAGAATCATATGATCTTATGATCATCTATGACTAATCCTCATAATTGGCACTGAAAATTACCTATTGCAGCTAATGATAACAACACATTTTTGCAAATTATTCCAATGTTTGGATCGTATTTAAGACACACCTGTACTCAAACCCAGTCAATTTTAGACAATATGTTAAGCTATGTCCATTTACTCACCATGAAATGGGTCTGGAATCCATTCCTTTCACAGCCATTTCCATTTGGTATAAAATCGGGTTGACCATATTAATAATAAATTTGGCTGATTGGCTTCATTTACACTTTATTTAGACTTTATTTATTATTGGTACTGCCCTCTAGAAATCCAACTTGAATCCAAAGACGAGACTAATACCAGCTACTTTGGAAAGTGAATCCCAGGGTTAAACTTTGAAGACACACAATGATAGAGAAGTGTAAGGTGTGGAATGGCTGTCTGAACTTTCTTCACCAAATGCTGCAAAAAAGGCTGAAGCTACACATCCCAACTTCCAACTTCAAGTCCATGATGTAATTACATTTGTGTTGGGACTGTTGAGTGTTGATGTTAAACTTGGGAAAGTGAAATTGGTTATTAAGCTGAGTTTTGAGTTATGAGATGATTAAAGGTTACCTAGCAGCTTTTGTGCATTAAACATCTTCTTGGAACAGTCACTGTGTGCACATAGGATCAAATATCACTGCATAGAAAGTGAGGAGGTGTGTACTGTGTGTAGTGTGAGCAGACTTCAATATCCAGATTCTTCAAGGTCATTAAGTACTTACATCTTGCAACATATTTGTAGCAACCTATGCTGCAACCTATGCTGAGTATTGATGGTAAAAAGATGTGTTTGCCATACTCTAGGCTTTGAATCTTCCATAGACTATGAGATGGCTGGAGATTACTTAGCAGCTTGTGTGGATTGAGCATCTTCTTGGAGCAGACGCAGTGTGCACATAAGATCAAATATCACGGCATAGAAAGTGAGGTGTGTCTGAATATTGAATGAAGTTTTGTGTGTGCTGACATAAAACAGTACATACACAAAACTCTATTCAATATTCAGATTTTGTATTGAGTAAATTATGTTATGGGATGTTGTAAGATCTATGTAGCAACTTGTTGTGTTGATGTAAAATATGGGCCAGAAGAATCCATGTTGTGATACTTAGTATGTGTGTATATGCTGTGTGTCTTCCAGACCTTTCTGTGTGCCTCAGTGAAGTATTTTCCCGTCAGAGGCTCTTGCCTGAACATATGAGTGCTCTCAGTCCCAGCACATATACATGTCATGTTTTCCTCCAATGTGTATGTTTGTGTACTGCCCCTAAAGGGCGGGGCCGTTCTGCACTTCCTTATTTGGCTAGCCAGCGTGGGGAGGGGGCAAGGTCACATGGGTGTACAGCCGTCTCCAAAGAGATATGAGCAAAAACTGTGAGGTACAACCTAGCCTCTGCCCGGGAGACAAAAGTACAGCGGTGCGAGTGCTAAAGCAAACAGCAGAGAAGGAGCAGAGGAGACGAGAGGAGACGGAGCGCGGGGACAAAGGACTGTAAGCGGAGACGCTGATAAGAGTGTGACAAACAGCCCACAGCAGGCACATGGTGTAAAAATGCCCACCAACTTTACTGTGGTCCCGGTGAAGGACGGCACTCGCAAAACAGCCAAGGACAATCCTAAGGATGAGGATGACAACAATGTGCTCAGAGAAGAAGATGAGGAAGCCACAGGTAAAGTATTCCAATGTCATTTAATACACTGCTTACAACTTTTGATATATGTTCAAACCTAAAGGTTGTTTATCTTGGAGGCTTGCCTGGGGAAAGTTCCATATTTGGCTTACTGGCATGTGCAAGTCAATCCTTGAATTGCTTTGCCCTGGTTTAAAGATCACATTTGCTACATAACTCTGATGGGATGAGACCCATAAACACCACCTAAGGAAGTTTGACCTGTGTTTGCTCAATACACATGCCTGAGTAAAAACAGTCAAATAAATTACATTATGGATGATCTGAAAACACTGCCAACACTTGCCAGAGGTTGGGAGACCCACTATCTCTGTCTTTTTGTAGAGGTTTTCATTAACTGTTTTGTTGCCGTTTATGGTGGGGACAGTTTTTTTACGAGTCACAGGCCCTACCCCCAGCCCATGTCACGTCCAGGCTTAAAACCAGCATTGGTAAAGTTGACCAACTTTCACACGTGGCATTTAAGCTGTCCATTGTTACATTCACTACATGGACAATCATCTGTTGTATTGATCGATTACACTTACAGGTTTCCTAGTAACAGTGACGTGTTATATTAAGTGGACAACAGTGAGCTATTTAGAACAATATGTACTCTTATCTACACTGTGTGGACAATTATTAGGCAAGTTGTATTTTTGAGGAATAATTTTGTTATTGTACAACTGCAGTGCTCTTGGTAAATCCAAAATGTTAACAAACCCTCAAACCTGAACATTTAAGTAGTAAAAGTGAAGTTTTGGCTTTCTTAAGAGAATTTCTACATGTACACCATTATTAAAACAAAGATTTTCCCATCTCACTTGTTTATTTTCAACTGTTAAAGTGAGAATATTAAACCAACTCAAAATTTACAAATAAATAAATAAATAAATAAATTTCTGAAATTTCAAAAAAAAAAATTCAGTGACCAACGTGTCTTCTAAAAATTGGCAGTAGGTCAGAGTTGATTTTGAGTCCATTTTCAACCCGAAAAAGGTCCAACTAGCTGCTAACTACTTTCCTGAGGAGAAGAATCTGCCTAATAATTATACACACCTTGATATAAGGTGTTGATCTCCTTAGGCCACACCCTCCCTCGTTACACAAATACACACCACCTGTTATGCATTAAATCCAATAAGGATTCAAGTTTATACAGCTTGGAGTTAAAAATTATGGATAAAATTATAATATGGTCAAAATAATCACCTAATAATTGTGCATACACTGTATTAGTATACAGTTCCAAGAAAAAGTATGTGAACCTTTTGGAATTTTATGGTTTTCTGAATAAATTTGTCTTAAAATGTGATCTGATATTCATCTAAGTCAAGGTTATTGACAAACGTAATGTGTCTAAAAATAAGTACACAAAAGAATTCTTTATGGGTTTACTTTTTCTATTGCCATTTTTAATGTTGAATGTGTGTTCAATAAAGACATAAAAGATCAGAATCTTTTTGTGTAATAACTTTTAGACATTGTCAATACCCTTGAAGATCAGAGCACATTTTAAGACAAATTTATTCAGAAAACCATGAAATTCCAAAACGTTCACATACTTTTTCTTGCCACTGTTTGGATGGATTTGAACTGGGTTTAGATGGAGTCCAGGTTTTAGATGGATTTTTATTGGTTTTAGATGGATTAGAACTAGGAATAGGCACGAATATTCTAATATTCAAATATTTGATCTGCAATATATATTTGAAAAATAAAAACACTATTCAAATTTTGCTGATAAATGAATCAAAATCTTTTTTTGTTGCCCATAAATAAAATAAATCTAGAATGGGCAAACAGGCTTTTTACACCAATCACAACTGGCAGTATTTTGTTGACTGCAGCAAAAAAGGTCCACACGGCGCTTGCTTGTCTTGTTCCTGATCTGTTCACTTCTGCCGCTGAGTCACAGGACGACATGGGGACACACAGAGAGCAGGAGAAGGAGGCGGAGGGGACAGCTGCACAGACTTGTCCACTCACTCAAAAAGAATGGCTGGTAGCCTAACTGCATCTCAATTCCCATCGTTCGTCTTAAAGAGTTGTTTAATAGAGTTGTTTTGTCCGTGAAAGTCATGGTGTCCTCCTCTAAACGCAACACAGTTTGGAATTACTTTGAACAAAATAATCAGCTGGTCGTGTGCAAATTATCCATCCATCCATCCATCTTCTACCGCTTATCCGGGGCCGGGTCGCGGGGACAGCAGTCTAAGCAGAGACGCCCAGACTTTCCTCTACCCAGACACTTCCTCCAGCTCTTCCAAGGTATTCCCAGGCCAGCCGAGAGACATAGTCCCTCCAGCCTGTCCTAGGTCTTCCCCGGGGTCTCCTCCTGGTGGGACACGCCCGGAACACCTCCCTAGGGAGGCGTCCAGGAGGCATCCAAAACAGATGCTCGAGCCACCTCAGCTGGCTCCTCTCGACGTGGAGCAGCAGTGGCTCTACTTTGAGCTCCTCCCGAGGGACCGAGCTCCTCACCCTATCTCTAAGGGAGTGCCCCGCCACCCTGCAGAGAAAGCGCATTTTGGCCGCTTGTATCCGGGATCTTGTTCTTGTTCTAAGTGAGAGTAGGAACGTAGATTGACCGGTAAATTGAGAGCTTTGCCTTACAGCTCAGCTCCTTCTTCACCACGACAGACCGGTACATCGACCGCATCACTGCTGAAGCTGCACTAATCCGTCTGTCAATCTCATGCTCCCTCCTTACCTCACTCGTGAACAAGACCCCAAGATACTTAAACTCCTCCACTTGAGGCAGGAGCTCTCCACGATACTGAAAGAGACAAGCCACCCTTTTCCGAATGAGAACTATGTCCTTGGACTTGAAGGTGCTGATTTTCATCCCAGCTGCTTCACACTCGACTGTAAACCATTCCAGTGTATGCTGAAAGTCCTGGTTTGCCGGCAGTAAGTCAGACATGATATCAATTTAAAACATGTTTTAGATGGATTTGAGCAAATATTTGATGGATTTGAACTGGACTGAAATTTATTATAAACAGATTTTAACAGGCTTTAGACAGAGTTAAACTGGATTAAACTGGTTTGAACAGTGGATGGATCCAAACAAGTTTCATATAGATTTCACATGTCTTAGATGCAGTGTTGTGCCTGAACGCGTTCATTGAACGATAGTTCATGAACTCGTTCATATTTTGGGCGAACGTGAACTGAACGTGCTGTATTACTGCCTGATGAACGTTACTGTGAACTCGTTCATTCTGGTGTCTGTGAACGGCACGCTCTCTCAGGTTAACTTCGTTCAATAGGATGCCAGATTTCTATAGAGCCTTCCAGGCGAAAATCCGGCTAAAACACACCGCAAACCAGCCGCAAACGGGTCTTAATATGTAGCGGAAAAACACCAACACACGTCCGCCGCATGCGTGACGCGTCATTAAAAAAAAAAAAAAAAAAAAAGCATGGAGGCGACAGCAGCATGTAGTTAGGCGTATGATCATTTAAATTCATTCATGTAACTTGTTTGTTGAACCTGCCTGGTCTATTTTTCCAGGATTCCAATATTCTGTTTTAGCATGTGGACAATGGAAAAATATTAAAATTTAAAAACGTTTTCACCTTAATGATTACTGTCCTGTTTTTCTTTGAATAATTCCTCATTAAAAAAGACCATTCAAGCAGCACGTTTGTCCTCATGTTCTTGAGAATGTACTGTAGGGTTGAAAGCTGCAGCTGCTACTAGTGTGGAGTGAATGGACAGCAACAAAGCATTAAAGCAACAATGTCCCCTCAATGCTAATGTAAACTCTGGTTGGATAAGGATTGAAAATTGGATATGAAAATGAAATCTGACGCATAGCTTCATTGTTAAAACTGATAAAATAATTGCTGTCTGTGATTTTACTGTATATGGGCTGTGGCAATAATTTTGAAAAATAATAGCTCGCAGCAACATATGAAAAAAAAGAACTATGAACTAGTTCATTTTTGGAACTGTGAACTTAGTTCAAAATTTTGAAGTTTGAACTGAACTGAACTAGTTCATTTTAAAATTTGTGAACTGAACTTTGAACTAGTTCTTGTAGAAAGTGAACTTTCCCAACACTGCTTAGATGGATTTAAACCTTTTTTACAATTATTTGAATGTATTTTTTAATTAATTGGATTAGAGTTTTAGATGGCTTTGAACCGGTTTAAGATGGAATTGAACGGGCTTTAGATGTATTTGAACAGCTTTTAGATCAATTCAAACTGGATTGAGATGAAATTGAATAGGTTTTATATGTATTTGAACAGATGTTTGAGATTTAAACAGGTTTCATTTGAATTCGAATAGGATTTAGTTGAATTTGACTAAGGCTTCTATTTATTCTTCAAGCCATCTGCTTGATAAAGGCCTAGTTCTAAAACGTTTCATTGTACCTACATTAAGGTTGACTTCTATTGCAAGGAGACGGTGTGCGGGATTCTCCTGTACAGTTGGCTTCTTATTTATGAATGCTGTCAGAGTTTAGATAACAATGACACAGCTCTGTTTCAGTTCTTGTTTTTTCGGTTCATACACCAAAATGTCACTGTAAAGCCGGTAATTATGCCATGTCTCTAAGAACAGTTTTTAGACTCGTGTTTGGGTTAATGTAAAGTGCATATTTACCAAACTCCTGCCTAACTCTATTCTGCACTGTTTAATTTTCTCTACAAAGCTGCAATTACAACTTCATGCACGGTCTGAGTTTACAGACTGCGGGAGACAGAAGTGCATTTTATTGTGCTGCTCAATCTGGATATCCTGTGGCAGGCTTTGATTTTGCACATTTGTGCAGAGGCAAGCAAGTTGGTAAAGTTGAGGAGACGGTAGAGAGCAAAGATGACCGTTTTTTTGACCGTCACTGATATGGCCTCGGGATCACAAAGTCCGTACAAATCTGTGGAAGTGGCGCGGTAGAGAGAATCTGTTTGGAGAACACTGATAGCAACACTGATAGTGCGGGCTGGGAGGGAGCACAGAGTCGAATAGCAGTCACTGTTATTGATTATGCTTCTGGCCTGCTTCCTGTTGGCTGAGTGGGGGGAGGTGAGACCCCACCCCCATGCTGTCATCTAATGGACTCCAGTTGGCCTCTTCCCTTTACAATTCCCT
This sequence comes from Perccottus glenii, assembly GCA_024416835.2. Classification (NCBI taxonomy): domain Eukaryota; kingdom Metazoa; phylum Chordata; class Actinopteri; order Gobiiformes; family Odontobutidae; genus Perccottus; species Perccottus glenii. Next base: position 6,081,295 of record CM044558.2, read on the forward strand.
TTGTTCTGGTCTGATGTCCTGCTTTTAGATTTGTCTGCATCAGTTAAGCTATAGCAAAGAGTATCTCAACTTGGACTGGACATGTATTTCAACTTTCGCTTTAATTTAAAACAAATACAACAAACTCATCAACGCAAGTAACTTTTAACATCATATTTTTCATCACAGTTTTGGAGTGAAGAAGCACATTTGGCTAACCAGCCACTGACAACAAGTCTAACCTACTAAGCTAACAAAAATCCATATGGCTATGGTATAAAGCTTTTTATGTGCTGATTTTATTTCTCCTGCTCCACTTTGATGCTCACTTTTTTGCAGGATATTCCTGTCTTTGTTTGTCCTACAAATTGCAGTACTCTCCTAATTTCACAACAGGAAGTATAGTAACAAAAATGCCACAGAAGCCTTGTTTCCACTGGATTGGTAAAGAAAAGTTTGGGTCAGTATGGACACTGACAGTTGGGTTCAGGTAACCCCAAAGAGACTTGTTTTTCCACTGTGCTGGTCCATGAGAGTGATGTCTGCTATGTAACAAGGTGACAGTGTCTGAGATCAATGAGCTGCAGGACAAAATGCCACAAGAACTCCTTCTTCTGACAGCAATAACAATGTACAATCAATCAGTCTGTAGAATATGAAGTCCTAATCACTTCATTTGAAGAGACCTAACAACTGAATTAGTGAGAAAAATCACCAAAAGAACCATACAATAGCCTTGAACACAGTACACAAAGTCTATTTGTGTACTGTGTGTGTATAAGCCTTTTACTATCGTCCTTATACTATACGGTCACCATGGTTACCGTTACCCCTACAGGCACAATTGAGGCAGCTACCAGGTCCTCGTAGGACCCTAGGATAAGGAGTCGTAGCCGGTTGTAGCACGCACACAGAAAGAACGTCAATGACAGCAGCGTCGCCGTGTGTGTTAATGGACAACAGAACAGTGTGTAGTGAGAGCGTGGGTACAAAATAATGGTGACTGGTAGATTATTATTGTGCTTTATTGTTGGAAAGTCCGATTCATTTCCGCGAGCGCGAAGTTCGGCAATATTAAATATATAGTGGAATCATAGATTGTAAATAAACATGGATGTAATCTGTCCATTGGTCCCCTATAAAATGGTGGTTACATCCGGGCTTTTCGGTGCCGTGACAATACTATATATAGTATTGTCACGGCACCAAAATTATATATATAAATATATATGTTTAGTTTATTTGTTTATTCACTTAACACAAACCCTATTGTCACCGTTACAATGTTACAATAAGTTGTAACATGATTTTACTTGATAATCTTTTCATTATTCTAATAAGTGCAACAATTTTCACTGGGGTTTTGTTTGGTTCACTTAAAATCCCTTGACGGGAAACCTGACAGTGACTAGTGTTGACCGTGCCTGACCATGCTTCCTGAGCATGCTTCCAAGCACAGGCCATGTGTAAGCAGGTAATAAATTGCGTTCCCTAGTAACAGATGAGTTTGCATGTTCAGGCTGCTGGACAAACAGCTCAACAGTCATATCCACTGTTATTACTCATTTGCCATTCTACAGTGGCAAGATAAAGTATGTGAAATTTTTTTCTAAATAAATTTGTCTTAACATTTGATCTGATATTCATCTAAATCAAGGCTATTGACAAACATGACGTGTCTAAAAAATAATTACAAAGAAAGTTCTGCACTTTTATGTCTTTATTGACACACTTAGTCAACATTGAAAATGGCACTAGAAAAAGTAAGTGAACCCTTAGAATTAACAACTGGTTTACCCCCCGTTGGCAGCAACAAACCTCAACCAGGCGCTTCCTGTCGCTGTGGATCAGACCTGCACATCGTTGAGGAGGAATTGTAGCTCATTCTTTCTGGCAGAATGGCTTTAGCTCTGTCATATTCTATGGACGTCTCATGTGTATGGCTCTCTTTATGTCAATCCATAGCATCTCTTTGGGTTGAGGTCTGGGCTCTGACTTGGCCACTCCAAAAGGCGGACTTTGTTTTTCTGTTGTGGACTTGCTCCGGTGTTTTGGGTTGTTGTCGTGTTGCATCACACACCTTCTTCATAGTTTCAGCTGACTGAATTGTTTGCTATAATTTAGAATTCATCTTCCATTCAATGATTGCAAGCTGGCCCTGATGCAGCAAAGCAGGCACAATTCATGATGTTTCCTCCACCATACTTTAGAGATGGGATAATGTTTTCATGATGATATGCCATGCCCTTTCCACGGCAGATGTAGTGCTGTGTGTGTTTTTTCCAAATAGTTCAATCTTAGTTTCATCAGTCCACAAAACAGCTCTTTTGCAAACTTCAGGTGTGCAGCAATGTTCTTTTAAGTCAGCAGTGGCTTCCTTTGTGGGGTCCTGCCGTGGATACCCTGCTTGTTCAGTGTTTTACAATATGGTAGACTCATGGACAGAGATGTTAGCAAATTCCAATGATGTCTTTAATTTTGACTGTGCGCTCACTTCTCGGTAGAATAGCAACAGTCCCAAAGCGTCTCCATTTGTAGATGGTTTGCCTTTACTGTAGACTGGTGAATTTCTAAAGTTTTTAAAATAACTTTGTAACCTTTTCCAGCTTTATATAAAGCAACAATTCTTAGTTGTTCTAAAATAAGACATGAAAGATCAGAATTGTTTTGTGTAAATATTTTTAGACACATTATGTTCGTCAATACCCTTGAAGATAAATTTATTCAGAAAACCATGAATTTCCAAAAGGTTTATATACTTTTTCATGCCACTGTATTTTGTGCTGGGCTGCATTTGGCGCATTGTTAAATCAAAAACTGCCTTTCTTTTAAAAAGTCAGCTTAACTGAGTATTGTGCAAGAGGATATTAAAGGGGTTACATGAAAGGGGTGTTTTTTCCTCTGTCCGTTTGTTCATCTGTTGAATATGCTTCCGGTTTGTTTTCCAGTCATGTCTGGTTCTGGGTAGAGCTCGTTTTTATGGTAAGAACTCTGTGTCCATCTGTCTGCTTGGCCTTCTCCTCTTGTTCAGTAAAGTAAAGGAACATGAAGATGTGTTCTAAAGTAGTTACTCTGACGCTGTAGTATAACAAGTAAGTCAAAGTTTATGTCAGTATGATACTCTTGCAGACCAGTAACCTCTACTGCTGTGTGTCCTCAGCATGACCGTACCGTATTGCTTAATATTTAGCAATATGTTTGTTTGGGACATGGGATTTACGAGATATGTTGGTAAAGAAAATTGACAGAATAAAACATACAATTTTTATTCAGACTATTTGCATATGTTGAGGTATATACACAGTGACACATTGACTCATTTTGTTCAATTAATTTGGGGTTTTGTTCAGATTTTTGGTGAATTTGGGTTTTGTTCAGCAAATATTTTTTTTGTATTTTTTTAAGCCATTGTGAATATTTCAAGTTTTATTTAGCGTTCCAATTAATTTTGATAAATACATTTTGCTCAGGCTTAGGTTTTGTTTTCGTCAGTTGTTCAATTAAACATTTTAGGAAAATTTTGCTATTGAACAATTTTGTAAAGACTTCCAGCGATACTATTAAGATTCCATACTATTAAGAGTTCGCAATTGCTTTTATTAATTTTATATCCCAATTAACCAAATAGTTAGCTTCAATAGAAAGCATTTTTTTCTATTTAAAAATGAAATAGGAACTTTGAAAACATTCAAATTAAATAAATTACAAAACCATCTTTGCAGACATTTTGTTATTATCTCTATTCTGTTTTTTGTTTTTTTATTTCATGTAGTAACAAAGTAAAAAGGATACAAAAAGCATTAAATATACATAACCATTAACACACATACATAATATAAATATAACACCTATGGACATTCTGTTAAATATACATCCAAGCATGCATAGTATACATGCCTAGACCCAAAATCTAATACTTAATCATAGGGTATGATGCACATGCACACATTTTATACATATCCATCATACGCCAAACACTAGTACTAAATGCACAGATACTAAACTATACTAAACATTATAAAATACAAAACACTTTGGAAGCCCAAATCTTTTCTGTCAGGTCTTAAATGTCATTACTCCCCTTTTATCTATCAATATCTATTCAAATGTTTTTAATCTCTTTTGTTGCCAAGATTTAAATGTATAATATGTTTGGACCTGGATGAAAATCTGTGTCTCCACTTATTTCTCTTAGTATAATTAAATCATTAACTAGTTTACATTTTTTTTTCTAACTTTCTTTTATACTTTTAACATATTGCTAGTCTATTTAGTTTGTTTAGACTCTGTAAAGTCAGCAAGCACTAGAAGGAAGTAGACAGACGCGCTACACCAATTTTAAAATAATATTCACCAGATGAATTTAAATAACAAGAGAAATGTGATAATGTTATACAACTTACAATCTTACAACCTAAGAAACCGTCCATTATCATATCTAATGAACAATTGTGTTTACTGGTTTTTCTCACTATTCAGCTAACCCCTCCTCACAGGTCCCTTTTCTCAATATGTTCTGTCTGATAAGCCTTCAACAGCAGACGAACACATGGTGTCTGTACTTTTTCCTAGTCTTATCTGTTTAAAACATTACATACTAATAGTGCCTGTTTAGTTGTGGTCATGTTCACTTTCCACTATTAATAGTTTTTACCATCAGTGTGGTTTGATTTCCATTAGCCTCCTTCTCTAGTTTATACATCACCAATAAACACTGTTGCTTCGGGATATTTGTGGTTGCACTATTCATTTTTATGAGATGTTACTTTAAAATTGTTGTAATAATTTCTTTCTTCGTCCATTTTTGGTTGGGAACCTACTGTAGTGTTATGTAATGTTATGAAACCTTCAGTGTGAGACATTCCTTCCTGTTGTGAGATAGTGACACCATCTGGACAAGGCAAGACTTAGTTTTCTATTTGACATAGATTCCATTTATTGTTGCACCAGATGGTTCTAAATCATTTTGGATGCACTTTACAGCTTAGTAGTGTGGTAGCATTAGTTTCAGGTTACAACTTAACATAATTTAGTAAATGCTGCTTTCCCTATGTTACTGCTGTTATATCGGTATAGAAATGTCTAAGCCTATTGGTCAGCCTTCTGACTTTGTTAAAATATAGGTTATTTAAAAAAATGGGACATATTCCACATTCTCAAGCAACCTGGGTTTAATTCCAGTTTGGGATATATGCTATTATTGTCATTTCCCGCTCTCTCTCCCTGTTTCCTGTCTTTCTGTCAAATAAAGACATAGCCCTATTACTCGGCCTTACTTTAATGTAACTTTAGTGGTCTTCCAATTAAAACCAATACTTGCGCACAAACATCCCTTTACAGTCCATATTTCTGGCACAAACTAGTGATGTAATGATTGACTCCCTCACAATTCGATTCAATTGACGATTCTGATCTCACGATTCAATTTTGTCCCGATTTTCTTTAATAAAATGAGTTGAGGCAAATTATAAGTAAACAAGTGCTCTTTTGTGATTTTACAAATCAGGTCTCCAGACTAACTTTTTTCATCACCGTCCCAGTATCGTCCCGAAAGCCAGTTCCAACAATCCTTAAGTAAATGTCAAATATTCCCATATTTATTTAAGATATATAGACTAATGTTTGTCTATTTGTAAGTTTATAAATAAACTTAAATCAAATTTAATTCTGTACATACAATTTAATTTGCTTATAAGGATAGGAACTTTCAATAAGTAACCATTAAAGTTAGTAAAAATCTAAATAAAATCTAAATGAGTGGATATTAACAGTAACTTCCCAATAAATCTGCCTCTGATGGATTTAGACTTACTTTGTATTCAATAATTAGTTCTTATTAACTTTAGCTGAGACCTAAAACCTCTTTTAATCAAACCCAATAATAAACCCTGGTCTAATGTGTTTCCATAAAACAGTTGAACTTTATCAAAACAACTCTTATTTGTTTAACTGTTACCATTTATGCATTTTCACCTGTTATTAATAATAGCAAGAATGTATTAACAGTAAAAATTTTTGTAAGGACCAGAACTATTTCACAAATAACCATATTTGGTCCGCAGACCTTAAGTTGGACACCCCTGGTCTTTACTCTCAGAGTTACAGAAGGAAGCCCATGATCCATTAGAACATTATTACATCTCCCTGACAAGGGCCTCAAACAGGTGAACACTTAGTTTAAGACGGCTCTGACTGTCTTATGAAATAATAACTTATGGCTCAGAGATGCTTTAGACTCAGGACAGCAGCCTCCGTTTACAGTTTAGCCTCTTTGCTTTCTAGTATGACCGGACTTTTTAACTTTTTGTTTTGGAGAGAGTAAAGATCAGCCTCAGACACAGACATGTTTTCATTGTGCACTCGTTAAGTCTGCGTGGACTCAGCCCGTAACGCTCTGTGCAGCAGCAGCAGTGAGATACACAGTGTTTTATTATTTATTTATGCTGCCACACCTCTGATTTCAATGAGTATGAGAATTCCTCAATATCAACATCCACATCCCTTGACTCCTTAAATCTGTCAGTGAATCAATACTTTCAAGTTTTGCAGCGCTGCATAGTGACTGAAATTAAAACGGGATCAGATAAACGCTGACCAGCTCCATCGCTTATGGCTGTTTTAATGCACTCCCAGTCTTTACAGAGCACCTAATACTTGGGTTCTTTGTCCTCTACCCAGCAGCCTGTGCAATATGTTGCATAACACAGCTTTTTAAAAATGTTTCGACATGAAGGGTTTAAAAGCTTAGGGCATCATTAAGTGCGGCACATGGACAGATATGAGCGCTCTACACTCAGCCATGCACAAATAACAGTGGCCATCTGACTTTAGACCCAGTGGAGTTTGATAGGTTTAAATCCTTCTTACAGGGCAATGTGATACTCTGTCTTTAAGCTCTGCCTTCACACATCTGGTGGTTTTAATGATGCCCACAGTGGATGTTCAGTTCAGACTTGACATTGCAGTGTCAAGGCTCAGTGGTCTATAGTGGATTGCACTGTACCAATTTTGGTACCGAAGCAAAACACAAAAACATGCTAATTGAACAACAAACTATTTTAGGTAAAACAAAAATAAAATGTATAAAAACTGATACATACTTTACATTTATTACTTATTTTAAATTGTGTTTCAAGTTTTCCCACAAATAATAGAAATATGAGAAGTAAAAAACAAAACAAACAAAAAAATCATGTTAATGAATGGTTACTAAATTATACAAGAGATAAAATGTGTTTATACTTTTATTTAATCCAAACTGTGTTCATATCTAATTTTAAAGGACTTTTAATCCTGCTAAAGTTATTAAACCTTATATGAGGGGGTAGCTCAAAGTTAAGTAGCACTAAGACTCAGCTGATCAAGTGTCACTTACGCTGCTCTCTGTGCCGGACAGTAAAAAACAAAAAGAGATACAGTGCGTTAAAGTGTTAAAAGCAAGTGACTTTTTAGTGCTGCGGTCTGTGCTACTCACAGACTCAGGCTTCACTGCAAACTACACTTTAGCTCACTACTAACAACAAGCTACTTTCTGAACAACAGTAAAACAAAACAAACAGCTGAACGTCTCCTCATGTTTGCGTGAAGCTCTGCGAGATCTCTGTATGTGTCTGTGACTGCGCACAGCTCCTGCTGCTGTGGTCTCCGCTGAGGGCAGTGAGTGGAGAGGAACGTGGCAAGGACATGTTACGCATTGTGCTCAATAGCAGCGGAAATTTTAATGTGGTAAAATTAAATTTGTGCTGAGGACCAACTGTGCATCTTTCAGATTGTGCGTTGTGTAGATCAGATGCTTGGTACCCGGTACTTATAAAAACCTGGTACCGTAATGTTTTCATTTTTTTAGTACCAACTTGGTACCAAAGTACGGGGACTTGACACTGGTCTGTTCAATCCATTAACATTTACAATCAGTAATCCATACTCCAAAGACAATTCCCCACCTCCATTTTTACTATGTGATATAATTTGGAGACGAGCGGCGCATTGCGTCATCGCAAATCAACATTGCTAAGACTGCATAATGTATTCATTGTGTGCCTGGAATTCACACTGTGCTTAAATATAATTGTCCAATCAGAGCTCAAAGATAAAAATGTATGTGTGTCGACTAGTGTAACTAAAGAAAATTATTCTGTGGTCCATATTTCTTCACAAATTTTACAAATATAATATAAAAATACTAGACTATAATAAAAATACTAGACTAGAGTTTGTCTCATTGGATAAAAAAGGCTTGACTTTTCACGTGTTCTGCAGCCAAAAGATGTGCTTTTACCTTCCCAATTGGAAGATAAAATTGCTTCATACTTGAGGCTTGACATGGCATCTTTAGCTGCGTTTTTAGGGCATTTGTTTGCTGAAGTTAAATATATTCAGAATATTACTCAAACTAACATGCTTCAAATAATTCATAGTTATAATAAACTTATAAACGTTATTATTGTCAGGTCCCCAAAATGTATTTCTTTTTGATTGTCAGGTTGATGACTATTAAAGCGTTCTGTATCTTAGCAGTGACCAGTTTTTTACTTGTGTTGGGCCAGTGACCAGAGTACTGCTGCTTGTCTGTCTAACTGTATCTTCTGCTCTACGGACAGTGTTTTATAAAAAGTCCAGGATCAGCCTAATCTGGTTAAGTGCTTAGTGCCCACTTTGCATGCTCTTAGACAGATGGATCAAGGAGCAGCCATGACAAAGGTAGTACACAGAGTCCAGCCCCAGGCGCACCAAAGCTTAAGGGTAATGACTTGGGCTCTACTTGCTCGGCCTGGTGAATTATCTCTGTCCCGCCGATGAGGCCGTGACTCAGGGAGGGCTTCAGCTCGCTTTCATCTATGGTGTGTCTTATGTGAGTGTAGGTGGGGGGAGGTGAGTGTTACTATACCTTAAATAACGTTTAAGGTAATTAAAGATATTTAAAGATCCATGACTTCCTGTTCCTGTACAAATGCCTAGAGAGGACAAACTGACTGTTCAAAGAGAAGTGAATTATTTTTTTTCTTTTTGAAAATACAAGGAAAAAGTTTTATATAAATTAAAAAAACTCTTGTATTTATCTTGTTTATCAAGTTTCTTTTTTCTGCTGTTTCCCATCACTTGGTATTTCTCTGTCAACCACAATGACTTTTCTCATGTCCGGTTGATTTGTCATTATTATTGTCTACCTCATATAATGGTGAGATATACAAAATTATGAGACACACCAGAGCACCTTGATGAGAAATGGGCTACTGGAACAATCAGGAAATCTATGTATATAGTATTATAGTATGTCACAAATAATCAATTGTTTTTAAAGTGAAATCAACAACAGACCTATTTTTGCCAGGTTTGTTCACAGAATGTCCCTGCAAGGCTACCATAGGTGTTCACATGGTCTAGAAAAAAAGCATTGTCAGAAATATTTACAGTCTTCGTTTTTGCGACTAGATGCTGACAACAAATACTCACTAAACCTTAAAGTATTTTCTGAAGTGTAAGACTGTAACCTTGACCAGAAACTTTAGGCAATACATTTTACAATACACACTTAGAATATACTAATACTACTTATTTTATAACTTTATGTAAGAAGAATGGCCAAAAAATCTGCACAGTAACAGTAGTTTTTGAACAAGGACACAACAACAGAAAGCAAAAAGAAATCCTCATTACACACTATGGGTTTGTTTAGCTCTTGAGTCGTTTTTCTACTTCTCTCATAAACCTGAAAAGGAGATTTTCTTTTGCCACTACCTGCTTCAGGTTGTTTCTCAGCCATTTTGCAACACACTGTCTACACATGCGCAGCATCTGGAACGCGCATGCATAACATAACGCACGTACAGTAGTAACGGTGAATGATAAGCCAGAGGGCCAAGTGCCAAGCGTCTATGATCAGCATACTGGTTGATGTTTATGAATCAAATTATTTGTTTTTATTCAGTACACCTATTTAAAAGTTGGTTATATGTCTGTTAAAGCAGTTTTAGATTATATAGAAAAAAATTTACATTAAAAAGAACTTCTGTAATACCTTGACTGTCACCTAGCCCACACTGTACATACAGCATTTCCCCAATTTAGTCTACGCTCCTGGTTTTGTGGTTTGTTGACGCTCATTTCACATTTTTTTCTATCTTTTCCATGTTGCCCTGGAGGTCAGTCTAAAATGAACCCTCTCAGTCACTCAGTCCTGTTTAAATACTAAGCACTTATTGATTCACAGATTTACTGTGTGGTGTTTATATCTAAAAGCTTATAACAGCCACTTCCTTTGCACTGTTTCAAGATGCATGCATGCAGAAATGTCATGTTAAAAATAGGGAGCACCAAACTAGGATTTAAGATTTTCACATGCTATGTGTGATAATGTTACATGAAACTTTGTGGTTTAAGCTGGCTTTGCAATTATTCATATACCCTTTGAAAATGTTATTGAAATGACTTTCCTATTACTTTTACAGTGTTGAGTTTTTGGGGGTTTGCATCTGATACATGGGGCACCAATAGTATTCAGCAATTTTATATTTACAGATCCACTTTAATTTGTCTCATAAACTCCTTTTCAGATAGATAGCATTAGGACAATTGATAGCATTGGCATAAACACAGCAAAAAATAAGACATCTCAATGGTACAAAAGTGGTTATGAAAATGATTCTGTGATTTTGATCAAAAAAGGTTAATGATCTTTTTAAGATATTGCTAAGTGTTCAAGTATCTGTGTATCTTTTGTGAATATAACAAAGATAATGCACTGTTAATATATCAATGCATCAATTTGAACATATTTCACTACAGGCAATCTAAACTCACCAATTCTCACATATATACTGTAGACAAAGGATTGATCCCAAAGTAGCATGACTCCCCACAGAAACCCCCAGAACTCAAATCCATTTAAATATACTGCATCTCCCTCTTTCCCTTCTCCCAGTGTCTCGTTTGACCACAACTTTCTGCTTCTGTGGCTGTATTAGCTCCTCCCTTTTTTGTGTGCTAAGAATGGGTAGGCATGGTGTGTGTGTGCAGGTTTGTGATGGGAGGGAGGATGAGGGTGCTTTGTGATGCCTGGCTGATGCCGCTGACACACACACGCACAAACACATGCTGTCACAGAAATAGCTGATCCTCTCAGTATCCACACCGTGCAGGCAGCATTCCTGACTTATGCACCTCACTCGCAGGATCTCTATACCTTTGGACCCCTGTCCACTGGAGTTTGACAGGGATTACTACTAGGACCCCCTCCCTTCCTTCCACCCCCCTTTTTCTGCACTGCTCCCCAGAATGGAGCAGAGGGGAGGCTCTCGACGGAAGGGTAAGGGGCTTTCTTAAATTGACCTTTTAACAACTAGGCTAATATATCTTGTCTGTTACAATTTTACAATTCCACATTCTAAGCATCATTTTAATAATGTATTTAGTTTGTAATAATTTTGAATAAATATTTATTTTTTGGGGTTTCTAGAATTCTCATCTACGTTTAAGTTGCACCAAGGACAAATACAGCTTTCAGGGATGGTTTACACGAAATGGGAATAATCTATAATAATAATAATAATAATAATAATAATACTTATTATTAATATTATTGTTATTATTATTATTATTATTATTATTATTATTATTATTATTATTATTATTATTATTATTATAAATTATTATTATTACAATATGTAATATAATATGATAGTGTGTCTTGCAGTATTAAAATTATCACTTGGGCAGAGTAAAGGTTCTGAAATTGTCTTAAACAACAGACCTAAAAAAACAGACTTAAATACAGGTCTTAGACTCATGCCTATTGGTCATTTGGTACAATTTTTGTATACATAAGTGCCAATACTATAACAATTTTTGTAACACAGATAAAGTGAGGCCTAAATTACTATATTTCTAATATGTGATATTAAGTATAATTTAGAAGAATTATAATAATAATTTAGCTGAATAGGAAAAACTTTTTATCTGTGGCTCAGGCTTAAATTTGTCAGAGTCCTGTAAGCTCAAGTTAAATTTAACAATTACATTGCATATTGTTTATCACAATATCCATATTAAATTATTATGTAACAGACATTCTCACATTTAAAATAACTGTCCAATCCGAGCCTTTATGTAGTTAAGTTACACACAAAATACAAGTTCCACCAGTTACATTTCAATTCAGATTTTACTCTGGGATTTTCAATATTGCTGGTTGTATCATTATCACAATACTCAATTTAATTATTGTTATATTCAGTATTGTTATCTCAATATTCATATGGTTATGGTGTACATGCTGGAGCACTTTCTGTGGCTAAATCTTTCTACTCCTTTTTCTTCTTCACTTATCCCTCCCGCTTTTCCTTTCGGTCCGGTACACGAAGCTGCTGTCCAACCCTGGCAGTGTTAGGCAGCTTACGGCAGCGTCACAGAGCAGGGCTTAGTGCTTATAAATAGGATGCCTGGTCATTTCTAACCTCTGTTAGCTCCTCCTGAGTGTACCTGTACATGGCTGGAGGGTGACTATGCGTTTAAGCAGCAGATGTGGACGCAGAGTGACACAATGATAAACAGTGACTGACAGCTGCTGTGCTCAGTGCTGAGAGTGTGGCTGCACTGGGGAATCCCACTCCCTTATGTAACACAAGCTGTGATATCAGCTCACACCGCTCTGTTGAGGCTTCTTTTTGTGTGTTATTTAATGGCAATGAACTGTTTGTGAATTAATTGAAAAAAAAAAGCATATTTGATTGTTGTATCACATTAAATCTTCTTACTTTTTAAAGTATTAGTTTATCGGTGTACTTTTCAACTCATAATCTGACTACCACATAATGTAGTGTCTGGACTAACTTCAAAACTGGGGCTAAATCTAAGCTAAACAAAGGCTAAGCAAGGACTACATTTAGGACAGTGGGAGAGCGCTTGCCCCAACGGAAGGTTGGTGGTTTGATTCCCGCTCTCCCCACAGTTCATACTGTCGTTGTGTCCTTGGGCAATAGAAGCTTAATGTATGTGTAATGTATATGTAATGCTTTGGATAAAAGCGTCAGCTAAATAACTAAATGTAGGACTGTATAAGGACTAAACCAGGACACAGTTGCTTTGATTAAGCAAACAGTGTTTTGACATGGGCACTGTGATAAACTCTGTCCCAGCTGAAAGGCACTTACTTACTATCGGGGACCATAACATTATTTCAATAGAAGCAGTTATTTGCATTACGGATTTTGCAATAACAAGAAATTATTCTAAGCCATTCTAAACAAAAAATTTGCAGCAAACTCTAGAAATATATTTATAATACTACACATTTCTACATTGTTTGGCAGCACAGGCACTTTGGGAGAAGCAGACAGTAGCAATGACAGGCTTTGTGTTATGGATGTGTGCTATTAGGATCAGTGAAAATATTCTGAAACTTGTAACATATTGACATAATTTATTAATTTCTAAAAATCCAGAATGTACGCAACACTCCCTTGTACAAACGCCTTAATGTGACAATGAAGTAAATTTGTCTCAGACACAGGCCACAATGATGAGCTTGTTCTGGGAGGCGAAGTTATACAGTCATGTAAATCTCTTCTATGTAACACACACTTGCTCCATACATACAATCAATCTTTTCTTATTTCAGACTCAAAAAAGGTCCATATAAAAAGCATAAAACAATACTACAAACATACAACATGGACATCAACAACAACCAATACAGAACACAAAGCCTGTTATTGCTCCTGATTACATCTCCAAACTGGAGATGTGCTACATCCTGGTAGAGCGCATACCACATACTCAAATGACCCTGGTTCAATTCCAGAGTCCATTTTCTCATGTCATTTCCTCTTTTTTCCTCTGTTTCTTGTTTTACTTCACTGTCTCTATCAATTAGCAAAACCTTATATAGCTTATACTATGGCTCAAAAATGCATCACAGATTGAAATTTCACCTGCCCCAAAATAATAAAAATAATTCAGGAGGAAGTGGCTTGTACAATATATATATTTTTTATAATCTGCAAAAAACACCTGTAAAGAAAATGGTCATTTTTATTTGGTCTTTATTATTCTACCCATCATTGCTAACAAATAGGACATTTTTAATGGGTCACATAATGTGTGTTAGAGTAGTGAGGCACTCTTACCAACTGCAGCACACACACACATACACACACACACACACACATGCGTACACACACACACACATGCATTAAAGTGGTTTAAATCTTACCTCTCTGATCGCAGGCAGTTTGTTGTGATGGGTGATTGTAAATCTGAGGTCAGTGGGGTGCTATCTGGTGTCCCACAAGGATCAATTCTGGGACCTTTACTTTTTAATATTTATATTTTTCCACTTGGCCAACTTTTAAGAACTCTTGGTGTTAACTTCCACTTTTATGCTGATGACACTCAGATTTACATACATTCAAAACCTGATGTCAATATGCCTGTGTCTCTTCTTTCGCAATGTTTTACTGAGATTAAAAAATGGATGTCTGAGAATTTTCTCTGTCTTAACAGTGACAAAACTGAAGTGATGCTTATTGGCTCACCTCATCAACTGCGTAAAGCAGAGTCCATATCTTTGAGTGTGGATGGCTCTGCTTTACTATTCCAAACTAAACTAAAAAGTATGGGGGTGATATTTGATGCCAACTTAACATTCGACCTTCATGTCCGTAATACTGTCAAAGCATCATTTTTTCATCTTAGAAACATTGCCAAACTACGCCCCATGTTGACTTGCTCTGTGGCTGAAAAGTTAATCAACACCTTTGTGTTTTCACGCATTGATTATTGTAATGCATTGCTGGCGGAGTCCCTAAAGCTACCCTAAATAAGCTGCAGTTGGTACAAAATTCAGCTGCCAGAATTTTAACAGGAACCAGTGCAAGGGAGCACATTACACCGATCCTTGAAAAATTGCACTGGCTTCCTGTTAGTTCTCGTATTGATTTTAAAATTCTCATGCTCACATATAAGGCCTTGAATAATCTGGCCCCTCAATATTTGTGTGAACTTCTAACTCTCTACACTCCTTCACGCGCACTACGCTCCTCTGAAGCTGGTCTCTTAACTGTCCAAAAAACACGGTTAAAAACTATGGGTGATCGGGCTTTTTCCTCCTTGGCTCCTAAATTGTGGAATTCCCTGCCCTCTGAGATTAGGAATGCAGAATCTTTTAGTATTTTTAAATCATTACTTAAAACGTACTATTTTAGGATAGCTTTTATGTGACTCATTTTATTATTCTTGCTTGTTTTACTTTGGCTTTTTAATTGATTTTATTGCTTTGTGTATCTTTTAATTTTATATGTATGTAAGTGTATGTTAAGTGCTTTGAGATTCCCATTTAAAGGCGCTATATAAAATAAAGTTATTATTATTATTATTACATGCGTACACACACACACACATGCGTACACACACACAGACATACACACATGCGTACACACACACGCACACACACATGCGTACACACACACGCACACACACACAGACGCGCACACACACACACACACGCACACACACAGACGCGCGCACACAAACACACGCACACACACACAGACGCGCGCACACAAACACACACACACGCACACACACACAGACGCGTACACACACACATGCGCACACACACAGACGCGCGCACACACAGACGCGCACACACAAACACACACACACGCACACACATGCGCACACACACACAGACACACACACAGACATGCGCATACACACACAGACACGCATACACACACACAGACACACACGCGCACGCACACACAGACACACACACAGACATGCGCATACACACACAGACACGCATACACACACACAGACACACACGCGCACGCACACACAGACACACACACAGACATGCGCATACACACACACAGACACGCATACACACACACAGACACACACGCGCGCACACACACACAGACACGCATATACACACGCGCACACAGACACTCATACGCGCACAGACACACGCACACACACGCAGACACACACGCGCGCACACAGACATACACGCATATACACACACGCGCACACACACACAGACACACACACGCACACATGCACACACAGACACACACACGCGCACACACAGACACACACACAGACATGCGCATACACACACAGACACACACACACAGACACACACGCGCACACACACAGACACACACGCGCACACACACAGACACACACACGCACACATGCACACACAGACACACACACGCGCACACACAGACACACACACAGACATGCGCATACACACACAGACACACACACACAGACACACACGCGCGCACACACACGCAGACACACCCGGCTCTCAACATCAAATCCACCAGCATTTATTCACTTGATTCTGTTGCAAGTCTTCAATTTGCAATTCCAGTCTTGGTATGAAAAGAACCCATCTTAATGCGACATCTTTAGGCTAAAAAACAATTTTAAATTTACTAGCTTTTTCTGCCCTTTGCTCTTTGGAATCTTAAAGCCAGGTGTGTTGTTGCGTCTTTGACATATTTGTGAATATATGCAAGTGTCATGTAGGCGAAAAATAAGTTTATAATATTTGGAGTAATGAAATGAGACAACTTAATATTGTCTTGAGTTAGAGCTCCTTGGAGGGTAAACAACAACATGTGTGTTCCACACAGAGGCTGACATCTGTTAAATAGGCCAGTGTCTTGTCACTACTGTATGTGAATCTGGACCATGTCCCTCAGGACTGTTTGCTACAGTGCACTGAAGTCATCACACACATCTAGACCAGATTGGCATGTGCACACCAACAAATTCATTTAACTAAAAAGACTCATACTTGTATACTTACCACAGAGAATATTTTAATGTCTGTGATTCCGTATAGGCCCAATCCCAATTCTCTAATTAACCCTACCACTTAGCCCTATCCCTTGTTCTTTCAAATGAAGGGGTACAGAGTAGTGTTATATAAAATATCGATATTTCGATAAATATTGATACTGAAATATCTCAAACAATACGATACTCATTTCCCGAAGTATCAATACCAGCTGAGCTGTAGAGGTTTTTTTTACTTGCACTATTGGTTTCTGAATGTATGACAATCTGAGAGGCCTTTGAACAAGTGCACAACCTCAAGACATTTTTGTTAATGTAAAACCTATGTACACCTCATTGTCATGTTCTATCTAGACATGTTATATTTAAATAAAAAAAATAATAATAATAATATTGTGACAGTTATTTTCCCTTCGGTATCAAAAATGGTATTGAATATCAATATTTTTTAAGGTATCGTATTGAAGTTAGAAATTCCAGTATCGTGACAACACTAGTACAGAGTATGGCTAAGAATTTAAGACACACCTACTGGGACACCACACATGTTATATTGTATAACATAGACACATAAGGTCTAATACATTCATTATCATCATACAGCGTATGAACAGTTTATTGTGAGTATTTTAACTTTATTTGAGTCTTGCTCTGAACAGTATCAGCTGCTGTTTACTTAAATTGACAGGAAAAATAAAACAGGTAGTGTTTTTCATTTTCTCTTCCGATTAGTCCCGTTAGGGTTTGCAGGTGACTGGAGCCTATCTCAGCAACTTTGGGCCTAAGCCGGGGTACACCCTGGACAATGGCCAGTTAGTCACTGACATTTTAGGGACAGACAGTGACAGACAATCATTCACTTTTACATTCATTCACTTGGGACACTTTAGTGTTGCCATTTGATGCATGCATGTGTTTGGGTGGTGGGAGAAAGCCTGAGTTCCCGGAGAGAACCCATGGTAACACCGGGAGGACATGTAGACTACTCTCAGAAAGCCCAGAGTTGATGTTTGAGGATGTTCGAGTCAGCTGGAGTTTGAACTCACAACCTTCTTGCTGTGACCACATTAGCTAATAAAGTTCTGTAAATACTAGACTGTGACCTGCTGATGTGATCCTAACGTTAGCAAACAGACATTTTTACAAAGGAAGGAAACATTAACAGGGGTGGCAGTAGCTCAGTGGTAGAGCGGCTGTCCTTCAACCGGAAGGTAGTAGGTTCGATTCCCGCTCGCCCCACAGTTCATACTGTTGTTGTGTCCTTGGGCAAGACACTTAACCCACCTTGCCTCCAGTGTCTGTAGCACTGGTGTATGAATGTGTGTGACTGTAGAGGTGTGTTTGGTGGTGGTAGGAGAAGGTTGAGCGCTGTTTGTATGGCAGCCCCCATCTCTGTCTGCCCCAGGTGTGAATGTGTGTGAATGGGGTGAATGGAAGCATGATGTAAAGCGCTTTGGGTGCCCGAGAAGGGTGCAAAAATGTGCTATATAAATGCATTACCATTTAACAGAACTGAAGTAATTTTGCCCAAATGCGTTACAATTACAATCTCTCTTTCTGCTACAGTGCCAGTAAATGCACTGCATTATTGGAAAATATCTTAACTTTTCATTTAAAGTTTGGGGTAGAAATGGGGGTAATTCTATCGAAGGGATAGAATTGGGATTAGCCCTTAGTCAATTGTTCCTCAACAGTTGCAGGGCTTACAAGAAGAATGTTAACAAATCAGAGAAACACCGGACGTGAAGCAAAAAAGGGCGAACCTACACAGCCGGGTGTCAAAAAGGGAACCATGTTAGCGCCGTGAGTTAACATGGCCAGCAGCAGAGCAGACACCTGAGCGGTTTTATCAATTCTATACTTTGCTGGTTATTCAAAACCGATGCGAGAGCAGAAATAAATGGCCTCTCTGTAGCAGCGTCCACCATGTTGAATGTTTTGGACTAGCCACGCAAGCCGGGTTGTTTGTGTATCACGTAGCCAGCAAACCACACCCTGCTGCAGACAAACGGCTGGGGATTGGTCTGTCTGCAAAATTGCCAAAGAAGGGATTCGCTGTGAGAAAGGCACAAGAACTTCCTCCTTTTGAAAAAAGGAAAACGGTCTGGTATACCAGGCTACATGCACCCTATCCCATAAAATATTTAATCCTAGTGCACTTGTGTCAGTATATGCCTGACAGCTGGCCAACAGTGTAGCACAATTGCTTAATTTGTTATGTGCAAGTGCAGCTTAAGGTCACAGGAAGATTTAGTAAAGTTTGGACCAAGAAGAGCTATAATCTGTACTTTTAGTCATACTTTTTTTCTTTTTGTCAGATAGGAACAGGGTGAGAGAGGGGAGTGACATTGAGCAAATGACACAGAATTGAACCTGTGTCTCTAAAAGACCCTGAATTTTTGTATTTGAGTGAAACTCTTTTTATCACATATAAAAAGTAGTATAAAAAGCAGTCATTTATGTAAAGATGTAAAGATTAGATTTCTACCTGCTGTCTATGCCTTTTTAGAGTGCTTTTTATTTTAGCAAAACCCGGAAGCAAGAAGCTTTCTTTTCCTGAGCGGCTTGCCCGTTCTTAGCCTATCACATTCTCAGAAAAGGGGATGAGCCCGATTGGCTGCTGCTATAAAGCCACAAATCACCTGCACGTCTTGTAAACTGTGAAGCGTTGCTACAGAAAATCCAACCAGCACTGGCTGTTACTGCATACACGGCAAAACAGCTGAAAAAGAGAAGAGCTAAAAACAGGAGCCAAAAAAGAACTAAAACACACACAAATATTGGTGGAGTGTGCACGTATAAGAGAGACGTGCTTGATCTCGTGCATGTGAAGTAGGAGGAGAAAGGGAGGGTATGTGAAAGCTTGGGAGGAGGGGCTAACAGTTCCATCTGAACCAACTGCCTCTGTCATGATTTAGCAAAGGCTGGAATCAGGTAAAGCACCTTTAAGTATGTGATTTGAGCCACTGAGGCACCCTACAGTCATACATTTGAGGAAACTGCAAATAATGCCTTGCTGCAATCTCACGAGACAAAAATGAGCTCAAAAGTCAGCTGTTTTGTTTAAATAATGAAGGATTTGTGGTATTAGTGAGTACTCAATTTGAAGTTCTCATACTTGTTCTGATGCAATGCTTTGGCCCGTCACATCCCTAACATTTAGACATTTAACATCTGCAACTGGAATACAGACTAATAGATTAATTTAAGTTTCTTCACTTTTAAATAGTTTCATTCTAGTTGGAATAATAAAAAAATAATTCTACCTGCAAAGGCACTCAAAGCTTTTACATCAAGCATTTACACACAGACAAATCACAAATACTGGAGGCAAGGCCTTGTCTTGACAGCATGTATGGGAGGCATCAAACTGCCAACCTTGCAGTTATTGGATAACCCTCCCTAACTCCTGAGTCACTGCTGCATCGAATAAGAAACCTTTAGCACACTTAGACCAGGAGAATTAATGCAAACCTACAACGTATGAATATGTTATATATGTAGTTAGGGTTATCTCCAGTCAAATTAATTTGACTAAAATGTATATGAAGGTTTTGAAGACAATCTCTATATAAGATGTGAGTATATATATGTAAGTTAAATAATAATATATCATTCAACATCATATAGTTTGCCGGAGATTGTTTTGTTGGTGTATTATATTGTTAGTATTGCTTTTATTTTTTTTCTTATATGGATCAACAAAAAAACAGGCATTCCTATTGGCTGCCATTTTATAGAGTTAAGGAATCTGGTGTTAAAGACCGTTGAGTTTAGGCAGAGTCAGTAATGAGGTCAAATTTTTCTTAACCTGTTAAGACACTGCCTGTTAATGTGTGATCTGTAAACCATAAAAGGAATGCTATATTTTTTGTACATCTTAAGTTTACGTAAACATAACCTTTCTCCCTTTATCATTGCTTATAGTCTGTTCCGTCATTTTTTAAACACTTCCACATGCCCTTTTTTAGACGTAGTATTAGCTGTAGTACTAAGGTTAAAGATCTGAGACTCCAGTGTGACGTGTCAATGATGCTCTTAAATCACGTTCTAAAAGAAGAACCCTCACTTGATTTAGAAACTCCATTTTTAACTCGTTGCCAGGTATCAAAGAGGATTTCATGAGTGACATTTAAGACAATTAGCTGCAGTTTGTTGCATCCAGAAAACGGCCATTATTTTAAAGTCACTGGCCGTTTTTGGAGTTCCTTAAACTGCTGTACCCTCACCTATTGTGGTCCTCTTTACAGTTTGGAGTCCGTGTTAGCAATCTGAGGAGCAGAAGGACAAAGTGACTTTTGTCATGATTACCCGCCGCGCTAAGCCACGCCGCAAGCCTCTTATTCCCACTGCAGCTGGATCAGGCAGAAAAAGTTCCCTCACAGTCAGAGTTCACAAGGTGCTGTCCCACTGATGGATGGAGAACGCCCACTCAGCCACGCAGCACTAATGCATTTAGTACAAAGGGTTCCTTAACCTTGGAATGGGTAAACTACAGCAAAAAAGAGTACAACTTAAAAATACAGATTGCTGAAAATGTATGAAAGGACCTGGGTTTCTATTACGTAATTTAAAACATATAAGATGAACAATAGATTATAATCTGATTTGTAATTATTGAACTTTACTTTCACTCATCTTTTTCCTGTTAGGAGTCATGGTGGGTTGGAGCCTATCCCAGCAACTCTGGGCTTGAGGCGTGGTACATCCTGGATAATGGCCAGTTAGTGATTACATTGATTGATTATATATCCAATGATTATATATTAATTATATTTTACCCAGGTCTAGCTCAAAACCCCTAATTGGCTGACAGTGTGTCAAAGCAAGAGTTAATCAATATTAAAGACCAAATCAAGACTAAACAGGTCAGCCAGGACTTTTTTATTTGGACGCACCACAGTTTGTTTTAAGACTTTGTTTGGGCGATGAATTTGATACAAAATACATCATTATTTGTGAAACAGATATTTTGTAATAAATAATATCACGATCACTGTAATATTGCAATAACGATAATGTTGTGATAACAATAATACAATAACAATAATATTGCAATAACAATAATATTACAATAACAATAATAACAATAATATTTCTTTCAAGATAAATAGTAATGTTGGACAATACATCACTCTAATATTGTGTATTTTGTGTTATAGCAGGTTAAAAGTTGATACCACCAAATAAAAAATCTAAAGGCAGCCGTGTTTGACAAATTATATTTAGTCCAGAGCTTTATTATCAATTCATTGCTTAAAATGCCAATAGGGACATTCAGATATGACAGGTCATTACTGGTGCAACAATTTTTGCAACAACATTCAGTGTCATGACAACAGTAGCCTCAAATTGATGAATTTGATATATTTTTACTACATACAAACATTAAATATTGTTGACAAATGCAATGGCATAACAGGGTAATCTGAATTTTGATCTTAGACAATTATTGGTCTACAGAGCCACACAGACCATTATGTCTCAGCTCTGATACAAGACAACTCCAAATTATAACAACCTTGCAACCAGAGTAAACTCTCCCTAACCTAACTTACCTGGTAAATGTCTGTTAGTCCAACAATGTTTTACAACCAAGGCTAGAGACAGCAAAGTGTGCAAACTTAAACTCTGAGCTGGGAACAGTGAACAGAGGAAAATGTCTCTGGATTTCTGTGTTGAATGGATTAGAGGAGTAGAAGTTTTTGTGGAATAATAATTCTGAATTTAATTTGAACTGAAATTATGATTGTATCTTATTTTATTATATTTTTTATTCAATGGAGCTAATGGAAAGTGAAAGAAAAAATCCTAATTTCTTGGTTTGGAAAGATGCTAGTCAACAATTAACCCACTGACATGCACAGATCAAACTTTTATCTTGATAGTAAGCTTATCAGATTGTTCTTAATAGATAGAGGTTATAGATCCTAGAAGTTTGACTTATCCTCGGGTGTGTTTTCATTGTATGTTTTGGTAACAGATATTATTCCCCCGATGTACGATTGTTGCTGATATCTGACTCGTATCTGTCCTGGCCCCTGCCATGTTTTTGTTCTTGCACGGCCTTAACCCACTGTTGTATTCTGTTTAAAGGTTTCTTATGGGAGGATCCATCAGTAATTGAAACGTTTGTATACAAATAGCTGTACGTTTTTGCCCGTTTAATTGAATAGTATTGTACCTGAATTATACTGTCAACTGAGACCTGTATATAGTGCTAGGATAACACATTTTCTCCCCATGTGTTTGCATTTGGCCTTGATTTTTATGTTGGTTGTCTTAACCTCTGCACTCAATTCCAAACATACGCTCGGTGTGTGACTGTAGAGGTATCACTTTGCCTCTACAGCAAAGCCTCAGCGTGGTTCGCAGTTTGGAGCTAGAATGTTCCATCTGAAGACAGCAGGGCTGCTCAGCGTGTCACAGATTGACTGTGTGAACTGTTGTGGTTGGCGAGAAAAGAAAACATAATCTTGTGAAAATTCCATTTGTTCTTTATTTTCGTGTCGTTTCGGGTCGTTCTGTCAGCTGAAATCCTCAAATGCATTTATGATATGAGAAATTATCATGGGGTTGATAATTGGGGTTTTAACATCCTCGTGTGTCCACAGGTGATGGCGTCCCAAAAGAAAACAGTCCTTTTATCAACAACACAGACAATGACAAGGGCAACAGCAACAGCTATGATGGCACCAACATGGCCCTGTTTGAGGTAAGCAATTAGTTTTATGTATTATTTAATAAATATAAACAATAACTTTATTTAATTTTTTTTCAAAAAGGACAAATGGTTGTCTTTAGGCATGTCACATAAAATAAAACAACACATGGTTTTTACCAGCTGTTCTTTTTTCTATTCTTTGGTCTTAATAAAATCTAATGACATTGAGCATATGTTTGGGATTGCCCACTTTGTATCTTGTAAAACTTTTTGAAAACATTCCTACCTTCCTGCATTTCTTTACACCAGACTCAAACTTTTGCAGAGTACGGTAAGCGATATAAGTGAGTAGAGCTCATGTGAAGCGCTATTAAGACAATGTATTAATACGTTTATGAGCTGGTTGGAATATTTACAAAACTCCATATACTCTTTTCACAGACTTTTTCTTTATTTGTATGAATTGTTTTTGTTATGAAACAAAATTATGTGTCAGCAATAAAGATAAACTTTTATTGAATATAAATTGTTAATATTAATATATAACAGTTTGCAAAATAAACATGTTCACCAGTACATTCTCTAAAACCTCAATTTGGGTCACCTTTTTTGCTTTCTGCCTAACTGGGGCACAGGCAGGTAGAGAGAAGATATTTGTTGGAAAAAGTCCTGTAGTTGTATTAAACCAAGATGTTTGTTTCTTGAGAAATTCCCTGGCCTGCGGTTTTCATACATCAAGACACATCACACATTACTTATGATGATATCACAATTCTTCTAGAACATTTTATTTAAATTTAGTCGGTTTCAATACTGGTATCCAGAGAATGCACAGGATGTGTTAAAGCTTCCTGAACTGTTCTTCAGGAAGATCTTTTTTTAGCTCCACTATGCTGCAGTCGTATTTAATAGTGTAAAAACTGGTCCATTCCTTGAAGTTTGTTTAGTTGAGCTTTTGCCATTGTTACTCCAAAACAGTCTCTCCTGGCTCTTTTGGTACGAGTGCTGGAAGTATAACTAATAGAATAAAAACAATCAAACCAATGTAAAGTTTGTCTGTTTAATCCCACTTAGAAAAAGGTACAAGTACAGCGCTGGTCAGGAAACGAACTGTGTCTGTTGGTCAAGTTGATACCACAACAGTAATAACCTTTGGCCACACCTCACGCAGGAGTGGGCACTACCTGCCACCACTGTATCAGTATCTTTCCTCTATGTGTCCAGTCGGCAGTGACCGACTGGTCCTAACTGGTTTCAACAGGTGAGGTATAAGGTGTCCTAATCTAGATTGCAATGTAATATATAATACCTTAATATAAACCACTAACACCATGTGCCTCGCTCTGTCAGTTAGACCACTGCGGTTATTGGCCCCTTTATAGAATCAATTGTGGATTCTTTTTTTACCACTCTGCATTGGGCTGTTCCATTTGAACACAGTATATGGTTTCAAACCAAAGCAGTGCTTTTAATAAATCATTCGTTATAATGACTCTTGTAAAACTCACTGAAGCTAACATGTAGCAGTATTAGTATTTGTAAGTGTGTTTAAACCAATGTTATAATATTGCAGGAGGAAATGGACAGCCGCCCCATGGTGTCATCTCTCCTCAATAAAGTGGCCAACTACACAAACCTCACCCAGGGGGCCCAGGAGCACGAAGAGGCCGACGACGATGAAGGCCCAAAAAAGAAAACCGTCAAGGTGCTGAACTGCGTTGTGTTTTTATTGTGATAATCCAGTTTTTGACAATCATTGGTCATCAGAACAGAGAGAAGGTCATGCATGGATAAAATAAGAGTGCAAAAAATATCATTGTGGACAGTTGGACCTTTTATACCTAGAGTTTGGGCATACTCCATTGAACTTGTCGTAAGGTGTAACTGGACAATCATAACTGTTTTAGTAAGTCCTTGTCTAGTCTTGGCATTGCGACCGAAGCAAACATCTTTGATATATCTACAGTAGTCTTAGTCAAATTTTGTTGTTCTATCTTGTTTTCATCGTCAACAATCAACCTTGAAGTTGCTTTTGACAACTTCTCTGTTTAGTATTAATGTCAGATGTTGTGACAGAAAATGCACAGATAAACATTGATGAAGAAAACTTTCCATGTAAATATTTAATTCCCACAAAGTGCAAGATGGGAGATAACCTCAAAGATATCTAAATATAGATAATTTGTCATCTTGGAACCTGCTGATCGTTTCTAGTCTAGAGAAAGCTAAGCCTTAGGATCATGCATTTATCTTCTAAAACTTATTTCATACATGAGAAAAATTGTCATACTATACTACAGTTAGTCTTGGGTGCCTGGCAGTGGGGAATGTTACAACCATGGCTATGTTTACAACACAAAGCTGGTGGCTGAGAGAGTCAACGCTTTTGCATCTACTGTTATTACTGCGCTGATATATGCACAATCGATCCCTAAAGTAAGAAAGTACTGGAGAAGCAAGCTGTGGAGAGGTGTGCCCACTCCTCTCACAGTGTCAGTCATTCCAATATAAATGTTACTAACTCACCCAGTCCTTGTGCTCATGTGGAGGATCTGTGGATGTCATTCAAACATGACCTCCACTCTCAGGTTACCAGCAGAAGATTCTCAGCAAAAAAAAAAAGCTGAGTGGACTGTATTCATCAGTCAGGATGAGGTCTAAAAGCATAGTGCTTATATGAATGGGCAAGTTATATCAGGGATAGTGCTGCACTAATACCAGTGTTTTTCAATTTAAAATGTAATATTGTAGTTATACGTAGTATAAAACTAAGATGTGATTTTGTCTTATCAATAAAGTATTCATCACTTTTGTTTATACATGACACATAAATGTATACATATTATACTCATGTTATTTTATGTCTATAACTATATATACATTTTTTGTATCTTGAAGATACAAAAAAAGAATCTTTACTTCACTGTTTGTTTGTTTGTTTGTTTGTTTGTCATAAAGGCAGGTTTATAGATAAAGGCACTGAATCTTTATTTACTTTTCTGACCATAATAGCTCTAATGGTGTTGTTTTCTCCCTGATTGTCCCTTCGCAGAGCCCTCAGATGGGGACCTTTATGGGTGTCTACCTCCCCTGCCTCCAGAACATTTTGGGGGTCATCCTGTTTCTTCGCCTTACCTGGATAGTCGGCACAGCTGGCATTCTGGAATCTTTGATTATTGTCGGCTTGTGCTGCTCTTGTGTGAGTATCTGTAACTGGCTCGTATTTGATCTTAACCCCCCTATCCCTCTGTACGAGCAAATCCTATGACTGCCCCAATGAGCCAGTGCCACAGTTTTAATACAGACTCATTTACTACAAAATACTTGCGTTCAGTGCTTATGACTGTTTAGACAGGTCTCTAAAGTAAGACACAGAGCGTTACAGTTGGTTAAATCCAAAGCTAATACTGCTAAGTTCATAACTATCACTTCATACCAATCACTCACCTGCGCAATTAAGGCCACGCCCAAATCCATATGGTGGGGAGAAAAAAGCAATTCTCATCTTCTTTTGTTCTTTTATGCTTGTAGCAGGTAAAGAAATTGTTAAACAGGGTTTGAACAGTAATATACAGTCAGATGGTTGACTGTGTGCATAAAGGTTCACCACAGAAGCTCATAGGTGTGGAATAGAGTGGCAATAAAAAATAACTAAATATTATAAATTTAAATCAGCATTTAAATCTGTTGTTTTGTTTTATTTTCAGTTAAAAAGTACAAAACTGAGCAGAGCTGCATGGTCTCGTACTTGACATTAATATTTTCTGTCCGTTATCAAGTTAAAGTCATTAGAGCAGTGACGTGTGTAAGATCATGGTAACATAGCCAACGTAGTACTCCACTCACCACCTCTTTTTTTATTACTTAATCACATTAAAGTATGTGGAGAGAGCTACAGCTGCCTTATTGTTTATTAGAAGTCTGTTGAATGAGCGTGGAATTGACTCAGAAGACACTAATCTCTCCTATACTTAGCACCGCTGACTCTCTGTTTCTCTTTTTCTTATTACTTAGTTAGTTAGTTAAATACTTTATTATCAGATTATAGATCTGAAATTTGTTTTGCATAAAATACCGTTGGTCTGTTAATAACACAAAATACACAAGTGCAAGGACAAACATTTAACATAAACCATAAATACAACATGTCATTACTAAAAATATTACACCATTTGGTCATGGATTAATCTCCTTATTTATTTTTTAGGATCAACTAATGAACAAAGGCTTGTTTCAGTCTAACCTTATTAAAGCGTGGTACACTGTATCGTCACCTTGATGGGAGTAGTTTATATTTGCTGTTTAGAACATGTTTGAAATCAGAGATGATATTCTAATTATTTATTAGGTCATTACAGTACCAGGTGTATGTCCATGTTGAGTCCACTTTGTTGGTCAGAGAGCGCAGGTTTGTGAGAATGATAGACGGTAGAGGTGGACATCTTCGTTGTAGTCTATTCCTAACACTATCTCTAGTTCTGAGCAGTTCCTGAGGGATGGTATCCAACCATAATTGCTGATGTTTAGCTCTCATTTTACAATTGATAATTAGTTGTTCTGGTGTAGCGAGTAAGACAGCGATCAAAGGTCATTTAAGGTTCTAGACAAACAAAAAACAAATGGACCATAATGACATGCAGTGCGCAGCTGAGCAGTGCACCAGTTGGTGTTATGCAGGTTTACGCAGCCTTCACTGGTGCTTGGCATGACTTCTAATCTCTCCATTTGCAAAGTGTCAGGCGCACAGGGACAACCACACAATGGCCTTATTTGCCAATCCCCATTGCAGACAATGGATTACTTCATCGTAATCAGCGAGAGTACAAAACACAAATCTCACTTCTCATTTTGTGGAGACAATGGCACACCATATGTAGTCTAGACAGTTAAAGAACTAATGTTTGTTTTGTAGAGTTAAATGAAGCTAGAAGACAAACACAAAGCACAGCAGCAGCAGTAAAATAAAGCAGTGCAGGTGGATGCGTTTTTGTTTTGTGTAGTTATGATATAATTAATTTACTACGCATAGCTTTAAAACACAAAGAAAAGTACAGGAATGAGGAAACTGGAAATGGAAAATGTTTTTGTTGGATTGGATTTTGGGATGTTTCACATCATTCCAAATTATAAACTCAAATTAATTTAATTATTAGCTGTGGTTGTCAAAAATATAGATAATTACCAGTGTTGGTGTAATTACTACAGTCATATACTATTTTTGCCTTTACCTGTGTTTACTGTTATTTGACAGTATTTTACCATAGATATTTCAGACTTTCTGTACATGAAATTTAGAGATAATTTTGGTAACCTTATGTCAGTTCTTGTGGTTCTTGAATTTAACTTGACCCCATGAGGCCTTTAGCTGACTTGTAATTGGATAAAAGATGACAGGATAGCAAAAGTGCATTTGATTTAAATATATAGAGCTAGTTCACCCTTTATTTGATCACAATTGAATTTTACTTACATCTCCCCATCTCAAGGAAGTATTAAGATATAATATGTGCAATAATCAAGATACATTATATTATCTCATACAGACCTACTGTATTCTTTGACAGTATGAGATACTGAGGCTGTAGGGACTTTAGCTGAATTCCTAGAAAGATGGGAACTCCATTTCACATATTACAATCTGGCTAAAGTGCATTAGGAGGACTTTCTCTCCACTGCACCTCTGCTTTTACATAATAGGAGAGACGAGCTTAGTCAAACAGATTAATGTTCATTTTCACTACTTAGACCCCATCTGACTTTGCACCGGTGGTTCCACATCAGCCGCCGTTCATAGGTCAACTTGTTTTCGACCAAAATGTCTAAGAATATCCTCCATTCAGACAAGGTGCTGGTTAAATATAGTGTTGGAAGGACATTAGGAAGTGATTCAACAGTTTTTTTAATAAAACTGAAGAAAATAGTTAATGGGGTTTACGTGTTCATGCATTTCTCTCCATTTATTACATTTGGATGGAATAGCAAATGTATTATAGAATTTATTGCAATTCAAACAGTCTTTTGCAATGTTTCTCATGCTTTTAGATAAATGCATCTTAAATAGAATATAAATGAAGAAGATAAAGAATCAGATTGACATTGTCAATCAGACTCTCACATAGAGTAGTATGTGAGAGTCATATTTATAGAAACTCACTGTTCACAAGGAACTTGTTACATTTGTGTTTTACTGAAATAAATAAACCTTGCGTGTCTCAGTGAGACAATACATACTATTGTCTTTGCATTAAGACAGCTGTTATGTGCCCTTCACGCAGTTAAACACGGTGCTCACTTTCACTTGCTCCACCCTTTGATAAATCAGTCCACAATGACAATAAATACATAAATACAATACATAATACAAACACAATACATAAATACAACAACAGTTTACCAGCTATATACCTGAAAACAAACATCTTGTCCCTGTTTCCCATTTGTCCCTCAGTCTCTGCTCCGGATTGATACAGGACTGCTCTCATGTGTCTTATCAAGGTGTAAACACACTGCAGCGGGTAAACACTCTGTAACTGCACATGCTGTTGGTCTGCGTTGTCCGTTGCCCGTTGCTTCTTCTGTTAACGTTCATAAAGTCTGCGCTTCTTTTCGTGGCCGACGCTGTGTTTAGTGTCCTGCTGTGATCGGGTGGATGTGCACACGGCCCTGAGATGAGAAAGACCAGGTCTGGACTCACTGATGTCTCCAG
The DNA here is from genome assembly GCA_024416835.2 of Perccottus glenii. Taxonomy (NCBI): domain Eukaryota; kingdom Metazoa; phylum Chordata; class Actinopteri; order Gobiiformes; family Odontobutidae; genus Perccottus; species Perccottus glenii. Next base: position 6,111,456 of record CM044558.2, read on the forward strand.
CTCCAGGAAAGAGATGCTACTAGAACCAGGTCCAATTACCACCATTTCTGTAAAATGTCCTCACTTATTTTATTTATTTAGTTAAATAAATCGGGCGGCAGTAGCTCAGTGGGTAGAGTGCCCGTCCTTCGACCGGCGGGTGGGCGGTTCGAGCCCCGCTCGAAACATCCCAAAACATCATAACATCCCGCTCTCCCCCACATACTGCCATTGTGTCCTTGGGCAAGACACTTAACCCACTGTGCCTCCACCCTCCCAATACACACATTGGGGGGTCAGGACTCCCCTGCAAAAGAGATTTGTAATCTCAGTGGGACTTTCCTGGTTAAATAAAGGTTATTAAAAAAAATTGTAATTCTTCATTTTAACAAAGTTTTTGCCTATACAATATTAATTTAAATGTATAATCAGACTATGTATTAAATATATTAAATGTATATATATAATGTATATTTTTTTTAACTAGTAAAAATGTATTATCAATACATTTTAGATTAATTTTTATTATTTTAGGTGTTATATATAGTAATCCTATTTTATATTTAGTTTATTTATAAATCTCAAATAGAGCGCTGTTTTAATGCTTTTAAATACATGAGTGTGATCAGGCCTCAGTCTGTCTTGCCCCGCCTCAGAACACCCATAACAGTGCATTGCACTTTCGCCAGTTGTAAGATTGGGCCCTCTGCCAGTCTTCAACCTAATTATGTGCTAAATGCTTTTCCAGCTTTAGTTTTGACCGGATTTATTATTTTTGTTCTATTGTCAATAAAATATGGTTTTATAAGATTAGCAAATCATTGCATTCTGTTTTTATTTACAGTTTACAGTCTCCCAACTTTTTCAGAATTGTGTTTGTACTTCAACACACTTATTTTACTCTTCAGGTTCGTTCATCTTTAAGGTCTGTAGGTGTTGTTTCCAGTTTATTCTGTTGCATGCTACAAATTATTTTGTAATTTGAGAACAAAAAGGCTTCTGGTAATAGGACCACATTTCCTGCTAACATATAAAGACATGCGTAAACTGACGCACCAACTTTAATTATCCCTGTCTAAGGCAGACTAATTGCTTTTCCACAATGTCATTACACTACATTACGCAGAATGACACACAGCGAGCTACAGAAGGTGCATTGTGTTCATAGGTCACTAGAAGCAGCTGCTTTTCCCAAATGTTTCCACCAGAGCTCTCACTGTAATTATGGAAAACAAACAGTGCCGTGATGGTGTGGAAAAAGGCACTTTATTTTAAGTACTTTAGTAGATAGTACCTATTTTGTATTTGCTATGCTGGGACCAGTACTTTCATTAATGATTCATAATTTACACATCTCTCTTCTCTTTGAGTCTCCTGGGGTGCAGACTAAATTACCTGCTCAATTAACATCAGTCTTACATACAATACAAAAAACAGTAAAGTAAAGTAAAAGCATCTGGACACAGACTTGACTTGACTTTTTTAGAGGGTCCTGTATTTCAGCTGTTATTAGTTCAATTACCTTTTCCTGCAGATCCTTTGACAATTCTTTTGCTTTCCCCATGACTCAGAATTCAGAAACATCAGTTCAGCACTGGATGAAAGATGCAAGGGTCTGTCAGGAGCCCAGAAACACACTGACCTTTTATCCACACACACTGATTACAAGCAAACAGATCACAGGTGAAGATGGTTACCTTTAGCAACCTTTCAAACCTGTTTGTGACAACTTGTGCATGTTATCAGGACAAAATCACCAGGGTATGTAAACATTTGATCAGGGTCATTTGTGTAGTTTCTGTTGTCATTATGATTAAAAAAGAGTAAACACCTCTACAGTCACACACATTCATACACCAGTGCTACAGACACTGGAGGCAAGGTGGGTTTTGTGTCTTGCCCAAGGACACGATGACAGTATGAACTGTGGTGAGCCTAACACTAACTCTTTTCCTATTCTATACTAAGTAGTTAGTCTTGTACCCTGTTGCTTGCATTTGATTTCAAGGGCAGGTTTACAAGAGGTTTCAGAGAAACACCGGTTGTAACCAAGCCTCTCCCATGGTACCTCTTAAATGGTCGTTGTGTAAGGTCGCAAAATACAGCGATATACCTCCGTCCACCAGAGGGCAGGCTCCAAAAGCGGAAATATAAGAAGAAACCCAATGGCGACTTTACAAGAGTAAAACTCATGTTTACAGCCTGGTACAAAAGATGGCTCCGGTCTCTAGAGCTAAGTTTTTACTACGTGACAACTCTGGGGGGGGTGAATTTTTGAAAATTACGTTGGTTTATGCTATCTAAAAACTATTTTTTTACTATGGAGTAAAACCCGAAAAGCCCGGATGTAACGGCCATTTTATTGCCCATTCGTAATGACAATATTGGTGAATAGGGGACCAATGGGCGGATATCATCCATAATTATTATACAATCTATGGTTGTAACACAAAAAAAGGGGTGACACTACACAGCCGGTTGTCAACAAGAAAGCTAACAAGGAAGTTAGCGCAGCTAGTCAAGAAGTGTAAAAATCATGTTTACAGCCTGGTACAAAAGATGGCTCTGGTCTCTAGAGCTAAGTTTTTACTACATGACAACTCTGGGGGGGGATTTATTTCTGATTAATATGTTCGTTTATGCTATTTGAAAACTATTGTTTTACTAATGCTTTATAACACACAGGTTAGGACTTTAGCGTAGAGCTTTAGTAAGACGTGGGAGGTAAAATTTATTAGTTAATTGGCTTTGCTTCAGCTTGTCTACCTTTTTAAACCGCACTCCCGGAGAAGAGCAAAACGTTTATCTTGGTCACGCCCTTGTCCTGGCTCTCATCCCACCAACACCTCCTCCTTCTCTTCACTTTCTGTGCCCTCTTGATGATACTTCCCACCACACTTTTCATGCCCCTCCATCCTCTGTGTCTCCCTGCAAGTATTAACTTTAAAATGTCCTTTCTTTTGCCTCTGTTTATACCTCTTATCTAGAGGGTTTTGGCTCGTTTTTGATCCATTCGGAAGCTTTGTTAAGTAACAAGCTGATTTTAATATCCACTTCCACAATGAGTGATTTCACGGAAAAGCTAATATCCATTACCAGAGTGGAGGATTTAAGGCATAAGCCCTTTAGAAGTGTTTAATGTCTCAGTTCTAAAATTATTCTTGACAATGGATAAAATGTGCCCTTGAATTATCAAAAAAGACCTGGAAATGTCCTTGACCATGATTTCTTACTTTTTGTTCTCTACTTGAACAGACCATGCTGACGGCCATTTCAATGAGTGCAATCGCTACAAATGGTGTAGTGCCAGGTAAGACATCTCATGGTTAGTAGTTATTGACAAAAATATTTCCTCATCATCATGTCTGTGTTATTTTCTCTTTCAGCTGGAGGGTCATACTATATGATTTCAAGGTCTCTGGGTCCGGAGTTTGGTGGAGCTGTGGGCTTGTGCTTTTATCTGGGCACAACTTTTGCAGGATCTATGTACATTCTTGGTACCATAGAGATTCTACTGGTGAGCATTTTAACTCTAGTCTAGTCCCACATACACATTCCACATCCGAGAAATCTAGAAAAGCATGGTATGTATATTTTACCAGGCCTCCTGTCTTGGAATGTCCAGAAAATTATTTCATCAGACTGAAAATATTACAGCTGAATTTAGTTTTTTAGTTGCATTTTAATTTGTCTTCTCTCTCTTTGACTGATGTGTTCAGCTTGATCTATTTTATTCACATGTGCCGTTTATAAATGTCCTTCAAAGTTTATGTTAGATATAACCTTTCATTTCACATGCAGAACAAAGGCCAGATTTTTCTGGCCATTATCTTTGATTTCTCTCCTATGGTCCTATGTATTTTATTTAATGTTTTATATTAAAAGAATGTATTAAAAATATACAAGACACAAGAACACTAGAAGGAAAGGAGACAAGAATCATAAAAGATTATGTTGCTTTTTTACTATTGAGAGAATAAAAGGAAAAAACAAAACACCCCCTCATCAACCCCATCACTGACAAGCTGGCTCTTTCACTTTCCCCAAAACTCTAAAGAGCCAGAAATGCCCTGATTAAAATGTTTTCTCTTTTATGGTTCTCACTAAAATATAAATAATCACATATAATGTGGACAACTATGTCTCACTGATGCAATACTATTAGTAATTACATATAATTAAGAGCCTAGATATAATGGTGTGCCACTGCAAAACTAAAGAGGTTGTCATTGACTATAGGCTCGATATAATTCAAACTGTGACCATCAGAGGAGAAGACATTGAAATAGGGTCCACCTAAAAATACCTGGGAGTGCATCTGGACAATAAGCTGAACTGGTCAAAAAATACAGATGGACTTTATAGGAAAGGCCAAAGACGGCTATATTGTCTAAGAAAGGTAAAATCTTTAAACAAAAACAATAAACTGCTGCAGATGTTTTTTCAGGCAGTATTAACTCTTTTCTATGAACTGTTTTCAATGCAGCAGTCTGTTGGAGGGTGGGCAGTCTTGAAAAACTAATAAAGAGAGCTGTTTAAACTAAAGGTATTAGTTTGGAGACTGGTTGAAATAGTGGCGTAACAGACACACAAAAGGACAGATGCCATACTGAACAACATGGACCATCCCATGATGATGATGCATAATGTAAATAATGCTTTGGCTTTAAAAAAATCATAAAAGTTGGAGGTCTTCAATATGAGTGAGAATTTATCCCCCCACAGGAGACATTTAGATCTGATCACTCTTTTAAAACCAGGTCTGAGGGAGGGGGCTTAATCTAGCTTTGGTCTCTATAAAAATTGTTCTGTGGTTTCAGTCTTGACCTGCTCTTAATTAGTGTTTTCTTGACTACAACATTTTTGTTACTTCTTGCATGTAATTGTCTGTATCTTGTCTGTATCTTGTTTATTGTACCTTTTTTAGTTCCTAGTATTTATTTTTACATCTTTTCCTCTATATTGTCAGACCTATATTGTGCCTAAGGCAGCCATCTTTGTGGCAGAAAAAAAGGAGGACGAGGTGGATGCCCTGCTGAACAACATGAGAGTTTACGGCACGTGTTGCCTCGCGCTGATGGCCGTGGTGGTGTTTGTGGGGGTCAAGTATGTCAACAAGCTAGCCCTGGTTTTCCTGGCCTGCGTCATTCTCTCCATCTTGGCCATCTATGCTGGAGTCATCAAGACCATCTTTGAACCTCCCTACTTTCCGTGAGTCCTGTTCCCTTTTTTTGCAGTTTCTATAATTTTTGCCAGCTTAAAAGCAGACCTAAGTAACATTTTTACCTTCATAAATAGTTTTCTAAGTCCTTACGATGGTAAATTGAGTTGTAGCGCATCTGAAAACAGCACTTGCAAGTTGAGCTGCCACAGACCCGACGCAAGTCTTGGGTCATGTTCATGTTTACGTGATAGTGACAAATTGCTTTATGGTAATTTAATAAACACATTCGCAGTGCGACTTGGCACTTTTGCTAAGATCAGCCCAAAACGACATTAACTTTATTTTATCATCAGTCATGTTGGAACCACCAAAAAGACAGAGAAAACCTTTGTCCGAAGATGGAGAGCGTTGTAGTCCATAGCTGCACTAGGAGAATTTATGACGTGTGATGTGTGATTCACTGAAGAAAGTTGTAAGGGGAGCTTCACAAATCTTACGTAGTTTTGTTTTAACATAGCTGCAACATCCCTGTAACTAACTTTGTGATTCCATGTCCTGAACTTTTTTTCAAATACAATATTGATTTATGTCTCTATTGGGTCAGTTAGCAGCTGTCTTTTGTCCATCCATCCATCCATCCACCTACCGCTTATCTGGGGCTGGGTTGCGGGGCAGCAGTCTGGGCGCCCAGACACTTCCTCCAGCTCTTCTGGGGGGATACCGAGGCGTTCCCAGACCAACTAGGTCTCCTCCCGGGGGGACATGCCCGGAACACCTCTCTAGAGAGGCGTCCAGGAGGCATCCGAAACAGAAGCTCGAACCACCCTAGCTGGCACCTCTCGATGTGGAGGAGCAGCGGCTCTATTTTGAGCTCCTCCCGAGTGACCGAGCTCCTCACCCTATCTCTAAGGGAGTGCCCCGCTACCCTGCGACGAAAGCTCATTTCGGCCGCTTGTATCCGGGATCTTGTTCTTTCGGTCATGACCCAAAGATCCTGACAGAAAGGTGAGAGGTGAGAGTTAGGAACGTAGATTGACCGGTAAACCGAGAGCTTTGCCTTACAGCTCAGCTCCTGCTTTACCACGACAGACCGGTACATCGACCGCATTACTGCAGAAGCTGCCCCGATCCATCTGTCAATCTCACGCTCCTTCCTTCCCTCACTCGTGAACAAGACCTCAAGATACTTAAACTCCTCCACTTGAGGCAGGATCTCTCCACCAACCTGAAGGGGACAAGGGGACAAGCCACCCTTTTCCGACTGAAAACCATGGTCTCAGACTTGGTCTCAGACACAGTTGAATCTTCTCCAGATCCACAAAGCACATGTGGACTGGTTGGGCAAACTCCCATAAACCCTCCAGCACCGGAGAGGGAATAAAGCTGGTCCAGTGTTCCACGACCGAGACGAAAACCGCATTGTTCCTCCTGAATCCGACGTTCAACTATCGGCTGCATTTTCTCTCCAGTACCCTGCATAGACTTCCCCGGGGAGGCTGAGGAGTGTGATCCCTCTGTAGTTGGAGCACACCCTCCGGTCCCCCTTCTTGAAAAGAGGGACCACCACCCCAGTCTCCCAGTCCAGAGGTACTGTCCCCAACGCCATGCAGTGTTGCAGAGGCGTGTCAGCCAAGACAGCCCCGCAACATCCAGAGACTTGAGGTACTCAGGGCGTATCTCATCCACCCCCGGTGCCTTGCCACCGAGGAGCTTCCCAACTACCTCAGTGACTTCAGCTTGGGTGATGGACGAGTCCACCTCCGAGCCCTCGGCCACTGCTTCATCAGTGGAAGACATGTCGGTGGGGTTGAGGTGATCCTCGAAGTATTCCTTCCATCGTCCAACAATGTCGAAGTCAGCAGATTCCCACCTACACTGTAAATAGTGTTGGCAGGGCACTGCTTCCCCCTCCTGATGCGCCGGACGGTTTGCCAGAATTTCTTCGAGGCCGACCGATAGTCGACCGACTAGATAGTGACTAGCACAGAAGTCCAATAACAGAACACCACTCGGGTTCAGATCCGGGGGGCCGGTTTTCTCACAATGACTTTTGTGTGTCTATCGGTCCACTCTCTTTCTAGTGTTAATGTCTGAGATGTGACTTTATATTAGCTCAGTCTCTGCATGTCTTTCTCCCCTTCAGTGTCTGCATGTTGGGGAATCGCACGTTACAGAACCAGCATTTTGACAAGTGTCTTAAGACTGAGATCATCAACAACGAGACGGTCACGACCGAGCTGTGGAGGCTCTTCTGTGAAGGCTCTGAGCTCAACGCCACCTGCAATGAATATTTTTACAACAACAACGTGACTGAGGTGCAAGGCATTCCCGGGCTGACCAGCGGCGCAATTTCAGGTTGGAACATACCCCTCTTACTCTTTTTGCCAAACCGGTGCAATTACTACAGCGCTCTCTGTTAACCAAGTAGTGGGAGTGTGTTTAACATTTGCCCTGACAGTTCAAACTCTGTGGCTCAGTTTTGTGTTGTATAATTGATGGCCATGATAAACAAGTTTTACTTAGGAATCTGCTGCGCACATGCATTCCTTTCATATTTCTTGTGCAGAAAATACACTTTTAGTGTGAGCTGGTACTAAAAGATAATCAGGGCTTGACATTAACACCCACCAACTCACCAAATGCGGGTGGATTTTAAGCTGTGGCAGGTAACACAGTCAATCAATCAATAATTTATTTATATAGCACCTTACAACAACCACAGATTGACCAAGGTGCTGTACAACATTAACAATAGATGAACATAATTACAAATAGATTTAAAAACACATTTAAACAGAGGCAGGTCAGTGATGGAATGTAACTCAATGGGCAAAGAGTTCCAGAGTTTAGGACCGACTAGCTTTCTCCAGGTCAGCGCAACTCGAGAAAGGTTTAACCTTTGATAGGAGGTGAATCTGAAAAAAGCTTGGCCTAACTACAGAATCTAATTGTTTTGTTTGGTGAGACCGACTCCGTCCACAATCAACATACAATGTTTTGCTTCTTTACTTTTATTCCACTACATTTAAACAGTCTGTGTCGCTGTTAAAAAGCGCCAAACAGCCACAGCTCCTTTTCACGGCTCTGACTGACACATAGCAGCTAGGCGGAAACGCCAGGGCAAAGCAGACATGGAGATGTAACAGTGAAGTTGAGGTATAGCAGACAAAGTAACCCCGTTTATTTAACCATTTTATGGGCGGTTTCAAAGCTACCTTTTCTCTGTTTCCAGTGTGACACAAACTCCTGCCTATCAGAAAAGTTAAATCCGAGTCTCACAGACTGCAAATGTAAACCTGCTCGTGTTGCTCTTATAATAACATTAAAGCTACAAAGCCTATAGTATTCAAAATATAAAGACTGCATAATAATTTAAAACCCAGGCTTTTGTAAATCATCATATGCTGGCTACATATCAGCACATTTCACTTCTGTCTGGTTTGCTCTCTCCTCTGGAGCACAGTGAGAGAAGGAGAATCACAAGAAAAGATTAGAAAAAAGAATGGTTTTGTATGGTCAATCAGATGCCAGTCCATAAATTAACATATGAGAAGGTTCTTTTGCTTTTTATTTATATATATATATATATATATATATATATATATTATAATAAATATATATAATAAAAAAATATATAACTTGAGCAAAAAAGTCAAATTTAGGATCATTGGGTCGGAAGAAAAATAAAAAAAATAAAAATCCGAGCAAAAACAATAGGCCCTCCCGGTCATCACCGGCTCGGGCCTAAAAATATAACTCGAGCAAAAAAGTCTAGAAAAACGCTTGTCTATTTTACATACATATGTTTAGCTCATTTTGCCCAAGTTTGGTGTCTGTGGAATGAAGCAGCTATTGTCTGTGTACTTTTAAAAAAGAGGTGTATTTTAAGTCGGTTCACATTTTCAATTCAAAATGGCCGCCTTCCCGTGTGTGATAGGGTGTGGTCCCATTTGGATTTTTTGTTCATAAGCCCATGGTGGATGTGTGTACCAAGTTTCATTTGCCTACAACAAACTAAAATTTTCACTTCCCATTGACTTTTCCACATATTTGGGGCGTTGCTATGGCAACACATTTATAGATAGGGGTGGTTGTCATTGGCTTTTATGCTCGTCATGACATAAGAGATGTGTGTACCAAATTTTATGTCTCTATGACAAACTAAATTCTTAGGTCCCATTATAGGTTTGTAGGGGCGCTGGAGAGCCATTTCTAAAGATAACCCTTTTATTTACATATTTTTGTGTTCAGGTCATGAATGTGCACAAACGCCTTTTTGGGTCCAACTCGATCCGAGAAGGTGTTTGAGAGTTAAGAGACATTTTATTTTCACAAAAATGGCCACCTCGTTACAGGCTTGCCACACCCATACCCGATAAGATATCATAAACAAAGTCACAACTTTGTTTGGCACATGTGTCTAGATGACACTCACCAAATTTGGGGCCATTTAGATTAAAACACAATGATTTGCATCTTTCTGCGCAAGGGGTGCGATTTTAGTGGCCATGACTTTCACCCCACATGGCGGACTTCCTGTTGAGTTTAGGGTGTGACTGTCATTGACTTTTCTGTTTGCCCTGAGGTGTCCTATGGATGTACCAAGTTTCATTTTTCTACGTTGGAAAAAAGTTACTTTCACTTTCCATAGGCCCAATGTATTTTGATTTTGTAGGGGTCGCCACTGAGTCATTTTCGTATTTTTTTTCGGCAACTTCAAAAACATACCATTTTCGCTGGAGCTTGAAGTCTGGGACCAATAAAAATGACTTTTAGTGCATGTTCACTGGGTCAAATTTAGGATCATTTGGTCACAATAAAAATAAAAAATATAAAAAAAAATCCGAGCAAAAACAATAGGCCCTCCCGGTCACGGCTCGGGCCTAATTGCGCCATAGCGGCGATAAAGGCCCTCGCCTCCCTTGAGACTGCGGGGACACATGCACTCGGAGGATTGCATTTACGTACTTTAAAGCGTAAACTTCACGGTAATGTCAAATAACCGGGCCTGTGCTACTGCTGGGGCCTGCTACACCACCTTGTAATTTAGAGTTAAAGGTCTCCACAATCCCTGGTTTTCCTGGGAGCTGTCTGAACAACTTTGAAAATAGTAGATTGTGCTTGGGCTAAGGTGAGAAAAACAAAGTACTGGCTGGAGATTTGAGATGACTCAGGAATCGCTGCACCCCTGTTTAAAAAGGCAAAATGTAAATATTACTTGTCTAAAAGTACAAGGTTACAAGTTCCAAAGGATTCTGAGGAGTTTTCTAAGACTCTAGTCTTGGCTCTGGAGGGCCTCCTCCAAAGGAAGGATCCTGGCAATTGGGAAATGGCATTTATTTCCCAAAGAAATGGCTGCCTCTTCACAGACTCATTGACCACAGCCACAAATGTAACAAAAACAAATTGATAACTTTTTGGCACACGTGTCTAGATGATACTCACCAAATTTGGAGCTGTTTAGATGAAAAGCCTTTAGCACAAGGGGTGCGATTTAGGTGGTCACGCATTCCACCCAACATAGTAGATTTCCTGTTGAAATTACGATATGGCTGTAATAAACTTTTCAGTTTGCCCTGAGGTGTCCTATGGATGTACCAAGTTTTGTATTTCTACATTGGAAAAATTTACTTTCATTTTCCATGGGCCCAATGTATTTTGACTTTCTAGGGGTCGCCACTGAGTCATTTTTCGTATTTTTTTTTCGGGGACTTCAAATACATAATTTTTAGTTTCAAGTCTGGGACCCATAAAAATGACTTTTAGTTGCATGTTTACTGGGTCAAATTGAGGATCATTTTGCAGGAAAATTATACTAAAAAAACAAAACAAATTATAATAAAAAAAAATAAAACTCGAGCAAAAAAGAAAAACACCTGTCTATTTTACATACATGTGTTTAGCTCATTTTGCCCAAGTTTGGTGTCTGTGGAATGAAGCAGCTATTGTCTGTGTTCTTTTAAAAAAGGTGTATTTTAAGTCGGTTCACATTTTCAATTCAAAATGGCCGCCTTCCCGTGTGTGATAGGGTGTGGTCCCCATTGGCTTTTTGTTCATAAGCCCATGCTGGATATGTGTACCAAGTTCCATTTGCCTACGACAAACTAAAATTTTCACTTCCCATTGACTTTTTCCAAATATTTGGGACGTTGCTATGGCAACACATTTATAGATAGGGGTGGTTGTCATTGGCTTTTATGCTCGTCATGACATAAGAGATGTGTGTACCAAATTTCATGTCTCTATGACAAACTAAATTCTTGGGTCCCATTATAAGTTTGTAGGGGGCGCTGGAGAGCCATTTCTAAAGATAACCCTTTTATTTACATATTTTTGTGTTCAGTTCATGAATGTGCACAAACGCCTTTTGGGTCCAACTCGATCCGAGAAGGCGTTTGAGAGTTAAGAGATGTTTTATTTTCACAAAAATGGCCACCTCGTTACAGGCTTGCCACACCCATACCCGATAAGATATCAACAACAAAGTCACAACTTTGGTTGGCACACGTGTCTAGATGATACTCACCAAATTTGGGGCCATTTAGATTAAAACACAATGATTTGCATCTTTCTGCGCAAGTGCGATTTTAGTGGCGCGTTTCACCCCACATGGCGGACTTCCTGTTGAGTTTAGGGTGTGACTGTCATTGACTTTTCTGTTTGCCCTGAGGTGTCCTATGGATGTACCAAGTTTCATTTTTCTACGTTGGAATAAAGTTACTTTCACTTTCCATAGGCCCAATGTATTTTGATTTTGTAGGGGTCGCCACTGAGTCATTTTTCGTAATTTTTTTGTGACTTCAAATACATAAATTTTTCGCCGAGCTTGAAGTCTGGGACCAATAAAAATGACTTTTCGTGCATGTTCACTGGGTCAAATTTAGGATCATAGGTCGACAAGAAAGATAAAAAAAAAAAAATCCGAGCAAAAACAATAGGCCCTCCCGGTCATCACTGGCTCGGGCCTAATTATGTACTCATAACTATCAGCTGATAACATTTTTTTTTCTTTTTTTTTTTGTCTGATAAAATAGATTTATTCACCAAATTCAAATCCATATCCTTTTTTGAATGTTTCAGTCTGACAGTGTTTTGTCTAGTTTATTGAGCTGTTTATGCACACAAGATAAATCAAGATTGATCATCGGCACTTTCTCCAGTATGTTGCTGGAGGCAGTAAGGTATAAGAGCTTTCTGTGCCGGCATTAAAAACATTTTGTTCAACCTCTCTTTAGATAATATGTGGTCAGCATATGGCCCCGTGGGTATGATGGTGGAAGATATGAAGGTGGACTCTGTACCTGGTGGTGACCCCGCTCAAGACGTTTACCTGCCGTACGTGGTTAATGATATCACCACATTTTTCACATTGCTGGTCGGCATCTACTTCCCCTCTGTCACTGGTAAAGCACCTGAATAACTTATTTCTGCTGTCATACCTCCTCTATACAAGTTTTTACCCTCATCTGTTTTTTCCAGGTATCATGGCCGGGTCAAACCGATCTGGTGACTTGAGGGATGCACAGAAGTCTATTCCTATTGGAACTATTTTGGCCATTGCTACCACCTCTGTCATCTGTATCCTGCAACAATTCTTCTGACTGAAAAATATGTTGATTAAATTGTTGATAATTACAACGATAAATCTTTACAAGTGGTTTATGGCAAAGTTGGGAGAATCAATTTATTAAATGATTTTTAAGCAGCAAATGAAAGCTTACCCTACATTTGACCGTCCTTGACAGTTTTTCTCAGATGTTACATGTGTGGTGCTGTTTGGAGCTTGTATCGAGGGAGTTTTGCTGCGAGACAAGTAAGAGCTCCTTCAGCCTCTCAACTACATTCATACCAGTATTGTGTTAGGTGCATGCACATGAAAAGAAGATTCCATCACCATTAGTCTATATTTACTACATATTTAATACTTATACTTTAGCAGTACTTATATTTAATACTGCTGAAGTAAAATGTAAGGCTACCACAGTCAGTGTATTTTACTCTACTGTCTCTCAGGTATTGCTTTTTTAAATTCAGATGTAACTGTATCCTAGGATTCCTACCCAAATTTAGTACTAACAAACATAATACAATAGTACCCACATGTATAGATACATAATCATTTTTGATTGCAAACAAACTTGGGCCCCTAGTAGGGGTGACCCCAAATAGTCGGAGATTTGATGCTTCAATTTGAGGAGCCTGAATCGACAACCAATCTCAAAGTCGAATCGTTGCACACTGCGTGGAACAACGTCGGCCAGTGGATGTTTTTCAGATCCGCCCAGCTGTGGTGCAGCGCCCCGTGCAACTCAGAAGAACATACGCGGAAGTACGAGATTGCGTGATAAAAGCCATTGATAAAGACGTGTGCAGGACCAAAACAAGTGGCAAAACATGTTCAGTTTGAGATTGCTTTGTCATTGAAATAATAATAATCTTTATTTTTTTATAGCCCTTTTCCACCTACTGTAGTAGGCACTCAAAGCACTTTACATAGATTAAGGTGGACTTACATAGAGTGTTCTGTAACATTAACCAGTGTTACAGAACACTCACTGGAGGCAATGTAGGTTAAGTGTCTTGCCCAAGGACACAACAACAGTATGTGGGGGAGAGCAGGATGTTATGATGTTTTGGGATGTTTCGAGCTGGGCTCGAACCACTCACCCGCCGGTTGAAGGACGGCCGCTCTACCCACTACTTGCAGATTGTATGGCCTCTAATGCTTAATTACGTAAATAAACACTTAAAATATTTTATAAAAATCTTAGTTTGTCGGTATATTTTTGAATTGAGCACACACAGTTTCCGCTTCGGTGCGATCTGATCTGTTCAGATTTATGCGTTTGACTCCGGCGTCCGACAAAAATAAAACTACTGCAAATCAGTGCGAAGCTGAGCGGATGCTGTGTAAATTTTCTCATTGAAAACAACGTTAAGTATTTGCTGCGGAGTGCGTGGCAGAGCCACATGCAGTGGCAAAGGCTTTACGATTCTCATTCGACTATTAAAATCCTTAGTCAGGCACACCACTAACCAATAGACAATCCTATCTTTTAGTCCCACTGGTCTATAAATAAGTTAAGAATTTACTGTCGTTATGCATACACATAATAAAGTTTGTTATGTAAATCTTTGTTTTGAATAAACTCTCGGCATCAGTATCCTATCAATTTCATAGGTGTGATAAAAAAAAATTGCATTGATGTGACGCCTTCTGGCTAGATATGCTTTCTAACAAGATGGCAGGGTGCCCCGCATCTCTCAAGTCCATAGTGACTGGAGGAAAATAGTAAAGAGTATCTTATAGTATATTCACCTTTATATTGTTCCACACGGACATACACTACATACGTAGAAATATACTGTTTTTAATTATATATTTTTGTTTGTCAGATTTGGTGATTCTGTCAAAGGGAACCTTGTAATTGGGACACTCTCTTGGCCCTCGCCCTGGGTCATTGTCATTGGTTCCTTCTTCTCCTGCTGCGGTGCTGGGCTGCAGAGTTTGACAGGTGCCCCTCGCCTGCTGCAAGCCATTGCCAGGGATGGCATTGTACCTTTCTTACAGGTTCAACAGCCACATCTGTTAAGAAAATGTCCATTTCAGTCTTCATTTCTTTGCTTCTAAGTCTTGACATTGTATTTCTCTAGGTGTTTGGTCACGGGAAAGCCAACGGTGAACCTACGTGGGCTCTGCTGATGACCGCTGGCATCTGTGAGATCGGTATTCTCATTGCCTCTCTGGATGCTGTGGCCCCTATCCTCTCCATGTCAGTATATCCCTCCTGTTTCATAAAATCCTTGTGGTATTTAACTTCTTAAAGCCGCCGGTCTGTTGTGATTAATCAGGGATTTAGAGAATGATTAAAGCTTTATTTGTTTTCTTGGCCTCCCCCCCCCCTGCCAGGTTTTTCCTCATGTGCTACCTGTTTGTCAATCTGGCCTGTGCGGTCCAGACGCTGCTGCGGACACCCAACTGGAGACCACGCTTCAAGTACTATCACTGGTGGGTTTAGAACAGCAACCATAGTGTAAAACCTGCTATTAGCAGTGAATCAATTGTACTAATCTGCAGACACACCTTTACTGAAACATGTTAGCAATGGATTTCATCAAGTCGTGGGTGATCCCCTCTGAACTGTATTCTGTTGATATATGTTTCTGTTGCAGGGCTCTGTCGTTCCTGGGAATGAGCTTATGTCTCGCCATCATGTTCATCTCATCTTGGTACTATGCTATTGTGGCCATGGTTATTGCTGGCTGCATCTACAAATACATAGAATATAGAGGGTAAGCACTTTGAAGATTTGTTTAAAAAAACGGAATCTACATATGTGGCTTCATTTATAAAAGTGACTTTTTAATTGTCCCAGGGCGGAGAAGGAGTGGGGGGATGGAATTCGTGGCCTCTCTTTAAACGCAGCCCGCTATGCACTCATCCGCCTGGAAGAGGCTCCACCGCACACAAAGAACTGGAGGTATAGATTTACATTTACATTTATTCATTTTAGCAGACGCTTTTATCCAAAGCGACTTACATTACATTACCAGTGTTACAGTCACTGGACAGTGATTTAGTTTAATCTCAGTCCTCTTCTTAATCTGACAGACTGATTTAGTTTAATCTCAGTCCTCTTCTTAATCTGACAGACATTCATTTGAGAGTGCCCTCAATCCCCACAAAAAAAACCTTCATTTTGCTTTTAGCAGAAGGGTCATTTTAGGGACACGTCTTCTGCACAGAAAACAACAATTTTAGATCTATTTTAGGAACTTTGCTCTGCTTGTTGCAAGAAACTTAGCACTGTTAAAAAAAAAAAAAGTATTATTCATTTTATTGATGCACTCACACTCGGCAATCTGTACAACGACCAAGTATATTTCATTCTTTAAGAACAGCACGTTCGACTCCAGTGTTTAACCACAACACCCCCAATCTTGTTATGGCAAGATTGGATTTTTGTTTATTCATAAAAAAAGTTTTTAAGGAAGCAGCATAATTACAATCTAAATCACATTGCATGTTCTTCCCGTGCTTGAGTGGGTTTTCTCAGGGTACTCCGGTTTTCCACACCAACATCAAACTTCCGGTTAGTGACATGATCGGGGTGCCTAATTTTCATCCAACATACCTTATATAAATTACGAGATCCTTTTACCTGTGGTGTTCTTTATGTATGCAGGCCTCAGCTGTTGGTGCTGCTGAACCTAGACTCAGACCAGGGAGTCAAACACCCTCGTCTGCTGTCCCTCACCACTCAGCTCAAGGCAGGGAAAGGTCTTACCATAGTGGGCTACATCCTGGAGGGAACCTATCTGACCAAGGATACTGAGTCCAAGAAGGCTGAACAGGTATCAGTGGAAGTTATTATGGTTAGAAATGTATCTGAATTCTTTTACAAAAAAAAAAAAAGATCTCAAATGGGTTGAATTTTGCTTGAGTACTACCATCTACTGATCAAGTTACGCTCAGTCAATAGATTAACGACTGTAGCCTGATTGGATTTTGTCCTCCAAAGTGGTTTTAATCAGTGGATTACCTTTTTTCTGCAAAAGCATCATGGACTGGCACTGCTCAGCAGATTGTTTTTAACACAGCATCATCATAATTATTCCTGCACTGTAACCGTGAAGCAACTGTTGGAAACTGTGTTTAAATATATTCTGATGTATTCTTTTTCATCCAGAACATCAAGGCATGCATGTCAGCAGAGCGCACAAAGGGTTTCTGTCATGTGGTGGTGTCATCAAACCTCCGAGATGGCGTCTCACACCTCATCCAGTCTGCAGGGCTGGGGGGCATGAAGCACAACACTGTCCTGATGGCCTGGCCCGGGAACTGGAAGCAGTCCAATCAACCACATTCATGGAAGAACTTCATCGGTACATTACATAGATCCCAGAAAACCCAAACTATAGTAGGGCTGGAGGATTCAGAACAGCTTCTGTAATACAGACACACTTTTGAGTACCTTTTTTGTATTAGCAAAGTTGTTAAATTCTTAATGGTGGCACTGGGACCGTGCCCTTTAGTGTTACGGTGGGTGGATGAAGACATGCACAAATATACCAGGGACTATTTGAGAAAGAAAATGTATCGTAATAAACACTAAGTAAATTTCAATGGCAATGAATAATAGGCTTCAAATATATTATAATTCAGTGTGTTAAAAAAGAGCGAATGTTTAAATAATTGAGGTTTGAATATATTTAAACTGTGACAATCCTTTTGGACATAACTGAGCAGCCCTAGAATATAGCCCTAGCAAGAAAAAAGGTTTTCGTGATAAAACTAAAAGCCTGTGTCCTAAGTTTGACACTGTTTTCTTTTTTTTTTTTTTGCTTCTCTCTATGTACAGAAACTATTCGTGAAACCACGGCGGCCCATCAGGCTTTGCTTGTGGCTAAGAATGTGGACACTTTCCCGACAAACCAGGACCGTCTGGGAGAGGGCACCATTGACGTGTGGTGGGTGGTTCATGACGGAGGCATGCTGATGCTGCTGCCCTTCCTGCTGCGACAGCACAAGGTTTGTGTCCTTGACCCCTGGTGGGACATCTACAGGAAACTGCACTGCACACATTTTACAAGTTACACTAGTGGAAGTAACTGAAATTAACCCATTTTGGTGATGAGTCATTTGATAATGACTATTAGTGAGAGTTTTTTCAAGAGTTTTTTTTACACAGCCAAGCAGAGAAGTTTCTTTGGTGGTCCTTGATATTTTGGAGGGTAATTCTCAAATGTCACCAAGAACATCTCATTTAATTTATAATCAATGGGTTTAAAATGTAGTCATGGGATTGAAATTCTTATTTTACTTTGTTCTGTTTTCAATCCATTGCTTTTATTTGATCTTTTTATTGTCACCACTTAGATAAAAAAACAACTACATAGATAGTTGTATGGGCTGCTCTCAAGCTTGGTTCTTTTCAATTTTTATTTGTCCTCCCATTTCACTATCTGTATTTTGTCTCTGTCAGGTTTGGAGGAAGTGCAAGATGCGCATCTTCACCGTGGCACAGTTGGACGACAACAGCATCCAAATGAAAAAGGACCTCCAGATGTTCCTGTACCAGCTGCGACTGGATGCCGAAGTGGAAGTGGTGGAGATGGTACGTGCTGCATAATGACAGTGACTAAAGGAAGTGTGAAACATATTGATTGAGTTCTACCTCCTTTGTTTATCCACGGACTCTGGGTTTTACTGTTTATGGCACTGATTGACTGTAATTATGTTTTTTGCAGCATGATAATGACATCTCTGCCTTCACCTACGAGAAGACGCTGGTGATGGAGCAGAGGTCACAAATGCTCAAACAAATGCAACTTTCTCGAACTGAGAGAGAAAGAGAGGTAATATAAACCTTTTAAATCACAACCTGACTGCTCATTAAATTCATTATCTTCAACAATGTAGTGTGGTGATGTGGTGTATTTTTAGAAGATAATGCATTACAACATTTCATCTGTCATAAAATCCTAGTTACACTTAAACAAATCTTTACTGGTGAGCTAAATGGCCACTTTACTTGTTCACTTGCAAATGCATTTCCGGGCCACGCCTTGCCACTCAGATTCAAAGTATCACAGACGAGTCCCGTAGCTCGATCCGGAGGAAGAACCAGGCCCCTGTTGAGAGCACGAGTCACAGCCGGCACTCCTCGACAGCGGAGGACAATCAGGAGGACGAGGTAGCCCACCTCCCGGGCCTTTTGTAGACACAGCAGCATGTCTCCACAAAGCTCTGTCAATGACTACATAAGCTCTTTGTATTGGTTCAATGAATTTAATAATCACTTGGATGTGGCATCATTATAAGCAGACTTAATGATTCTACTTCCAGATTTCTTATTCAGACACTTGTCATATTTCTATTTAATTTAATTTTTTTTAACAGAAGGGTGAAAGCAAGTTAAGCAAGCTAACCAAGAATTTTAACTATTGCAGCTTTAATATTATCTGAAAGGGAAAATTTAAAGGAAAAGGAGTGATGGTAGTGCAATGATTAGTTTGGTTGCTCTTAGAATTTTTAATGAAGCTCAAAGGAAGCTTATTTGCTTCAAAGACTTTTTGCTGGGGATGGGTAATGTAGACCCAAAATTACAATTTACATTTTCTGCATTTGTGACAATATCTAACATGTATATATATGGGTGGATCACACTGAATGGCTGGCTGTCCCATGGTGTTAATAGTTAAAAATACACATTGGACACAGCTTTGGAAATTATTAAAATGGTTTGATTTTAAAGAAAAGCAGTTTTAATACTGACATCTTAGACGAAAACATGTAAAGTATTATTAGAAATTAATACATTTTCAGCCCATGCAGTTTAGTGAGTCTAGTTTTATGAGGGGAGCTATAACAACAGAAACAATCTCCCCCAGTCTTACTGAGAATTAATTTCTTATAATTAAGCTGCAGTTAGAACAACAGCTTCACCCGTTACTTTGTTTCTGTGTCATTGAGAGCTGCTTTGTGAACCCTCACTTCCTCAAACATTAGCTCCCAGCACCTTAACCCCACCTCCAGCCTAACCCCCATCCACCAGACAGTTAGTGTATGGATCGCACTATCACAAAAACATTTATGCATGCCGTTAGAACTGAAGTATTTTGTCCATGTCTCTGCACTATTTTTTTTTTTTTTAAGCATTGCAATGATTGTTTACAATATTCCTAGTTACTGCTATTATGTATCATAAGCATTGTATGAGAAACTCTTTTTAATCTCACCACCTACGTGAAACATTACTTCTGTCACTGGTGATGTATCTAACACAGCAGCCCCTTTTATGACACAAGATACATGTAATATGGCACAATTTCTCTTTTTATTCTTTTGTTGATGTAGTTCACAAGCATAGTCAATAAAAAAAGTTGTATCAAATATAATGTAAAAAATTTTTACTGCATTCTCACAATTAGATTAATACAAAACTGGATAAACAAATATACTTTCATCTATTCTATTCATCTTTTAGTAAAGTTATATGTGGTTATGTAATGACTCATTTTACACCTGAAAACACCTTTGACCTCACAATGAATTTAGATTTTTATTAATGTCTGCCAGTGAGGTTATATATATATATATATTTATACCTTATTAAGTTACCTCTAAAAAAAGTGAATCAAATCAAATCAAACCCACCGCTGTTCCTTCACTGTCCCTGCCTTAGAGATGCACATGTTTTATTATAAACCATATGCACATGCTCATGTCTTAGAAGCTCTTTTTTTATCTGGTTTATGTATTTTTACTGGTGTTATTTGGAGTATAGCAACAGGTTTGTATCATATTTTTTTGCTGTATTATATCAATATCAGTGTTTTCACAAACAATAACATAACATTTTGTTTAGGGCATTACAAATATTACTATATTCCTATTCTGTAGTTTTAAATGGCTTCAGTTTGTTGTTGGAGTTGTATACTATATTTTAAACTCAGAAAGTCAACTCAGAACAAAACAGTTCTTAAATAAAGAGTTGACTTAACATATTGTTAAGTGTGGAATTTTGAGCTCAAGTTCCAACTTTTCCAAATTGAGGGGGCATTGATTTGCATTTTTTATGTTTCAGGCGACAACCTGAGCGCCTACATCAGTCCATCCATGAAACACTAAACAGACAAGCAAAAGAATTTACAATACAATATGAATTAGACTTGATTACAATGTTGAACATTTGATGGTAGATTTGAAATAAACATGAAGACTTGAAGGAAAAACTGACCTGATATCTGTCTCCTCCCCCTGCAGGCCCAGCTGATCCACGACAGGAACACGGCGTCCCACACCACCATCAACGACAAGGCGGAGACTGGCCCGGAGCGGGTCCACATGACCTGGACCAAAGACAAGCTGCTTGCTGAGCGCCGCAACCGGGAGGGCAACACCAATGTGGTTGTGCGTGACCTCTTCAACATGAAACCGTACGTATTTTACTCACTACGCTATGGCCTACAGGAAAAAAAACTGTAGTGTAGACCTGAAAAAATAGTTTTAAATCTCTGTTACTGTCTGAATATTTATTTGTCATATATGTACACTAACAATATATGTTGGTATAACAAGTAAGTCTCATAATGTATGAGAGAATGAGTTTTAAATAGCTCAATATTCAAAAATACATTTTTGCTAGATTATTAAGTTATCAATACAACATCCCTAGTCATTTTTCTGGGATTCCAATCGCCTTTTATCCAATCAGAAGGAAGTACTTGGCACATAGCTTTCACAATGGAGCAGGTGAACACTAGCAGGTACATATCTGGATTTGACTCAGCAGCATATGGATATTTGTTAGCTCAGTAGGTTAGGTTTCTTGTCCTGAACTAGTTTTATTAGATGAACAACAAATGCAATCACCACTGCAAAACCTGACAGAAATTTAGCCAAAATGTCACTTCTCCATTAATATTTAATATCTCAATTATGTCCTGTTTAAGATCAGATTTAACAAATCCAAACCCAGGGTGCTGTAAATGTGGTAATACATTTATAGATTTAGACTGTAGCCTCTGAAGAACATTCACATCAGCATGGGATACTGCTAAAATATATTACATAAATGCAAACCCTATTCCAAAAGGTTGGGACACTGTGTAAAAAAAAGAATACATTCATCTTCTTCCGCTTACGTCTTAGCAGAGACACCCAGACTTCCCCCTCCCCAGACACTTTCTCAAGCTCTTCCAGGGGGATACCGAAATGTTCTCAGGCCAGCCAAGAGACATAGTCCTTCCTATGTGTCCTAGGTCTTCCCCGGGGCCTACTCCCGGTGGAACATGCCCGGAACACCTCCCCAGGAAGACATTCAGGAGGCATCCAGAACAGATGCCTGAGCCACCTCAGCTGGCTCCTCTCAATGTGGAGGAGCAGTGGATCTACTCTGAGCTCCTCCCGAGTGACCAAGCTCCTCACCCTATCTTTAAAGGAGCGCCCAGCCACTCTGAAACTCATTCAGCCGCCTGTATTCGGGGTTTTGTTCCGGCCCAAAGTCCCAACCCAAAGCTCATGACCATAAGTGAGAGTAGGAACGTAGATCGACTGGTAAATTGAGAGCTTCGTCTTACAGCTCAGGTCCTCTTTCACCACGACAGACCAGTACATCAACTGCATCACTGCAGAAGATGCTCCAATCTGCCTGTCGACCTCCCATTCCAACCTTCCCTCACTCGTGAACAAGAGCCCAAGATACTTGAACTCCTCCACTTGAGGCAGGAGCTCTCCACCATCCTGAAGGGGTCAAGCCACCCTTTTCTGGCTGAGAACCATGGCCTCAGACTTGGAGGTGCTGATTTCCATCCCAGTCGCTTCAAGCTTAAGCCAGCAGGACAATATCATCTGCAAAAAGCAGAGATGAAATTTTGTGGTCCCCAAACCGGTCTCCCTTTGGCCCCTGGCTGCGCCTAGAAATCCTGTCCATGAAGATAATGAACAGGACCGGTGACAAAGGGCACCGTGCCAGGGTCCAACATGCACCGGGAACAAGTCTGACTTACTGCCAGCAATGCAAACCAAGCTTCTGCTCTGGTTGTACAGGTACTGGACAGCCCTTAGCAGAGGACCCCGGACCCCATTCTCCCAGAGCAGTCCTCACAGGATGCCATGAGGGACACAGTCAAATGCCTTCTCCAGATCCACAAAGCAAATGTGGAGTGGTTGGGCAAACTCCAATGAACCCTCCAGCACCCTGGAGAGGGTATAGAGCTGGTCCAGTGTTCCACGGCCGGGACCAGTTCCTAGTTGGAACACACCCTCCGGTCCCCTTTTTAAAAATGATGGCTCATCTCTGGACCGGTTTGCCATCCCAGAGGTACTGTCCCCGACCGCCATGCAATGTTGCAAAGGCATATTAGCCACAACAACCCCACAACATCCAGAGACTTGAGGTACTCAGAGCGGATCTCCTCCACCCCCGGTGCCTTGCCATCTACTACCTTTCCGTCAGCTTGCGCGATGAACGAGTCCAGCTCCAAGTCCTTGGCCTCTGCTTCCACAGTGGAAGACATGTTGGTGGGGTTGAGGAGATCCTCAAAGTAATCTTTCCACCGTCTGACGATATCCCCAGTGAAAGTCAGCAGATTCTTACCTCAACTGGTGTTGGCAGGGCACTGCTTCACCCTCCGGAGGCGCCGGACAGCTTGCCAGAATTTCTTTGCAGCCGGGCCAATAGTCCTTATCCATGGCCTCTCCAAACTCCTCCCAGGCCCAAGTTTTTGCCTCCGCAACCACCCGGGCTGAAGCCCGCTTGGCAGTTGCTCTAGAGGAGACAGAATACAATGATTTTTCATGAAACCATATTTTATTCACAAAGGCGGTTGCTGCCAACAGTTGCTGCCATCAAATTAAAAAAAGTCATATTTCGGTCTCCAGTTGGGCGCCTCCTGTTGGTGGCTGTGGGGATAATAAGTATCTCAGTTTATAATGTATGTCTTATAGTGAATAAAATATAGTTAGAAGAGATTTGCAAATAATTGCTGGTTTTCTTTACATTTCCTCACAAAACAGTGTCCCAATTTTTTTCAGAAGTGGTGTTGTAAATTACCAATTTCAACTATAATTTTGATCATTTTGAAATATAAAGAATAGTATGCTTTTACTGCTTGTTAAAAATAAAAATATAAAAAGATATTTTGGGCATAAATGAAGTTGTATAGGAGATTAGACAATGCCACTTTGGCCATTCAAACCTTTCATTCTCCTATATATATGAGCATCATATACATATACTATTTTGAAAGTCTATACATATATAGAGGGAGAAAAATGTGTGTAGCCGATAAAAGTGGAGGAGACATTTTATCAGTGTAAGTGTGCTGGTCTAATAGTAGATAGCCGCAGTGTACAATGGGCCAACTGGCTGCATTTTGTGTGCATTCAGGCAGCATTCATAGTGTGTGCATGTGTGTACACATCCAGCCATTTTAGTCCTAGTGCATGGCCACATCATGTACACCAGTATTCTGCTGTGGAGACTAACTCATATCACCCACATCATCACGTCTGTCACACTGCACTCCTATTGGCTCTTAAAGCTTAGGTTCCAAATACATTGTGTGGAAACATTTGGACTTTTAGGCTCATTAACCTCTATTTTTGAGTAAAACATTTAGAATTTCACTAAGTAAATACTGGTATATGGTCATGTCCACAAGTCAAGACAAAACTGAATGGATGTCAGTAAGAAGTAACACACTATTTGTCATTTTTACTGATGTTATTTGTGAATTTAAAGGATAACAGTTTATCCCAAAGATATTTTCTAGTATCTATTAGTTTGGCCAGTTTTTCTTTTTCTACAAAACAGAGCATCACATAAAGCCCGCCTTTTTAGATAGATAGTTATAATTGGTCCAACAGGATTCCTCAAGGAAGCCTGCTCTTTTTAAGCCACTGGGGCGGCAGTAGCTCAGTGGGTAGAGTGGTCGTCTTTCAACTGGAAGGTGGGCGGTTCGATTCCCACTCTCCCCACAGTTCATACTGACGTTGTGTCCTTGGGCAAGACACTTAACCCACCTTGCCTCCAGTGGCTGTAACACTGGTAATTACATTAGAACAATGTAAGTCGCTTTGGATAAACGCGTCAGCTAAATGTAGATTAACAATCTATATATTTTTTTTAGAACATTTAAAACTTATTTTTCTCCTTTTTATTCATTTTTATCTATGTACCTCTACTGAACTAAAGAAAGGAACGTCATCATCTGTCAAATTGTATCTTTGATGGCATTTCAATCAAAAAATAGTTTGCTCCTCAGTAACTTTCATTCAAAATAGAGAAAAAAGAGACAAAGAGCCTTTTTTACTTTTGACAGATTTGTGACTTTATTAACACTTTTAATCATAATCATGCTCCGAGAGGACTTGGTGGTTGTGGGATCTTTGGGCGTTCAGTTGAAGCATGTGTTGGACAGAGTTGCAGCTGATGTAGATGCATCTAAGCCATGTCTCTGTTGTTCTGTCCTGTCTCTTCTAGAGAGTGGGAGAGCCTGTAAGTCACTTTCTCTTTGCCCTCGGCTGTATGTGCTCTGTGTGTCCCTGTCTGCATGGCTCAATGTGCATGGTCCGCTTGTGCCAGCATTTGTAGTGTTTTCATTTGCATGCCATATCTGTCAGACTCTATTAGATTCATGGGCAAGGTTGTGCTTTCCATCATCTTTTCATTTAAAACTGTTTAAAAGGGTTTAAATTCCCAGTAAAGCAAACATGTTTTTTCTATTTCCATGTATAGAAAGCAGAAGTTTGTCAGCTCTATCTGGCTACAGCTGTGTGTGTTGTCTTGTGCACTAACAAGAGGCAACATTTTCAGACAGAACCAAGGCTGCTAAGTGGTGCAAATGAAAAATAAAATCATGTCATTGCAACAGAAGAACAAAAGGTAACCTATTACAAGGGCTGCACAATCCATATCTCAAAGAACTATTTGAATGGGAATAATGTTACATTTACATTTAGTCATTTAGCAGACGCTTTTATCCAAAGCGACTTACATGAAGCTTGCATTCACCAGTGTTACAGCTGGAACACCACTGGAGGCAAGGTGGTTAAGTGTCTTGCCCAAGGACACAACGACAGTATGAACTGTGGGGAGAGCGGGAATCAAACCACCTACCTTCCCATTGAAGGACAACCGCTCTACCACTGAGCCACTGCGCCTTAGGGGTGCCCAAACTTTTTTGTTTGGAGGGCCAAAACGTAAATGTGTTAGTGGGACACACCAGAAAAATCTTTGCATGTAAATAAAAAGCACTGCAATTTCAGTCACAAAACATGTAGACCCTTGGTGGGCCAAACCAAATTGGGCCCCGGCCCCACTTTTGACGCCCCTGTGTTAGAGTATTCATATAGAATGACTGTTAATATGGCATTATCTCTTCATTTCAAAATAATTGTTCACTCCAAGCCTTAAATCAAATTGTGTTGCTAACAAGTAGAAAAAGCTGGTGTTATTTGTTCTTTATGTTAGACTTCATTAAAAGAAATGTTATGTTTTACAGATATTGTGCAGCCCTTTTCTAATGCGATGTCTGAAAATGGTGTCTATGCAACATGCTTCCAATAACTTCCATTTAGTTAAGGTCACACTTTATTGTCCATTCTGAAGTATCATACTTTAAATAAATGAACATGATACAGATGAATTCAAACAAAAGTCTATAGCTGTTTAAAATGTTACAGCAGATGGAAATATTGGGCCTCAAGTTTTACAGAAATGTAAAAATACTAGAAATTCCTTACAATTTCTCGTATTCCTTTTATGTGTCCTTTCAAACCAAACTTCTTCCATGCTTTAGTATCGATCACTAAGCTTTAGTCATATTATCATAATTATGATTGTCTGTACTTCCACATCATCTGACTGTGGCCTCTCCTCAAAGGAACCAGTCAAATGTCCGACGGATGCACACAGCGGTCAAACTGAACGAAATGGTGGTCAACAAATCACAGGGGGCTCACCTGGTTCTGCTCAACATGCCTGGGCCACCCAAGAACCGAGGAGGAGACGAAAACTGTATCCTTCACTGCTTTGGTTTAAGCTGCTCGTTATAGTGTGATCTATTGTCATGGAGTTTATAAAAAGGAACTGTAGATGTAGCATGCTAAGAACCTGCTAAGCTTCTCACTCATGTAGGTAGACTTTGATAACAGGTGAGCTGTGAACTTTCCACCTGCTGTTTGTCTTTATTTATATCTGCAGTTATGTGCAAAAGTTTCAGACAGTAGATAGTATGTCAAAACAAACATACGTACACAACTTACATTTATTCTTGATGGATGCACCAAAGTGCTCGGCTTTCTCAGGCTTTCTCAGTGCTAGTAATGTAACAGTTTAGCTTTAAGCCTCTTTCTCACAGATCTCAGGACAAAGTCTGGACATACCAAGTACCGACTGGAGGGAGTGTGGTATAGTACAACCCAAGGTTTGTGGCAGTGATACTAAGGGCAGTGCACTAATATTGATAATGCTATATTTGTATTAAAAAATATTCCAACATATCCCGAAAGAGGAAAGTGATGTACATATGTGGAAATTTTCCACAGACAGCGCCAGTCAAACATTACCCATCATCGTCAACGTCGTCAACCCAGAGATCAAAGACAGAATCTGTGACATTGTTCATACATGACACCCACCTGGAGGTTGTACCAGGTCATCTGCCGGAGTCAAAGCAGGAAACAGGGATGGTCACTAGAAGCAGACTAAGCCATAATGTTTTATGTCTTTTGGATCCAACTTGGACCCATTTGATACATAAGTACATACATAGAGTACATAAAAATTAAGTTGTTTCTTCCTTAACTAAAAGAAAAAAAAATCACATACTTCCTGTTTAAGGCAAGAAAAGAAAGAAAAGGAAAAAAAAATAGTGAATATATTACCTATTCCTAGTGTTTAAGCCTCTCCATGCTGACTTATGAGATTTGTGGTGATTGAGGCATTAGGTACTAGGCCATACTAACCCTACTATCCTGCTAATGGTGCCCAGTGTGGGTGTTGGTCCTTAACCGCCGGTCTCCAGACATGGAGTTCCTGGAGGTCCTGCTGGAGGGTCTAAACCGGGTCCTGTTGGTCCGAGGTGGCGGCCGTGAAGTCATCACCATCTACTCTTAATAAACTCTTAAACGCCCCACCCTGCTACACGGGACATCGCCATGGAGACCGGTCTGCAGCCATTTGTAAGGAGGCCCGTTTTTGCCTGGTGGATAGACTGAAGGTGGGACCACTTGTTTGGACTGACGGTCTGACAAGACTGCACATGACCGTCATAGAGCATAGACACTTTATATTTTCATTTAAATGTTACACTTTCATGTTCTTTCCTCTTGTGTTCATGTTGTCCAGCTGTTGGCAGAGGTAAAGCTGTTGAGATGAACTGTAAGTCATGTTTGTTTGGTGTATTCTACTCTGAAAAGAAGAGAAACGTGCAATTAGAACATTAGAACATACAGTTGTGCTCATAAGTTTACATAATAGAATTTATTTCTTTGGCCATTTTTCTGAAAATATGAATGATAACACAAGAACCCTTCTTTCACTCATAGTTAGTGGTTGGGTGAAGCCATTTATTGTCAAACAACTGTGTTTACTCTTTTAAATCATAATGACAACAGAAACTAGCCAAATGACCCTGATCAAAAGTTTACATACCCCAGATCTTAATACTGTGCATTGCCACCTTTAACATCAATGAAAGCTTGAAGTACTTAATGGTAGTTGTGGTAGTTATTTCAAAGCTGTCGATTCTTCTTGCCAAAAGCCTCCTGTTCCTGTAAATTCTTGGAGTGGCTCAATGATATTGAGGTCAGGAGACTGAGATGGCCAGTCCAGAACCTTCTCTTTATGCTGCTGTAGCCAATGACAGATCGACGTGGCCTTGTGCTTTGGATCGCTGTCATGTTGGAACGTCCAAGTACGTCCCATACACAGCTTCTGGGCTGATGACCTTGTTCCAGACGTTTTGAGGCTTGGTTCTGTGCTGTTTGGCATATTGGAAGTAGGATGCTTTTCAGAGAGTCTTGTATTTCTGTTGTTATTTGTGGGTTTTTCTTTGCTTCCCAAACAATTGTCCTGGCAGTTGTGGCTGAAAGTTTTGTTGGTCTACCTGACCTTTTCATTTTCCTCTTCTTAACTAGAGTTTGAACACTGCTGTTTGGCATTCTCAATTCCTTGGATATCTTTTTATACCTTTGACAATTCTTTTGTTTTTCCCATGACTCAGAATACAGAAACATCAGTGCAGCACTGGATGAAAGATGCAAGGGTCTGTCAGGAGCCCAGAAACTCACTGACCTTTTATACACACACTGATTATAAACAAACAGATCACAGGTGAGGATGGTTACCTTTAGTAGCCATTCAAACCTGTTTGTGTCAACTTGTGCATGTTATCAGGACAAAATCATCAGGGTATGTAAACTTTTGATCAGGGTCATTTGGATAGTTTCTGTTTTCATTATGATTTAAAAAGAGTAAACACAATTGTAAATGGCTTCCACCCAACCACTAACTATGAGTGAAAGTTAAAGTTAACTAAAGAAAGTTTTTTGTGTTATCATTCATATTCTCTGAAAAATGGCCAGAAAATCACAAATTCTGCTCACACACGTGTAACATGTAAACTTATGAGCACTGTAAATTCTCATATGTACACTAAACAATAACCCATTGATTTCCAACATGTCAAAATTAAGCTCTTGTATATTTTTTGGAAACTGTAAAGTTATTATTCGAGATGGATCAAATTGAGCAGAAATAGTTTTATTCCTTTTATGTAAGAATTTTAACAACTGACTCTGAAAGCATACAACAGGTGCTGGTACATGACCATTTCATCCACATCTTTCATTTGGAGAAATAGCCATAGTGTAGACTTGATGAGCTTTTAATATGCACACCTCCTGTTCCTGTCTGGAGTAGTGCTGTCAGACATTTTTAAATTAGCAGCTTCACACAACTCTCACCTGCCTTCACAGTTTGATGGCATTAATATATATATTTTTTTAATCTAAAAGCACAATTTAACTACGTTTCTTTCTCACCCCATAGTTGTAGAGCACTGAGCTTTGGGCAATTCATATTCCCCTGGAGCCTACAGTGACACATCAAATATAGCAAATATTTCTTTCAATGTTGCTGTTTTACAATATTTAATCAAAGTTGTTAAGGTTTTTACTGAATAGGTTCTTGATTGTTATGTTGTAATGACACATATGTAGAAATAAACAAGTGCCAAATGATTACTAAAGGAACCGTGGGAGTAGGATTATGTAGCGTAGAGCCAACCCCAATAATGACAATCTTTTGGAAGATTAAAAAAGCAGAGTATTTATGGAGGGGATGCAGCAGATTGTGCACTTTTGATTAAAGCTATAGGATAAAGAGGGGTGAATGGGAAGGATGGGCCCTGGTGTACGTCCACAGGTTCTTTCCACTGTAGCTGTGCAGTAATGTCTTGGACAGGAGGTCTCTGACCTGCCTCAGCGTGAGTTATTCAAAGTGTTGTGTCTTGTGTTGTTTTTTTGTTTTGTTTTTTTCTTGCCTGTTCTTGCCTGTGTAACTATATAGTTCTGGGTCCTATTTTAAGAAACAGGTTCAGAACAAACTCAGAGTCTGTTAAACCTGGAACGAGAGGAACTCTGTTTTAGTTTGAGAAAGCTAATTGAGTTCAGTCACCTGGTGTCTGTAGGTTTTATATTTTTTAAGCATAACGTCACTTTGTGATTTTATTTTATTTTTTAATAGTATATGATTACATGTCACACTGTTCCACTTGTGTCGGTTATGATCTGTGTCTCACTGTGAGATTTGAAAAGTATGACTATGTCAATACAGCTTGTGGAGATCAAAAGAGAGTTAAAAAATTGGAAGAAAAAGAGGATAAGTGTGTTTCAAAGCATCTTCCACAAACCCTCAACCTTGTTGCTGTGAGGTAGGAGGAGTCATTCTCTACAGTTTCTGACACTGTCAGATATTTGTTGTAGACAGTCTTTGGTCATACGACTGAGATCACTCAGATCCTGTTGCACTGTGACCTACAACCACTGATTTAAATCCACAGCATACAATCGCTGAAGAAGATAAGAATTCAACCGTGGCTTGTACTTTAAATACTATACTACTATACTATACTATATTCAATATATTCATAAGTGCTTTATATTCTACATCTATATTTGAATTGACATAAACATAAGTTTAGTACATTTGTAAATACGTGTGTTTCTAAAGAAATGTGCTTCTTTTTCTTCCGTGCTCAGTTTGTTCTCTCTGGGCAGTAATGGAACTAAAATGGTTCTTTGTACTGAGTTCTGTGGAGGTTTCAGCTCTGAGTTTGTCAAACCTGCTGCAGTGAAACAGGCCCTGCTCAGTGTTGTGTTTTTTCCACCAATTCTCTGTGACTTTAAGTGTTAACTGTCTGATTGGAGCTAACAGAGGAGGAGGACATTACTGTACACAGAACTGTTGATACAGTGCATTCAGGTGAATAATCTGAAGATCTAATGTCACTTTCTGTATAAAGTTCAATTTAGTTTTTTTTATTTATTTAGACTGACTCTAAATAAAGCTCTAGCTTAACGCATTAAAAGAATTGTACAGACTGAGGTCACTGAGCTGAATAGCAGTAGCTCTGTTTGAGGATGACCTTGAAGCAATACTCTGAGTTCACTGAAGAGGTTTATGGAGGTGAATAGGATTGCTTTGTTGTTGTTTGAGATAACTGGAGACGGATATCTACCTCAAAGGTGTCACTGAGGCTCACTGTAAAAAACAGAAATCAACCACATTCACCAACTATTGTTCGATTAGGTTTTGTTGAAGGAGAAGAGTCCTGTCGCTGTGTGACCGGACCAGGACGTGTGTGTGCGTGTGCTCGGTCCTAGGTGCAGGGCTCACTCCTCGGAACAGGAAGTCTCATGTGGGCGCACATTCAGAAGAAGTTAGCCCTGTAAAATGTATTGTGCCTCTGAGTAATTAAAAAGTGCTGAAATAACATGTGTCTGTGCTCTGTTTGCAGCCCACATAGACTACTGCAGCATACTATAGTGTTGACCACAGTTAAGTTTTTTATGGATTATAACAAACCCAAGAGTTTCAAAATTATATTACAATCTCTATGAAGGTTGAAGAAAAGGTTAAAGCAAAAGCATCTGGACTTCACCTTAAAAACTGAGATTTCTTCAAGATGACCTTGATGACTGAGAACCTTCACCGACTCTATGAAGGTCCATCAATTTATGGGAAAAGTCCATGAAAATAAATTCTGGTAATATTACTGATGCTGCAGCAGTTAATTAATACTCACTTACAGGAGCAAATATTCATGGGGTTTAGCCAAAGAAAGTGCAGAAGCATTATAATGTTGAGGTGACACCAGTTGTCCACTAGAGGGCCGACTCGTCCATGTTTTGTGTGTTGTGTTGCCTTGGTTCAGTGCTTGAATGAGATGGATATTTCTTTTCTTTAGTCAAACTGCATTCTTTTATTTCATATTTTTATTTTTTATTTTTTTAAAAAGCCTTCTGCTCGTGCCCAGAGTTAGAACTAAATATGGTGAAGCAGCGTTTAAGTCCAGCCTCAACTTTAAAAATGTTCAAGAGGAGCCCTCCTCTTTAGCTCTGCCTACATTCAGTAGAGACAACTGAACGTGTTTTTTATCTGCACTCTAAGTCTTTTAATATGTCATTTAAATTTGACTTTTATTTTTGCAAAGCACTTTGAGGTACCCAGTGTATGAATTGTGCAATAGAAATAAAATTGCCTTGCCTTGCCTAGATAGGAGCTTAGTTTTGTGTACACAAGACAAGACAAGACATTTATTTTTGTATAGCCCAATATCACAACAACAGTCGCCTCAAAGGGCTTCACAGACTGCACTAGACAACATCCCCTGTCCTTAGACCCTCCATCAGGGTAAGGAAAAACTCCAAAAAATCCCAGCCGGGAAAAAAGAGAAACCTCAGAGAGAACCACAGAAGGAGGGATCCACTCCCAGGACGGACAGGCCGTGCAGGAATCACCCAGCAGGTAAGAGGTTTGTGTCCACCCTAGGAGGAGGGAGAAAAGAGAAAAAAAAAACTGTAATAGGTAGATGTGATAATATGAGCGGATTTAGTGTGTACCTACAGCTACAACCAGTGTAAACGTGTGCCTACAGCTACAACCAGTGTAAACGTGTACCTACAGCTACAACCAGTGTAAACGTGTGCCTACAGCTACAACCAGTGTAAACGTGTACCTACAGCTACAACCAGTGTAAACGTGTATCTACAGATACAACCAGTGTAAACGTGTACCTACAGCTACAACCAGTGTAAACGTGTACCTACAGCTACAACCAGTGTAAACGTGTATCTACAGCTACAACCAGTGTAAACGTGTACCTACAGCTACAACCAGTGTAAACGTGTACCTACAGCTACAACCAGTGTAAATGTGTATCTACAGCTACAACCAGTGTAAACGTGTACCTACAGCTACAACCAGTGTAAACGTGTACCTACAGCTACAACCAGTGTAAACGTATACCTATGATCAATCAGTCTCCATACGTTTGGTGAAATAAGTATGTTTTGAGTTTGCTTTTGAAAACTTCAACAGAGTCAGCAAACCGCACTTCCGCCGGGAGCCCATTCTATAAAAATGGGGCTCTATAAGAAAAGGCTCTGTAGCCAGCAGACTTCTTCTTTACTCGAGGAAGTTGAAGGAGGCCAGCGTCCTGAGAGCGAAGGGTACGAGCTGGAGTATACCGGGTGATGAGGTCAGATAGGTAAGAGGGCGCGCGTCCACAAAGGATTTTATATGTTAACAGGAGAACTTTGAAATCTGCTCTAACATGAATAGGAAGCCAATGTAATGAAGCCAGGGCCGGAGTAATGTGATCAAACTTCCTGGTCTTTGTTAAAAGTCTGGCGGCTGTATTTTGGACCATTTGTAGTTTGTGAGTACTTTTCCTCGGCAGTCCAGAGAATAACACATTGCAATAGTCGAGCCTGGATGTGACAAATGCATGAATGAGAATTTCAGCATCAGCTAAAGAGAGGCAGGAGCGAATTTTTGAGATATTCCTCAAGTGAAAAAAGCCCAGTTTAGTGACCTCACTAATGTGCTGCTGCAGAGATAGTGTGGAGTCAAAAATGACACCAAGGTTCCTCACAGTGTTGCCGTGCTCCAACACACAGTTGTTGATCGAGACAGTAAGATTGTTGAACTTGTGCCGATGACTGGCAGGACCAATTAACAAGAGCTGCGTTTTATCCGAGTTCAAATGGAGGAAGTATTTAGACATCCATTTTTTAATTGAAACGAGGCAGGCCTCTAGACGCTTGATGTCAGTAGTATTATTCGCTTTTATTGGTAGATACAGCTGTGTATCATCAGCATAACAGTGGAAGTTTACTCCATAACTTCTGATGATTTGTCACAATGGTGTAACATATAGTGAAAAAAGTATGGGACCAAGCACAGACCCTTGTGGCACACCGAATTTCACTGGTGCCGTGGAGGAGAAGGATTTATTAAAAGAGACAAAATGAGACCTATCACACAGATAGGATTCTAACCAAGCAAGAGCAGAGCCAGAGATGCCAAACACATTCTTTAGTCTGTTGATTAGCACTGCATGAACAATCGTATCAAATGCAGCGCTGAGATCTAGCAATAACAGTAGAGCCGATGAGTCCTCGTCAATCTGAAGGAGGAGATCGTTAGTCACTTTAACTAAAGCTGTTTCAGTGGAATAAGAGGCCCTAAATTCAGACTGAAACAGCTCGAGGAGGTCATTTTCCGATAGATATAGAGTAAGTTGTTTTAACACAACTTTTTCGAGGACTTTAGATAGAAAAGGTAAATTGGTGACCGGACGGTAATTATTTAGGCATCCAGGATCCAGAGTAGGTTTTTTGAGTAGGGGTTTGACCACAGCCTGTTTGAAGAGGGAAGGAACGGTGCCAGTAGACAGGGACAAGTTTATAATGTTTAACATAATTTGCCCTACATAGGGCTACAGTTCTTTAAGCTGTTTTGCTGGCAGGATATCCAGAAGGCACGTAGTTGCTTTACATGAAGAAACCACCTTTGTCAGCTCATCGAGGGAAACAGGATCTAGGACTGATAGACGAGAGGTCAGTGGATCCAAGTGAATGGGACCCGGAGCTGAGGAAGACAAAACCAAAATATTATCCCTGATATCTTCACTTTTATGTTTAAAGAAATCTAAAAAGTCTTGTGAACTAAAGGGAGAGGAGTCTTCAGTTGTTCTTGGTTGGATTAGTTTAGCAACTGTCCCAAATAGAAACCTGGGGTTATGCCGGTTTTCTCTGATTAGAGATGAGAAATAGGCCGTCTTTGCAGTGCTGAGGGCGTGCTTATAGCAAACGCCACTAATAATTAATATTAAGATAATTTAGATTAGTTTTTGACTTGCGCCATATGCGTTCAAAACTCCTGCAGGCCTGTTTTAAAGCCCGGGTTTCCTCGTTATACCATGGTGTAGGTCGTCTGGTTGGTCTGGGCTTTGTCCTGAGGGGTGCCACTGAGTCAGTGATGGCCGAGAGGGTTGCATGGACCTCCTTTTGTAGGCTTCTATTGAGTTTCCAGGTGGAGTTAAATTAGGAAGAACATCTGTCAGCCGTGTGGCAAACATTTCCATTGCAGCCGCGCTAAAATTCCGTGTAGACACTACGCAATTGTCGGAATTTGAGGGGAGTCTATAACTTATCTCAAATTCCACCAGTGAGTGATCTGAAACAGCAGATGAAAGAGAGGAGACGAAGAGATGGGGAACATCTATTCCCGAGCCAAAACAAGATCCAGATAGTTTCCACTAATGTGTGTGGGCTCATGAACAAACTGGTTGAAAGACAGGGTTGTAAGCAGTGATTGAAATGCTCTGGCCAGAGGATCACACTCCTTATTTAGATGAATATTAAAGTCACCAACTAGAAGGATGTTATCAGCGTGGGTTATTAAGTCTGAGAGGAAAACTCCAAACTCATCCAAGAAAGAAGAGTAGGGACCCGGAGGGCGATAGACTAGAATTAAATCAAATGGCTTCCTTCCGTTAATTTGAGAAGGAATATGTTTGATGAGTAACACTTCGAATGAGTTAAATTTTGGCTGTGATGATGGACCTGTAAAGCAAAATGCAGCTTTATGAATGGCTGCAACACCACCACCCTGTTTCGACGTGCGACCTACCTGTGCATATGCATAATCAGGGGGAGAGGCTTCATTTAGTGGCAGAAAAACATTGGGCCTAAGCCAAGTTTCACAAAGACAAAGTAAATCCAAGCAATGAGAAGTAATAAGATCATTAAGAGTGCTTTGGAGGATAGAGACCGCACATTCAGGAGACCAATCTTTAGTCTTGACGTAGAGCCTGCATTTGAGGGCTGGTCCAGTGGAGCGATAGTGACAGGAACAAGCTGTCGAGCTCTAACAGTTTTGCCGGGTTTAAAAGAATGCCTCTGAGTTATAATAACACGAGGACATGATGCTTTTGGGTCACTGACTCTGTGAGTTTTCAGATGTGTTTGAGGACTAAATAAATTCACCCTATCCAATAGATTTGGGAAGTAGACATTGGATTGATACGGCCTAACCAGACAACTAAAAGCTGCTACATTATCCAGTTCCACACCCGCACTATCATAAATAGCAGGTTCTCTAATTCCTGCGACCTGCTGAGATACCTTGTGTCAAATGCATTGAATGCACCTGTCTATATTACTAGCACCTTGTCCAGTAGGATGCAGGCCGTCTGCCCTCAGCAGGCCTGGGCGGCCCCAGAAAGAAGGCCAGTTATCCACAAAACCATAACCTTTCTGACTACAATGCCGGGCCAGCCACCGGTTCTCTTAATGTTAATCTTAATCTATGGAAACTAATCTGCTATACTGTTCATCACTACCCCTTACGGGGAGGGGGCCAGAGACAATTAATCGATGCCGATTCATCTTGTTCCCTAGTTCAAAAGTCCTAGCTAGGCTATCTTTGGTTACCTCAGACTGCCTCATTCTCACATTATTGGTGCCGACATGAATAACTATCTGCTTGTATGTAGTGCGAGTGTGTGTCCTGGGAAACTCTCCCTTCCTGTGTGATGTCAGCACCCTAAGGTTAGCCTCTATGTCGGAAGCCCTGGCCCCCGGTAAACAGTGGACAATGGCTGGCGTCTCTTGAATGTTAACCAGTGAAAATCAAACATTGCTTTTCAACCATGCTTCAACGGAATTATTTAAAAAAATAAACTCATGGAACAGGCCTAGACAAAATTGTTGGTACCCCTAGAAAAGACTGTAAATAATGTGACCAAATGGACATGTTAATTCAAGGTGTGTGCACTAATTAGCATCACAGGTGTGTATAATCTTGTAATCAGTCAGTGGGCCTATTTATAGGGCTTCAGGTAGTCACTGTGTTGTCTGGTGACATGGTGTGTACCACACTCAACATGGACCAGAGGAAGCGAAGGAAAGAGTTGTCGCAGGAGAATAGAAAGAAAATTATAGACAAACATGATAAAGGTAAAGGCTATAAGACCATCTCCAAGCAGGTAGATGTTTCTGTGACTACAGTTGCACATATTATTCAGAAATTTAAGATCCATGGGACTGTAGCCAACCTCCCTGGACGTGGCCGCAGGAGGAAAATTGATGACAAATGAAAGAGACGGATAATCCGAATGGTAACAAAAGAGCTTTTTTTTTTTTTTTTTTATCTTTCTTGTCGACCTATGATCCTAAATTTGACCCAGTGAACATGCACGAAAAGTCATTATATTGGTCCCAGACTTCAAGCTCAGCGAAAAATTTATGTATTTGAAGTCGCCGAAAAAAAAATACAAAAAATGACTCAGTGGCGACCCCTACAAAATCAAAATACATTGGGCCTATGGAAAGTGAAAGTAACTTTTTTCCAACGTAGAAAAATGAAACTTGGTATATCCATAGGACACCTCAGGGCAAACAGAAAAGTCAATGACAGTCACACCCTAAACTTAACAGGAAGTCCGCCATGTGGGGTGAAACGCGCTGCCACTAAAATCGCACCCCTTGCGCAGAAAGATGCAAATCATTGTGTTTTAATCTAAATGGCCCCAAATTTGGTGAGTATCATCTAGACACGTGTGCCAACCAAAGTTGTGACTTTGTTGTTGATATCTTATCGGGTATGGGTGTGG